>JAXQQM020058848.1:0-425748 GCA_034641835.2 Pinus albicaulis | reverse complement strand
GCATAACTGATATAGGGTGGGGACGGGAGGTCCTGCGGAATAGTGTTACAAGAAAAAAAATGGGGGGAGGAGGTACAATGATGGAAACGTGAGTGTATAGTAGACATCGAGCGGCAACTGCGGGAGGGAGTGTGATGGGAAAGATCGCTATGCCGCATATACAAACTAGATGGTGGTATATAAGGGCTATAGGAGGGGTGGCTGGGACTCGGGCTGCGGAGGTCAGCAGAGATACAGGTGGTGTTATCCCATGTATGGGCGGGAAGGATGAGGTCAAGGGTGGCAAAGGTTCCCAAGGAGGAATCCAGACGGGAAAAGAGGGGATGACGAGTGGAAGGGAAACCACATGATGTGGCAAAGTTACCTAAATCATCCATAGAGGAAGAAAGGCTCACATACGGATCGTCACGGGGAATGATAGAAGAATAGCGAAACAAATGGCCAAATGATGTTGAGCCCATGGTGGTCGCTGAAGGCGGGTCAAGTGAAAAAACAAGGGAGGATTCAAAGGGAATGTTCTCTGAAGGTCTCACAGAGGATGATAGGTAGAGAATGTTGGTAGTAGACTCCGTCATCTGGACATTAGGGGGGGGAATGTCAATGGGAGCGGGGGGATCCTCAAGCTGACCTGAAGCATACTGCGCAAGTATGGGAGAGGTGGAATGATTTTTTTCAACCTCATACTCTCGAACTACCTCTAAAGAGGCGCGGTAATGCGCCAGGTGAGGAAAATGGTGGGAGTAATGGCCATGGACACCGCATAAATCACAGGGTTTGTTGGTGTGAATAATCTTTGGGTTCTTGGTTACGGACAAGCACGGAATAGAGGGGTCGAGGACCATAGACTCAGGGAACGCGACTTTAACCATGGGTTCAATACGGGGCAATTCGGGACAAGTATGGGTGGCGTGACCGACGACATCACACAAGGCGCAATGCTTTGCGGGTAGAGGAGGAGTTGGGTCAGTCAGGGTGGCCTTGTCTTTGGTTGCCCCCTTGCGAGCTTTGCCTTTCTTTCATGGAGCTGTCATCACAGGGGCAAGGTCCCGGGGAGGTGCGGGGGGCATGGTGGCAACAGAGGAAGCGAGGGGGGACTGGTTGAACCAATTTCAAAGAAAGATAGGGTTTGGGGTGACCAGGTGGGGTAGCGGCTGGAGAGTCAAGGTACCAGACGGGTATGCCCAGGGTCAGGTTAGGGAGAGAGAGGGTGGCCATGAAAGGGACCATATAGACTCCAGGAGGGGGAGCCAGGAAAGGTATCTGACTAGCAGGATAATGACCAGGAGGGACGGCTCCGAGATGGTTGAGGCTTGGGGGAACCAACGCAGGAGGATAGAGGGGTTCAGGGATACGAGCTATAGGAGAAGGGCCAGAAGGAGGAGGTTTGGCTAGCTGAGATGAATGGCTAGGAGTGGGTTGTGGTGGGCGAGGTTGAGTCTGAGGTTGCTGACTAGTCGAAGCGGGTCGCTTAAGGGCAGCCCGAGATGATTGCATCATGCAAACATTCGAAAAGTTGGGATCAGAGAGAGGAGGAGGAGGGAGACCAGGGAAAGTTCCAAGCAACGAGGAGTCTTTGTAGACGCTGGGAGAGACACTGGTCAAGGAATCAACGGTTTTCTTATTGGCTACAGAAGAGATGGTCATCTCAGGGGAGGTCTGAGACTTTGGCTCATGATAATTCAACTAGTCGATGGTGACTATCTTTCCATTGTGAGGAAAAGACATCTTGCAAAAAACCGCGGATGGGACAGCAGACATGGCCTAGGTGTAGCTTCGCCCCAATAGAATGTTGTAATCTAGAGGGGCGTCAATGACTTCGACGTTAACACAAACAGTCTTGCCCGCAAGAGTGATAGGACAATTACAAAAGAGGCCAATGGGCTGGGAGGCATGGCCATCCCACGCTCGAAGGGTGATCGTGGAAGGGGCCAACTCAGGAGATCCGAGTTACTTCCAAACAGAAGCAGACATCACATAGGTAGATTCCCCCTCATCAATTATGCACCGAGAAACGTTAGCGTTCCGGATTTTGACTGGGATTTGGAAGGCGACGGAAGCAGGAAGGGGAGGATGCTCCGATTGATGGGCGTTGAACACAATCATTTGGTCATCAACAGGATCCACAGTGCCCACGGAAGATAGTAGAGCCTTCTTTTGGGAAGAGCACGATTGGAGGAGTTCCAATGTGGAAATGGCAGCAGGAGACTGCGCCAAATCATCTACTATGCTATATGAATGAGCAGCTCGACCATGAGCAGCATTTCGGCGTAATGGTCCTTTAGGAATCTTGGTATGAACCTCAACTTTGGGTTGAGGGATATGTAAGGGACCATTGGATGTCGAAAGAGGCTCGGTAGAACCTAAAGAAGGGGACTCGGAGGCAGACTGAGCGAGAGGCTTGGGGTACTGGTGAGACCAAGTTTTAAGGTTAAGGTTGACGGTTGGGGATGGATCAGAGTTCATCATGAGGATCTGGTAATCGGAGGAACCAGAAGGGGAAGGTTGAGTGGCGGCCTGTTCGTCAGGTGGCTGGGTAGCCACGAATCCTTGCTGGGGGAAAGGATCGGTAAACACAGCCGGTTGAGTAGTGGCCACATTAGGGGGAGCATAAGGAGAGGAATTTTGTCCTCGCAATGTGGCTTGAGACTCCCACATCTGCTGCATCTATGGTAGGAGGGGACAATCATGAGTGTAATGACCATAAACACTGCAACACGAACAAGGTTTATTTGTGCGAATAGATCTGTCCGGCTTGGGCTAAGTGCCCTGTTGCTGGTTAGCAGTGTTAGGGTCAGTACCTTGGGGATTGGGTCCATGAGTACTAGGGGTAGATTGATTTTGATTTCCTCTTCACCTTCTTTGAGAGGAATGGGGATTAGTCGTACCCTGTTGTGCAAATACTTTCCCTGGAGGGGGCTGGAGGTGCTATTACTGGGGTTGAAGAGGCAAGGGAGGAGGAAGTGCATATGCTGGAGGAGTTGGAGCACCAGGATGCGGATAAGGATAATGGGTAGGTTGGGAAACATTGAGCTAAGCAGGAGGTTGGGAAAAAGGATGAGGCATGTCGTATCCTAGATACATGCTACGTGGAGGGGGAAAAGTGCTAGAGGTGATGGCCCCTTCCGGAGGGAGACCATAGCCCATAGGAGGTTGAGCATATGGATGAGAAAGGGCTCCAACGATACCGTCGGCGGAATGAGATGCCCCCAGGGCATTAGCGCCACCCGGCCTAGGGAGGTCAGGAAGGACGGTATAAACATAACCAGACTGAGCGTAGATCAGGTCATATTTCAAGGCTATTTGGAGGGCGGCTTCTTCGGTTTGAGGGAAATGGGAGGCGACATATTTGCCAATGGGAGGTAAGAGAGTGTGAAGGAACCAGTCCATATAAACCCGATCTTCGAAGGTGGGGGCTCGACATAAGCTCCTTCTTCTCCGCCATTCTTCGACATGAGTGGAAAGGCGGGTTGAAGAGGTTTGCTTGAAAGCGGTCAAAAGCTCTGTACCAGTGTCGTATCAGAGAGGGAGCTGGAAATAAGATAAAAAGGCTTGGGTGAGGGTCGCAAAGGTGGTATGGAAAGAGGTGGCCTGGTCAACATACCATTTAGAAGCTTCGCCGGTAAGCGTGTGTTGGAATAACCGAAGACGGATGGAATCATCGGTAATGGAATTGGAGGAACACCACATGTGGAAAGATCGGACATGGTTGGTTGCATCTTCTCCAGCAAGGCCTTCGAACTTAGGGATGTTGGAGGGGAGCTTGGTTGGCATAGCAAGCCAACCAACATCGTGGCGGATAGGGTCATTGGTCAACTGATTGAGATCAGGGAGGCTAAGGCCTGCCATGTAAGGGAGCAAAGGTGCAGCCGAGGTAGTTCCTGTGGCGGTTCCACTAGGAGTAGTCTCGGCATTAGGGCTGGGATTACTGCTAGCGTTAGGCCCTGGACCAGACATAGTGAAGGTGACAGGGGGAGAACCAGAAGGAGAACCCAATGAATCAGAAGAGGAGTCGGAGTGCGGACTCGGAGGAGGACTAACTCGACAACGACGGGAAGGAGTAGGTCGACCGACCAGAAACTGAGGGTGAAGGCCAAGAAGTCTCCGGGATGAGGGCCTTGGGGGTGCAATGGTGATAACACAAACATGGCACAGGGGGAAGAAGAAAGATCAACCAAGGCAGGGAGGTGCAAAATCAAGAGAGTACAATGTCGAAACAAGGGCAGATAGGTGTAGTGTCAATTGATTTTAAAGTCTTTGCCTGGCGGTGTAAACCAGGATCTTCTTCACTTAGGGTGAGTTTTTTGCATGTGTTAATTTTAATTTTTAAACCCTTTTCGTTTTGAGAGAAAGAAAAAGTGTGTTGCGTAACTGAAAATAATGCTATAGAGAACAATATATAATGTTGTAATAATAGAAAATTAACAGCTAATTAATGCATCAATCTAACCCAAAGAGGTGGGGCTCTCAAAACTAGTCTAACAGAGGGAATAAATCTGGTCAAAACACACTAAAAAGAGGCCAATAGATCTAGGGTCGAAAGGGATTGGGATCTAAAGGAGAAATCTGCTGAAAAGAGGGGCAGAACACAGCCAAGAGGTAGAGGCAAGGTGGCTGGAAAAAAGCAGGAAATAAACAAAAAGCAGAGGGGGCAAGGAGGAGGCCCTAAAGGTAGATCCAAACAAATCTTCAAGAGGTGATTTGAAAGGGAGAAGAGCTGATTAAAAGAGATCTGAAAAGGAGGTATCATATCTGGAAAAGGGGGAGCTGAAACTCTAAAAAAACAGACACCTGAAACAGATAAAAAATCTTCCACCAAAAGTGGAGGGTACTGGAGCCCTAGGGGGGCTATGTTCCCACTTATATGAGTAAAAAAGATAATAAAAAAAGTCGAAACGGGCCGAGACAGAGGCTGGAAAACCCTGACAGAAGCTTCAGAAAAACCCAGAAAAATTGCAGAAAAATTGGCAAGTCGCAGGTTCTGACCTGTTTTCTGTGCAGGTTGCAGATAATGGGCTGAAAAGTGTGACCTGGAGATCCAGGTCGCAGTTTATGGGCTGAAAAGTGTGACCTGAAGCTCCGGCTGTCTCGGCGGTAGATTTTCGGAAAAGTTGCTGTCTCAGTTGCGGCTGATGTCTGTCACCTGCGCAATATGGCCAGAAACACGCGGAAGATAGAAATTTTAATGTTTTAGGGTTTTATAGGTGTAAAACAACATGAAAATAGAAAAAAACAAAAAACTGAAAAGAAACCCTAGGGTCTGAAGTAGCTATATATGCAGGAATATGAAAAATGACAGTGGTCGTAATTGAAAACCCGTGTGGAGTCACCAATTGTTAGTATGAATCTTTTGTCGAAGTGTACGAAAAAATACCACTTTAGCTACGCATAACTTATAGCCCTAACATCAAATGTGGCTGCCAATATCTTTAGATCTGCAGTTAGTTGATCAAGACAAGTGCTGCAAAAACCAGATCTATGCATATAGAGACATTAAGTAGTAAAAATAAGGTTTTGTTCCATACATCCAATAGACAAGACAAGAACAAATTTTGAAAGAATTTTTTGTATTAAGGGCACTTGGGAGGAAAACAAGAAGGTGTTTCCAATTCTCCTCAATGGGATGGGTTCTTGGAAGTCCTCATCACTTCAGATCTAGCATTTCTCTCTCCTGTTGGTGTAGAAAACCCAGACAAAGATAGAACTTAAAGGGAGCTCACGCAGCAAATAATGGAAAATATGACAATGATAATGGCTCAAAGTCAGACCAAGAGTTTAGATCCAGAGTGACCTAATAGGCAACAAAAGGCGAGGAATAGTAGGAGAAACCCTCCTATTTATAACAAAATATTGGGTCATTCTAGATCTTGGTGCATGATTAACCAAATCTAGATCCACCTTTTATGGAATATTTTATTATATTCGTTGGAGGGAAAAAGTATTTGACTTGGGTCAAATCCCTTTATTTGTGAATAATAAATAAATAAATGATTTATTTATCATTTTAAGGAAGTGGTTGAAGGATAATCAAATAAATAATGATTTGTTTAATTATTTATGGGTGATTTAGTCATATTTAACAAGGAATATTATTTAAATAAGATTTAAACAATTATTCCTAGAAAATAATAAGATAAATAAGGATTTATCTAATTAGTTACTTTGTTTTGGGTTAAACATGACCAGGAATAATAATTAAATTATTGTTTAATTAATTATTCCTTGAGGAAAATCAAACAAATATAGGTTTGTTTAATATTTCCTTTTGGGGTTTCCTATTTAGACCATAAACAACCTAATAAATGTGTTTTATTGAGTTATTTTACATAGTGAAAGCAATTTTACTTAGGGTAAAATTGGTCTTACATGGTGTACTTGGGTCCATCTAATGATAGTAGGTTAGATGACCAAAAAATGGTGTAACAACAATCACAAACAAGAAAATATTAAATAGCACATGTATAACAAATAATCATAAAACATACCTATCATATTGATCAAGGAATCTATGAAATAAACGATCAAACGGAAACTTCTTGAAATAAACAATCGAACGACAATTTATTGAGATAAGCAAAACTTGATTGTATTAATCTTAAAATAACAGAAGAACCTTACAACCTTATCCTTGATGTTCGAAAGGCCTTCCTGGGGTTCGAAGCAGGAGTCTCCTCTACTTTGATAAGTCTTGCCCTATTCCTCCAGGAGCACAAAGAGGTATGTGATCTTTCCTCTCAAAAGCTCAGTAGAAAGAATACTAAATCTCAACAGCACTTCAACTCAATCACACATAAAGCTTGAACTCCAATTCTCAATCTCAAAAATCTAACCATTTGAGGCTACCTAATGCCTCCTTTTATAGAGCATATGAGGAGGTTAGGATTCCACCTTTGTAGCGATAGAATCCTCCTTCAAAGGGATAGACTCCTCACATCAAGGGATTAGTTCCTTAAGGTGAGGGATACATGCACCTTATCAAAGTGTACTCATCCCCAAAAATTCTCATCTAGAACCTTCTAGAATTGACCTCAAACCAACTTTTTAACTTTACTTTCTAGCCTTTTTGAGTTTGAGGAGGGTACGCAAGAATTTAAAAGGAAAACTGCATTCTAGAACGCAGGTAAGTAGTGTATTACCTGCGTACCGAAGCTAGGAAGGCATGCAGGCTTCATGTTACCTATGTACCAAAAGTTTTAGAGATTTTTAGGGTTTTTCCTCCTATTTCAGGGCTTGACATGAGGAGTAAAGGTTGTAAGACTTGCGAAGGATGTATGTATGAGTGTTAATTAGCTCATACAGTCAGCATAATGTCAAGGTGATAGTTTTTAGTGTAACAGATTGCCCCCTAAAGTGTGAAGTCTGGAATAGATGAAGATGAAGTCTGTCATATATGAAGAGTGAAGTACTTTATCATTTCAAGGGTCATCCTATGGACACCCGAGTCGGAACCTGTAAAAACATTCAATGCCAAACATATATATGTAATTATATCATCGCTGACATAGGCATTCCCATACTCAGATCAAAACTAACTAAACTTGTTCTGATACAGAAATGATTTTAATATTACATCAATATTGTAGACACAACATGGACGTAGCCATCTGTAATGAATAGTCTACAGTATAATAATAAAACGATCTGGGTAGATGCTAAGAATCCTAAATCAAATCTAAAATAAACTGGAAAAAATAAATCTAGAGTGTTTCCAAAATTTAACAGGGTCCGCAGGCTTCCAAAAGTAACAGGTGCAGTCCCGCAATGTTTACTTAAGGAAAGTGCTAAACTTCCAGCACTGTGCAAAAGAACAAAGTGCGGTCCCTAGAAAAGTTCAAGAAAAACTTAAAAGATTTCAAAATTTCCAAAAATAGAGAAAACGTCAGCTACCCAGGCATATATCCATCAATCAAAAACCAGGAAAAACTTTTCCTCAAATATAAATAAAAGAGAACCAAAAACAACAAGTTCTTTCCCCAGTGGAGTCGCCAATTTGTTGGCCGGATAAATCGTTCTTGCGGACAAGACCAATATCCCTAGTGTCAGAAGACAATCTAGCAACAAACGAATAACTAAGTTTGTCTTTCTCTAAATATATTCGTTTTACAAATAAATGTTATAAAGGTGTCGATCCTACCTTAGATCCAAATGCTTATTTGCAGTCGTAGTGCTTCCGTTGTGTTGGTCCCCCGTGTTTTGACAGTTTGGCAAATCAAAAGACAAGGCAACATTAGAACCAATCTTTAGAGTTCTAGGATCTATTCCTCCTGTTCTCAGAGAGGGATCTCTCAAATGTTTGATTGCAAAGGTTTATCTTGTGTGCTTTGAGTATGATTTTAGACTAGTTATTAAGTGTAGGTTTTTGTTTATTTGGTTGGATTGAGTTGATATAGGAGAACATGGAAGGTCTAGGAAAGATAGACAGAAAGAGGAAATATTTGGTTCATTGGGCAATGGAGTCAAAATAAGGTTATGAAAAACTCATCAATGAATATGGGATATCAAAGGGGAAATCTAACTTGGCCACAGGATCCTTTTGTTTTTGGAATGAGATGAACATTAATGATTTGGAAAGAGAAGTTTAATTCTCAACAAAGGGAACTTGAAGAACATAACTCAACAATAAAGATATATTTGATAGACAGGGCTAACCATAAATCCTACAAACATTCTTTAAGAAAATAATCACTTCAAGACAACTTTTAAAATGAAATCTAAGATTCAGGGAACTCCCTATTTCCTCAAAGATTTTATTTTAAAGGATTTAGAAAACATAAAAGATTCACTGATAATTGCAGTCATAGAAGAGGGAACACCTAAATAACATCTATGCTTACAACTATAACGACCTTCAAAACAACTTTTCAAGCAATGGCAAAGGGCAAGATCAAGACCGAACTCTTTGATTAACTCAAAACAATGGTACTTCAAAGGGAGACTTCAATAACAACTTTCAAGTGATAATAGACAAGCAGGGAAAACCATAAATCATGATAAAACCAACTATTTGAGCTATTAAGGAAATAAACAAGCATGAAGACTAAAGAGAAGGTTTAAAGCCTCTAAAATACTTTAGTAGAAGAAAACATAAAACAGTGAAGGGTGAACAGGTCTAAGGTGCTTCCAGGAGTCATTTCTTAGCCTAAAAATTTTAGCCTAATGTAGTAAGAAATTATGGAACATAATGAAAACAAGAGAAAACATTTAACAGTTAGAATAATTCACCAACAACCAAGCTCATGAATCCAATGATAGAGCCTTCTCAGGAACGGGCATGCAACAGCATCATCAAGACATCCAAAACTTCAATTTGTTCTTCAACTTCAACAAACTATGTATTTATTTCAAAGAGTTTCAGTATTACAGCTTGTGATCAACAACAACCAACAACTTCTCATCTTATGCAGAAGTACTTATAGGAAGATGAGGAGGTGAGATTTTAACAAAATATCTCAAGGACAATCAATGCAGAGTGAAGACTTCTCAGCCCTTTGAGAGGCTCGAGGGAGAAATTTACAGGTGGATCACTACATTAACTGTTTCACAATAAATATCAAAGCTCGGTGGAAGCTTTGTTTGACTTTGAGGCTCTGTGTATGTTTTGGAGTAACTCTGCAGATATTTATGCATTGGTTTCCTTGCAGAAATAACTTCTTGGCGATGCTGGAGGCAGATATTTCTTCGAGCAATAACTTTAGCCTCTGTTCTGAATGGTTTGAGGCGACAGGTGGCTCTTTGTAGTAGCTGAGGAATCAATTCGCCTCAGTTGAAACGGTGGAGACCTTTCTGTCAGCGAAACACTTATGATTTTCTTAAATAGTGTCTTAATTCAGGGAATTAGGTTTTTATAAGCATTCTTAGCCATAATCCCCCAAATCTGTCTTCAATCTTCTGTCCTTCCGCGCTCTGTTCTTTAAAACTTATAATCTTTTAAAATCACGTTAAAACGCAGTGTCTTGTCAATGTGTAGAGCCGCACCGGGCCTTTCATGGTATCGACGGAGATGGAACATCAATCAAATTCCAAAAGGGAACTCTGCAAATGGTTCTTTCCATAGGCCGAAGGCATGGGAATCGTCATTCCCAACTCCCGGATTTTCTTCAATAAACGGCGGAGAACCTTTAAAACCTGCACAAAACATAAAATAAATAAAGAAATCCTGCATTTTTTAGGTTTTAAACTGCTTCAGATGGCGGGGGAGGAGCGTAGCCGTCGGATAAAAATATCTAACGGTGGAGATTGGCGCAAAACAGGCAAAGGAGAGCGGGGAGAAGAAATAAGGCGGGGTGGTTTTGGACCGTCCGATCTGGACATGTGGACGGTCCAGATCTAATCGGAGAATCGCAATCAGAGGGGGAAAAACAAAGGGCACGATTGGAAAATGCTGATGCGATTGTGCGATCGGGGAGATTTGTGAGATTAAGCGATGACCGTTGATTTTAGGATCAGATCAACGGTGGGGAACGAATCGGCGGGTTTTGAAATGGCGGTAAGACTTGTGATCGGAGGGAATAAGGACCGTTGGATTGGCGGGAAATGGATGGACAGGATTAAATCGGAGCCATCGCAATCAGGGAGCGCTGAAAAGGGGATGCGATTTAAAACTTGCGATTAGAAACTTGCGATTGAGCGCTGGCTGTTGATCTGAGGACCAGATCAATGGCGGGGAATGAATCGGAGGGATCGCAATCGGAGGTGGCAGGTAGGAGCATGCGATTATGATGGAGCGATTAGCGCAGGGCCGTTGGATCGGCGGGACAGATCAACGGTCAGGATAAGGTCGGAGGATCGCAATCGGAGATAGGGGGGAAGGACTTGCGATCAATCGCATCGCAATCATTTGCGATGGACCGATCGGAGGGTGCACATAACAAGTTGCGATTGCGATCGGGCGGGGTGCTGCGATTGGCACTCTACCTTCATATCACCGTGGAAGATCAACGGTGCGAAACCCATCACAAGACTTAATCGTGATAAGACGATTGCATCGGGGATTTTCAATATTACAAAGGATTTGTGCACCCGCCTGACTTCCGATTGCGATTAGCGCTTGGGACTTAAGCACTTGGTCCTGGGGGAAGGGCATGTGGGGGAAGTGGTTTAGGACTTAGGCCAAGGGGCTTAGGTCCAAAAACTTGTTTTTTATGAAAATTTTCAAGGTTTTAAATGGATTTGGGGGTTTCGGCTTAGCTTAAAAATAGTTTTAAACCATGTCAGGAGGATTTTTCATGAATGGAAGGGGAAACTTATGAAAAGTAGAGGAATAATATGGAGAAAAAGGGGAAGAAAATGAAGGTTACCTATGAGTGGGAGAAAGGGAAAAGATGATGGTTTCTTCGGTAGTTTCTTACATGAAATCAACAGAATTAAGAGGAACAGTAATGAGGATTTTGGATAGAGACATGAGGCCTACAAGGAGTCTTCAAGAGCCAACGGTGTTTAGAAATGAAAAATTGTTCCTTGAAGGCTCAAAACAGATTTAGCCACCTTTTGGTATAACAAAATATTATAGGTGGCTAACACGTTGCATCAAAATCCTTCCGTTGCAACAAGAGTTCTTTCGTCGCAACAATAATCCCTCCGTCGCAACAAGATTTCTTTGTCGCAAGAAAGTGTCATATTTCGTCGACCTGCAATCACAAACAAGAAAATATTAAATATCACCTGTATAAAAAATATTCATAAAACATACTTATCATAGTGATCAAGGAACCTATGAAATAAATGATCAAATGACAGCTTCTTGAAATAAACAATCGAACGACAATTTATTGAGAAAAACAAAACTTGATTGTATTAATCTTAAAATAACAGAAGAACCTTGCAACCTTAGCCTTGATGTTTGAAAGGCCTTCCCGGGGTCCGAAGTAGGAGTCTCCTCTACTTTGATAAGTCTTGCCCTCTTCCTCCAAGAGCACAAAGAGGTATGTGATATTTCCTCTCAAAAGCTCAGCAGAAATAATACTAAATCTCAACAGCACTTCAACTCAATCACACATAAATCTTGAACTCCAATTGTCAATCTCCAGAATCTCAATCTCCAAAATCTAACCATTTGAGGCTACCCAATGCCTCCTTTTATAGAGAAGATGAGGAGGTTAGGATTCCACCTTTATAGGGATAGAATCCTCCTTCAAAGGGATAGACTCCTCACATAAAGGGATTAGTTCGTTAAGGTGAGGGATACATGCACCTTATCAAAGCATACTCATCCCCAAAAATTCTCATCTAGAACCTTCTAGAATTGACCTCAAACCAACTTTTTAACTTTACTTTCTCGCCTTTTTGAGTTTGAGGAGGGTACGCAGGCATTGCAAAGGAAAATTGCGTTCTAGAATGTAGGTAAGTAGTGTATTACCTGCGTACCCAAGCTAGGAACATATACAGGCTTCATGTTACCTGCGTACCCAAATTTTTAGAGATTTTTAGGGTTTTTCCTCCTGTTTCAGGGCTTGACATGAGGAATAAAGGTTGTAAGACTTGCAAAGGAGGCATGTATGAGTGTTAATGAGCCCATACAGTTAGCAGAATGTCAAGGTGACATTTTTTAGTGTAACATGGAGAAATTTTGCTCTCCCAATACATTTTCTTGAGGACAAGCAGAAATTTTGGAGGGGAGGACTGTAATGTTCCAATATTTTGGCTTCAAGAGAAAATGAAACATTAGAGTTAGCAGTATCTTTAGCTGGTAAATAAATGGGTAGGAAAGCACATAAGTATCTTAAGAGGGATAAAAACACTTGGAGTGTGAATGGAGGCCCTATTTGCAACTCAATAAAATACCTCCACGTGTGAATAGGGATAATATCAAATTGATTTAGTCTACTTTTACCAAGTCAACAACACAGATGTGGAGGAGCATGGATCAAGGAAGGAATAATGTAGTTTTGGAGGGATATGAATGTCTTGATGGAAATGACCTAATTGAGTGCGGCCAAGGGCAAGAAAACTCAAATTTTATTTAAGGAAGAGGATGGCAGCATTTTTTATTATGTTTTTAGATTATTATTTTGGTCTGCTCGGACTTTTTCTTCCTCTTGTTGTTTAGCAGGGTTGTTGTGTTGTTTAGCACCGAGTGTTCCCAAGTGAGAATCCCACCTCTTTCCTTGAGGAGCCTCTTGGGAGAGTTTTTTCATGCATTTCCACATCAGGTTTTCAATCCATGCTTCAACTTACTTCATCAGCACAATTTCTGGAGGTGATTATGCTATGTTGCAGGGTGCAGCAGTGGAAGGGATTGGAATCCCACTTTTCTGAGCTAGTTACTCATAGGAGGGAGGTTTCCTTCTATCGGGAGATCTGTCTGGAGAGGTCTAGAGCTCATTTTAGATCTGTAGCATCAAGACACACATTTATCCAAAATTCCCAGCATTGTTCCAGCTAGGGAATGCATTATTTTTGGAGGCAACATCAGTGGATGGTCTAGTGGCTCCGTTGCAGCATTTTCTTGTGATTGAGAGGTTCATCCTTTCATGGGAGGAAGACCTTGATGGATATACATTATATAAGATATATTTAAGCCTTATACACTCTTATTCTTTAGGATTGCAGTGATTATTTACTAATTTTCTGAAGATCACATTTGTATTCATAGTGTATAAAAAGAAACCCTTTCTGGGTTATCTTGTAATTGTAATAAGGAGACTAGATCTTAGTTTTTGAGCATGATTGTCTAATATATGAGAAGATATATTTGTTCTCATAATTTCTTAGTTGAAACCCTCATATGAATGTGCTGCTTCTTTTGTGCATAATTTCTGAGTAGCAGTGTTTGGGGTTTTAGTGATTTTCAGCTACACTAGGTGTGGGAGGTCTATTTACCTCACCTAGTTCTTTTTGTTTCTGATATACTCTTGGAATTGGATGCTATATGGATATATATAATGGATCAAAGTGATGGTTTTCATTTTTTTGGCTTACATTTCTAGAAATGTGTTTTTCTGTGAAGGCATTGTTGAGCAGTCCATTTTTGGAATATTTTAAGATATTCCCAATACTGCTTATTTTCCCCATTTTGGGATATTACACTTATTCAAAATTTTCTATTGGTTCTTTTAGATTATTTTTCTTTCTCCTTCCCTTCTTTAACTCATCAAGATAATTTATGATTCCCCCTTCAAATTCCACCACTCCTACTTCTTCTTCTTCCTCTTCAGAGTCAGTAATATTTTTTTTATTGGAGTCTGTTGGTGTCCCGTGTTTTGATAGTTTGGAAAATCAAAATACAAGGCAACATCAAAACCAATCTTTAGAGTTACATGATCTATTCCTCCTGTTCTCGGAGAGGGATCTCTCAAGTGTTTGTTTGCAGAATTTTATCTTGTGTGCTTATAGTATTGTTTTTAGACTAGTTAGTAAGTCCAGGTGTTGTTTGTTTGTTTGGTTGGATTGAATTGATATAGCAGAACATGAAAGGTCTAGGAAAGATACATAGAATAGAGAAACATCTGGTTCATTGGGCAATGGAGTCAAGAAAAGGCCATAGCAAACTTATCAAAGGATATGGGATATCAAAGGGCAAATCTAACTTGGCCACCGGATCCTTTTGTTTTTGGAATGGGATGAACATTAATGATTTCGAAAGAGAAATTGAATTCTCAACAAAGGGAACTTGAAAACATAATTTAAACAGTAAAGAGATATTTGATAGACAGGGCTAACCATAAATTCTACAAACACTATTTAATCAAATAATGGCTTCAAGACAACTTTTAAAATGAAATCTAAGATTCAAGGAACACCCTATTTCCTCAAAGATTTTATTCTAAAGGAATTAGAAAACAAAAAAGATTTACTGATAATTACAATCATAGAAGAGGGAACACCTAAAAACATCTATGATCATAATTATAATGACTTTTAAGCTAATTGTTTAAGTGAGGACAAAGGGCAAGATCAAAACAAACCTCTCTGATTCACTATAAGCAAAGAACTTCAAAGGGAGACTTCAATAACATTTTTTAAGTGGCAACAGACAAGCAGGGAGAACCACAAATCATGATGAAACCAACTGTTCAAACTATTAAGGAAATAAAAAAGCATTAATACTAAAGAGAAATATTAAAGACTCTAAAATACTTCAGCAGAAGAAAACATGAAACAATGAAGGATGAACAGGTGTAAGGTGCTTCCAAGAGTAATTTCTTAGCCTAAAAATTTCTATCCTACTATAGTAAGAAATTATGGAACATAATGAAAACAGGGGGAAAACATAAGACAGTTCAGAATATTTCACCAATAGCCAAGCTCATGGATCCAATGATAGAGCCTTCTCAGGAACAAGCATGCAACAACATCATCAAGATCTCCAAGACTTCAATTTGTTCTTCAACTTCAACAGACTATGTATTTAATTAAAAGAGTTTCAGTATTAAAACTTGTGATCAAACAATAACTAGCAATTATTCATCTTCTACAGAAGTATTTATAGAAGAAAAGAGGAGGTGGAATGAGAAAAAATATCTCAAGAAAAATTAATACAGAGTGAATACTTCTTCGAACTTTTGAGGGGCTCGATGGAGAAGTGTACAGGTGGACTATTGTATTAATATTTACATTTATGAATTTAAACTCGGTAGGAGCCTATATTGACTTTGAGGCATTATGCTATGTGGGAGTAACTTCTGTAGATATTTGTTTTATTTAAATTCCTTGCAGCAGTAATTCCCTGGTTGCGTTGGAGGCGAAAAATCAGACTTAGAAAAATAACTTCGGCCTCTGTTTGAAAGGTTTGGGGCAACAGGTGGCTATGTGGTAGCTGAGGAATCAATTCACCTCAAAATGCAGTGGTGGAGGTCCTTTCTTCCTGTCAAATGCTTATAGCTTCTTTTGACTGTGTTTGAATGCAAGGAACAAGCTTTTGATAATTATTTCAGTTGTAGTTCCCTAAATTTGTCTTCAGTCTTCATCTCTACTGTGCTTTGTCTTTCAAACTGATACTCTTTTTAAATGTGGTGTTGAACCACAGTGTCTTGTCAATTTGTGGAGCCACTGGGATTTTAAAGGAATCAATGCCCATGAGGCATTGATAAAACAATGGAACAGATCCTGGCGAGCGATCTCCCTTAATGTAAAACAAGCACGGGAAACGTCTTTCCCAGCCTTCAGCCTTTCCTCTTTATACCATGGAAAATCATTTTAAAATGCCTGAAAAACACAAAAATAGTTAAGAAACCCTGTGAAAATAAGTTAAACTTCTTTATAAGGTGCAAGAGGAGCGTAGCCGTTGGATGAAAGAATCCAACGGTGGAGATATTATCAGAATAGGCAAAAGAAGAGTGGGAGAAGAAATAAAGCGGAGAGATCCTGGACCGTCCGATTTGGACACGTGGATGGTTCGAATTCAATCGGCAGATCGCAATCGGGGGGGGCAAGCGGATGGGCTGATCAAAACATGCGATGCAATGAAGTGGAGGCTATTGATCTAAATATTAGATCGACGGTGGAGGACAAATCGGGGGGGAGGCCAATCGGCGGAACAAAAAGGTGGATGCGATGTGAAAGTTGCAATGCAATTGCGCGATGGGGAGGGAAGAAGCGATTAGGCGATGGGCGTTCGATCTGAGGATCATATCAACGGCAAGGAGCAGATTGGAGGGAAGTCACAATCGAAGGTCGGGAATAAGGTGATGCGATTGCGCAATCGGAGGAAGGGCCGATGCGATTGCGCGATCGACCAATCACAATTGGCGGTAGTAAGTACCGAAACCGCACCAAAGAAAATCTTCGATGCGATTAGGCGCCCGATTATGGGGCTTGTTTTATATAAATCTCCGATAGGCCTAGGCTTACGTATACATGGGTTTATCGGAGTTAGGCCTTCGGACCTGGGGCTTTTCAATCAACCCATTAAACCTTTTTCTGATGCAATAAAAGTTTTGGCCTTTGTGCTTGGTTTTACAAAGGAAAAAAAAGACTGGGGGCTATAGATATAAGACCCAATCACATCGGAACCTTTGATGCGGGTCTTCTCGATCAACCCATTTGAATTTTTCCGATGTGATTGCGCATTGGTTTTTTTAATTAACCCATTTATATTAAAACACATGACTCGAGTTTTTAACTTAAAACTTTGGAAAAGTGGGTTTTTCGACTTTACAAAGGAAAAGGGTGATCGGGAAGAAAATTCATAAGGTTTTTAAGTGCCAAGGCGGGTTTTATGGTTTATATGAAAAATAGTATAATTGGGAGCTTTAACACATAAAACGCCAATCGCAATCGGAACTTTCGGTCCATGGCACAAGACTTGCGCACTTTGAAAATGTGTGATGCGATTAGTGTCGAAAGGCTTTGGCGTTTGGTTTTAATGCATGGGTATGTGGGGGGAAGTGGTTAGGACTTAGCCCAAGGGGCTTAAGTCTATAGAAATACTTGTTTTTTCATGAATCCTTCATAGTTTCCAATGGAATTTGATGGGTTTGAAAATAGTTAAAAAATGAGTTTTTAACATATGGAAGGGGGTTTTCATGAAAGGAAAACATGAAAAATAGAGGAAATTTATGGTGAAAAAAGGGAGAGCAAATGAAGGTTAGTTAAGAGTGAGAGAAGGCAAAAATGATGGTTTTTGGTAGCAGTTTTTCTGTTCGGTTTTTAGCAAAATTCTCAGAGTATCAAATCGAAAAAACAAATGAAAAATTTGGATAGAAGCATGAGGCCTTTCAAAAGTCTTCAAGAGCCAACAAATTTTTAGCAATAAAATTGTTCCTTGAAGGCTGGAAAAATCATTTAGCCACCATTAGGTATTATAAATTTTATAGGTGGCTAAGAGTGGCTCCACTTGGGGATGGTGCCTTTTTGAAGGCATCAAGAATTTCAGACCTGCATTTTCTGAGATGCTAATCAGTTGCCACATCCATTGGGCTGATCTCTTTACTTGAATGATCTTATTTTGTTCTGGAAATAAGTTAGCAGCCATGAAAAAACATTGGATAGTTTATCAACAAGCTTTCTACCTACCCAATCCTACATGCCTAACATTTTTTCTTCATTAGAGTGCACTTGGATTGGAAAACTCTTTACAAAATCTTATTCTTTTTTAAAGCAAAAAATCTAATGTGTTTCTACTCCTTATTTCTGCATGGATTCAGATTAAACAGTTGAATCCATATAATTCTCTACCTAATCTACTATCTGTTGGGATTAAACTGTCCAACAGACTTATATTCTCTAATTTTGCTAAAACAGAAATTTAAAAAGAATTTAAGTTAAGATTGATCAGTCTAATTTGATGCTGATCTATGGCATAAAAACAAGCTACACATAGATTATTATTTGTGGAAAATTAAATCAAAATTGGAAGGCTTAAGATCTGAAAATTCAAGCACTTCCTTCACTCTTTTTACAGCTCTTTTTTGACTCTTATGTGAGTTGTTTCTTACTCGCTCTCTGGTTCAGATTTTGAGCTAATTAGAACCAGATTTTCTTCTTCTTGACTCAGAAAAATAAAACAGATTTGAGACATCTCTCTTTTGGAAACTTAGGTTCAGATTTTGAACATGTTTGACCCTTTAATTTCTATCCTAATCTATCTACTGATAAGCCAAGATTAAACAGTTTGGCCAATCGAATTCACTATCCTATCAGCAGAAAATTTAAAGGCTAATTAGTCAAGATTAGGCAGTTTCACTAACTAGAAGTGTGTTTTTCCGTAGTGGAATTTAAGCTTGCACACTTTCAGATTTGTTTCTCTTTTTTGGTATGGGGCTGTACCTTTATTGTTTTTACCATCTTCCCTCTTTTTCTTTCTTTCTTTGTTTTTGTATTTTTGATTTTTCTAACTTTGAATGAAATGGTTAGACTATGGAATTTACAATGAAAAATAAAATTCTTTAAAACTTAAGATTCTTGGCAGAAGTAATGCTTGATAATCCTACCATTAACAGGACCTCCATACAGATCTTCCCCATTCAATTCTTTCAAGAAAAATACATTGTCACCCCTCTCATCATGGATAATATATGGTCTTTTCCACAAGTTTTCAAACTTGACATGTTTTCCCTTCTCTTCTCTTCTTGAATCCCATTTAAGAACAACATTTCCAATTTGGAAATTATTTGCCTTAGTCCTCTTATCAAATAGTTTCTTCATTTTTTCTTGGACTAACTGTGTTCTCTCATAAACTTCTTCTCTGGTCTACTGTAAATGGATTGTTTGGTTAATCCTTCTCTGCATATCATTTTCTTCAATCTGCACTTCTTAAAGGAGTTTAATGACTGGAACTCCTAATGAGGTGGGAAAAAATGCATCCATGCCATAAACTAACTGATAGGGAGACATATTTATTGACTTCTTTGTAGTTAATCTATCAGCCCATAAGGCATGAACCAGGTTACTGTGCCATGATTTCTAATTTTGCTCCAACAATTTTTTGATTATATTGAGGAGACTCTTGTTGGAGGATTCAACTAATCGATTTCCTTGGGGATAGTAAGCAGTGGAATGGCCCAAAGTTATGTGGTATTTATAACAGAAATCAACCATTTTCTTAGATTTAAAAGCAGTAGCATTGTCTGTTATGATTTTTCTGGGACAACCAAATCTGGATAGGATATTTGTTTCAAGGAACTTGATAATGAAAGAGTCATCAACATTTCTGGAGGGTATAGCTTCTATCAACTTGGTGAAGAAGTCAGTGGCTATGAGGATCCACTTATGCTGAGCTACGGAGGATGGATGAATTTCCCCAATGAAGTCCAACCCCCATTGTTGAAAAGGTGCCTCAACTCTGATAGGATGTAAAGGTAAGGGAAGGAGTTTTCTTTTGCCATCAAATATTTGACACTTATGGCAAGACATGACCAACTTTTGAGTGTCTGGGAAAAGGGTAGGCCAATAGTAACCAGATCTAAGAATTTTGTTGGCTATGGCCTTCTAGTAGAGGTCACCTCCACATTCTCCATCATGCAATTCATGCATGATATCTCCTGCTTTGTCTTCAAGTAAACATTTAAGCAAAATTCCAATAGCATTTTTCCAATATAATACTCCGTCTAGGATACAAAAAATCAAAGCCTTTTGTTTCAAGAATCTAGCTTTAGTTTTAGACAACGAAGGAAGGGTATTTAAATATAAAAGCACAGAAATAATGTCAGCATACCAAGGAGAATTTAGAAATGTTTATTCAATAACAAGAGCATCAGATTCTTCTATTTCTTCCAACACATCTACCATATTCATGTCTAGTGCTTGGAAGTTAGATTCAGCCATAATTTTTGCTAATTCTTGCCCTTTAACTAGTTTGGTGGGCATGATTTCTAAGTCATATTCAAGAATAGTTGCAATCCATTTTCCCCTTTTACCATCTAGGTCTTGACTTAGAATGCCCTTGACAACAATATGTGGAACAAAAGCAATTATGTGAGAGTGTAAAATATAGACCCTAAATTCTTTTAATTCTTTCACTAATGCTAAGGCTTGATTCTCCATGATGTTATATTTGAGGGGAGCATCTCTTAAGGCCCTACTAAAGAAGGATATTGGTTGTTCTTGCCCCAAATCATTCTTTTGAAGTAAAATTGTGGCTATTGTATGTTCAGATGCAAAGGAAAAGATATAAAAGTCTTTGGTAAAATCTGGACTAATCAGGACCGGTGTTTGGGTAAGAGCTTGTTTGACTAGTTCAAATGATTATTTAGCTGGTAAAGTCCATTTCACACCCACATATTTCCTAAGAATGTTTTTAATGTTTTTTAATAGCTCAGCAAGGTTAGGGATAAACCTTCTCAAAAAATTAATCTTTCCAATGAACGATTGTATTTCTTTGAGGCTTCTTGGATGGCTAATTTGCAATATGCTTTCTATCCTTGTAGGGTCTATTTTGATTCCCTCTTCCAAAATTATATGTCCAAGAAATTTACCTTCTTGGAGACCAAAGAGTGTCTTCTTGGGATTCAATGACAAGCCAAATTTCCTACACTTATCAAAAAAATTTCTTAAGTGAGTCAAATGTTCTTCATCAGTTTTTGAAAAGACAGTTATGTCATCGAGGTAAATAATTATGAAATAGCCAATATCTTCAGAAAAGGCTATATCCATAGCCCTTTGGAAGGTGGCCCTTGCATTCATTAACCCGAAAGGGATTTTGACATACATAAAGGTGCCCCAAGGTGTGGTAAAAGCAGTTTTGATTTGATCACTTGGGAGCACTAGCACCTGGTTGTAACCCGAGAACCCATCTAAGAGTGATATCCTTTTTGACCCAACTACCCTCTGAAGTATATGATCCATCTTGGGCAATGGGTAGTTATCTTTTAGGGATGCTTTGTTTAGGTTTTTGAAATCGATACAAATTCTAATCTCCCCTGTATTTTTCCTAATAGAAACTAAGTTTGATACCCATTGTGAAAATATAACAGGTACTATAATGCCAACATCATGCATCTTTTCAATTTTGGCTCTAACTAAAGGTAATAAAAGTGGGTTTATTCTCCTCAGTTTTTGTTTGAAGGGATTTTGATTTTCCTTCAAGGGAATCTTGTGTTGAATGATGCTGGTATCATAAGACTTCAGATCTGTGTATGCCCGGGCAAAAACATCTTTAAATTCTTTAAACATATCAATGTATCGAGATTTTATGTGATATGGAAGAGTGTTGGACAATTTAATTATCTTGGGTTCCATTAGGGAGCCTATGTTGTGTTCTTCTACATTTGTTTCTACAGGCTCCATTTTTGGTTCTTTGGCTACATCATTAAAGTCGAAAAGGTGTTCCAATGGTGAGAGACCTCGGAATTGAACCGTTCTTACATTCTAAAACTTCCAGGTCTCTTTGGTCGACGTTGTCAATTGACTCTACTTCAAACGTAGTCTCATAATGACTTATATCAGCAGAGTGTGTTATTTCAGCTTTTGGGATTTATTCAATATATGGACAGTTTTGATTATGGCTTGATTCTAATGTTGGTATGGTGAAATCATTTTCTGATTTTAAGAAATCATATATGTGTTTTTCAGACTCAAACACGTGCTAGTGATCTTCGTTATCAGGCACAATAGGCCTATGTTTTAATTTTACACTAAGCTGTTCATTTATCTTAGGTATTTGAAAGTTACTGGCATTAAAAGCAAGTTCATTTGCTAAATGATTAAATGCTCTAAGAATGAAAACAAGTTCGTATTTTTCAAAGGTTTCCAATAAATCGAGGGCAGCATTTCGATATTCCCTAAGCTTCGGATTTCTGGCTGAGTATTCTCCTTTGATTTGTTTTATGATAAGTTTATAATCTCCTAAGATTGTTACCTTTTGGGCTTGTAATTGTTTGAGCAATTGTAAACCTAGGAGAAGTGCTTCGTACTCAGCAATATTGTTAGTGCACGGGAAATCAAATTTATATGAGAAAATTTGATTCGTATTCTGGATCCATACGCCTGCACCTGCGCTTGCCTTATTATAGGATCCATCAAAGTTTATTGTCCAAATTATGCTTGACTCATTTTCGTTTTCTTGTCACTATTGATTGTCGATGTTTTGAAGTTGATTTGAGAGAAGATTCATTTTTCTGGTGAATCGACGGGGTCTATGTTCTCTTCATCTTGTGGAGTAAATTCATCTTCGTTACATAAGATAAAGGAATCTAAACTTGATCGAGTACAATATATCGGAGTGTTGTTCGGTTTGTCTAAGTTGCTCACCATGTACTTCATGTGAGATTCCCTGTATAGTCTTCTGTTTTGGTTAAAAACAGGGATGGTGGCATATGACATGTCCATTTGAAGGCTTCCCTGAAGTTTGGCTCCCCATGATCTTGATAAGAGCATGCCATACTTAGGGGGAATGTCAGGTACAACTATGTCCATAACTAGATTTTTAGCAGGGATCTGAGCTAGATTAACACACAAATCTTTTATTAAACCCAAACATTTGACTCAGCTTGAATCAAAGGAATGAAAATCTTTGTATGGCTTAGTAATCTCTAAGCCTAAGCTCTCCATTACCACTTTGGGCATTAGATTTTGTGAAGCTCCGGAGTCTAACATGTCATTGTGTAATATTTTCTCGTGTATGTTCAAGCTGACATAGAAGGGAGGGACAACCCCTTCTTTATATTCTCCTTCAACTTCAGGACCAAATAACAACTCAGGTTTATCATCTGTTAGGATCAAAGTGTCAGTATCATTTCCTAAGTTCAAAGCTTTCAAAAGTTGATTTTTGTACACCTCTTGGGTTACTAGTTCCGCTAGGGGAATGGTAATTTTTATCTTGGAAATCTCTCCCTCAAGGATGAAAGGAATAATTGACTTGTTGATATTTACATCTTCTTTTTCAATTGAATTCTTTTCAGTAACTTTGATTTGTTGAACCTTATTTGGACTGGTAATTGGGACAGTTTTGTTAGGACCACTAGCTAAAGTTCTAGGGGTACTTTTTTCAACATTTGGCTGAATATTTTTGTCTTTTTTTAAGTCTAGTTTTTTGGCCAAAATGTTGGTTTTGTCCGTTGTCTTTTTGGGCTGAATTTTTGTGTTTTTCTTGACAGTGGTATTAGTGATTTTTTCCTTGAATTTATCTGCATTCCCTTTGCTCCTAAGATCGTATTGTTTATGCACTTCCATAATTGCATCTTCAAAACCCAATCTATAGTCATCAGAGTTTTCATAGGTGTTTGTATTTTGGTCATCAGAGAAGAATTCTTGTTCTTCCTCAGTGAGGAAAAAATCATCTCCACTGTCTGATCCAGTCAAGTTTACACGAGCTTCTTCCAACCTTTCTAACTCCCTATCTTCCTCATATTGATCTACATAGTTTTTTTGGAAGGGAGGTCTAATCTGTCGATCATTCTCATTATGTTTGTCTTGATTGTTTTCTCTTCTATAATTTTGATTTCTATTTTGAGGAGAAGTTTGATTTTGATTTTATTGTGCTCTCTTAATTATGCTCATCTCTTTCATCATTTCTTCTAACATTCTCTCCATTTTTTAGCTTGAAGTAGAAGGAGTGGACTCTTCTCTAAAGGATACTCTCTTCTAAATTTTCATTCTTGCTCTCTTCTTCATCAAGTTGACTTCCACAAAAAGAGCACCCTATTGCATAACTTCCAGAGTTGCAAAATTTCTTTCTCTCAGCTAATAGGTCATGTCAGAGTCAAACCCTTCAGGAAATTTGTTTAAAGCTGAGCCCTGTGGAGGTTCTAGTTCCGGGGAAAGTGCATTATATACACTATTGAACCTAGTGCAGTAAGCTTGTACACTTTCCCCAGTGTTTCTATGGAGGTTTTTGTAGTCAGAAAGGACTTGGAGGGGGGTTTTCTTTACTTCCCATTTTTTTAGGAACGTTTGATGGAAACCTTGGAGATATTAATACTATGGGGGGCTAAACGTTTGAACCATTTTCTTACTTCTCCCCCTAGGCTCTGAGCAAATAACCTAAGCTTGGCAGAATTATCATCAATTTCCTTTCTGTCAAAGTAGTCATTCATTTTATCTACATGTTGTGATGCAGTTGTAGCATTGTTGGCATCATATAATGGAATTTTGGACTGATAGTCCTGCGGAAGATTAACTAATGGTACAGGAAGGACTAGGGGAGCATACCATGCTGCCATGATAGGTGGTGGGGGTGGATTTACAAGGAGTGGATTTATAATAGGAACAGTGGGCTGAGGTGTAGTGGTTTGAACCGTGGATGAAGGGTGAGAAGAAGTGGATGGACCAGGAATAGACTACTGAGTTGATCTTGGATGAGAGACACTTAAGTTGTGAAGAAAATTTAAATCAAGAGGTGTTGTTTATTTATTACCAGGATGCTCACTTGTTTTAGGGGATGAAAGTGAAAATTCAGAGTCTAGCTGAGTTATATCATCAAATTACCTAGTTCTAAATGGATTTACTAAGTCAGGTTGTGGTTGTTGTAGAGCTGCAAGATTTTCGGGAACTGAATTAGCTCTCAAGGGTGATCTGCAAATAGTTGATAATTTAATCCTAGGAGACTTCCAAAGGATGCTTTCTGGGTCATCAACTATCTCAGATGGATCCGGGTCAGGATGGGCTCTTGTGTGGATCTGTCTAGAAGCCACTATGCTATGTTTTCTAGACCCAAATAAACAAGAAAAGTTCAACCAGGTATGACAATCTTTAGAAGGTTAACTATTTTGTTTGAAATTCAATCCTACAATCATATAACTGAGTTTGAAAGATGTTATGATGATAATGGTTCTTCCCAGTGGAGTCTTAAGGTCTATTTTTAGGATTGTGGAGTCACCAGGTGGAATTTTTAAGCTCCGTTGGAGTAAAAGTTTTTATGGTCTACCACCAAGTTTATTATGAAGTCAAACAGAGAATTTTTTTGGGTTTTTCTGAGTTGTTTTGGTCTTATAGGTTAAGAGAGTTTTCTAAGTCTGATTTAACACTTAGCTAGGGTGTCAAAACGTACAGATTTTACTCTTATGGCTTGGTAACTGAAATCTTCAAGGTTTGACAGGGCTTTATGAGAATCCTAAGGGTTACTTAGTTTGTGACTGATTCAAAAGGTCCTATCATGATTACCATTGCTTGGTTGTGCTTGAAGAAGGTTACTTATGTTATATTTAGACAACGAGTGTTTTGTTTTGCAGATTCCACTCAGCGTCCCACCATGATCTCCATTATGTTGGTGGTAATGAGGTGGCTGATAATCACTAGATAATCTTTAAAAATAAGGGATTTCTGGAGTCCTAAGGGGTACTTAGATTGTTCCTGACTCAGAATTTCCCACCGTGATCAACATTATGTTGGTGTCCTATGTTTTGATAGTTTGGAAAATCAAAATACAAGGAAACATCAGAACCAATATTTAGAGTTACAGGATCTAGTCCTCCTATTCTCAGAGAGGGATCTCTCAAGTGTTTGTTTGCAAAAGTTTATCTTGTGTGCTTATAATATTGTTTTTAGACTAGTTATTAAGTGCAGGTGTTGTTTGTTTTGTTGGTTGGAATGAATTGATACAGCAGAACATGAAAGGTCTAGGAAAGATACATAGAATGGAGAAACATCTGGTTCATTGGGCAATGGATTCAAGAAAAGGTCATAGAAAACTCATAAAATGATATGGGATATCAAAGGGGAAATATAACTTGGCCACAGGATCCTTTTGTTTTTGGAATGGGATGAACATTAATGATTTGGAAAGAGAAATTGAGTTCTCAACAAAGGGAACCTGAAAATATAATTTA
This sequence comes from Pinus albicaulis, assembly GCA_034641835.2. NCBI lineage: Eukaryota > Viridiplantae > Streptophyta > Pinopsida > Pinales > Pinaceae > Pinus > Pinus albicaulis. Next base: position 399,610 of record JAXQQM020058848.1, on the reverse strand, counting down.
AACAATAAAGAGATATTTGATAGACAGGGCTAACCATAAATTCTACAAACATTCTTTAAGAAAATAATGGCTTCAAGACAACTTTCGAAATGAAATATAAGATTCGGGGAACACCCTATTTCCTCAAAGATTTTATTCTAAAGGACTTAGAAAACAAAAAAATTTACTGATAATTATAGTCATAGAAGAGGGAACACCTAAAAATATCTATGATCATAATTATAACGACCTTTAAGCCAACTGTTTAAGTGAGGACAAAGGGAAATATCAAAACAAACCTCTTTGATTCACTATAAGCAAATAATTTCAAAGGGAGACTTCAATAACATTTTTTAAGTGGCAGCAGACAAGTAGGGAGAACCATAAATCATGCTAAAACCAACTGTTCAAACTATTAAGGAAATAAACAAGCATGAAGACTAAAGAGAAAGATTAAAGCCTCTAAAATACTTCAGCAGAAGAAAACATGAAACAATGAAGGATGAACAAGTCTAAGGTGCTTCCAAGAGTCATTTCTTAGCCTAAAACTTTCTATCCTACTATAGTAAGAAATTATGGAAAATAATGAAAACAGGGGGACAGCATAAGACAGTTCAGAATACTTCACCAACAGCTAACCTCATGGATCCAATGATAGAGCCTTCTCAGGAACAAGCATGCAACAACATCATCAAGATCTCCAAGACTTCAATTTGTTCTTCAACTTCAACAGACTATGTATTTACTTCAAAAAAATTTAGTATTAGAACTTGTGATAAAAAAATAACCAACAATTACTCATCTTCTACAGAAGTATTTATAGAAGAAAAGAGGGGGTGGAATGAGACAAAATATCTCAAGAAAAATTAATGCAGAGTGAAGACTTCTGTGGCCTTTTGAGCGGCTCGATGGAGAAGTGTACAGGTGGACTACTGTATTAATATTTACATTTATGAATTTAAACTCAGTAGGAGCCTATATTGACTTTGACGCATTATGTTATGTGGGAGTAACTTCTGCAGATATTTTTTGCATTTAAATTCCTTGCAGTAGTAATTCCCTGGTTGCGCTGGAGGCGAAAAATCAGACTTAGAACAATAAATTCAGCCTCTGTTTGAAAGGTTTGAGGCAAGAGGTGGCTATGTGGTAGCTGAGGAATCAATTCGCCTCAAAATGCAGCGGTGGAGGTCCTTTCAGCCTGTAAAACACTTATAACTTCTTTTGACTATGTTTGAATGAAAGGAACAAGATTTTGATAATCATTTCAGCGGTAGTTCCCTAAATTTGTCTTCATTCTTCATCTCTGCTACGCTCTATCTTTCAAACTGATACTCTTTTCAAATTTCGTGTTGAACCACAGTGTCTTGTCAATGTGTATAGCCGTTGGGCTTTTAAAGGCATGAATGCCCATGAGGCATTGATAAAACAATGGAACAGAGCCTGGCGAGCGATCTCCACTAATGTAAAACAGGCACGGGAAACATCTTTCCGGCCTTCGGCCTTTCTTCTTTATACCATGGAAAAATCATTTTAAAACGCCTGCAAAACACAAAAATAGTTAAGAAACCCTATGAAAATAGGTTAAACTAATTTAGAGGGCAGGAGAGGAGCGTAGCCGTTGGATGAAAGCATCCAATGGTGGAGATATTCTCGAAATAGGGAAAATAGGAGTGGGATATGAAATAAAGTGAAGAGATCTTGGACCATCCGATCTGGACACGTGGACAGTTCGAATTCAATCGGCAGATCACAATCGGGGGATCGCAATCGGGGGTGGCGAGCAGATGGGATGATCAAAACATGCGATGCGATGAAGCGGAGGCCATCGATCTACAGATTAGATCGACGGTGGACGAAAAATTGGGGGGGGAGGCCAATCAGCAGAACAAAAAGGTGGATGCGATGTGAAAGTTGCGATGCGATTACGTAATCAGGAGGGCAGAAGCGATTAGGCGATGGTCATTCGATCTGAGGATCAGATCAATGAAGAGGAGCGGATCGGAGGGAAGTCGCAATCAGAGGTAGGGAATAAGGTGATGCGATTGCACAATCAGAGGAAGGGCCGATGCGATTGCGCGATCGGCCAATCGCAATCGACAGTAGTAAGTACCGAAACCGCACCAAAGAAAATCTTCGATGCAATTAGGCGCTCGGTTATGGGGCTTATTTTATATAAATCTCTCATAGGCCCGAGCTTATGTATATATGGGTTTATCAGAGTTGGGCCTTCGGACCTAGGGATTTTAAATCAACCCATTAAACCTTTTTCCGACGTGATAAATTTTTTTTCCTTTGTGCTTGGTTTTACAAAGGAAACAAAAGACCGGGGGCTATAGATATAAGACCCAATCGCATCGAAACCTTTTATGCGGGTCTTCTCAATCAACACATTTGAATTTTTCTGATGCGATTGCGCGTCGGTTTTTTTAGTTAACCCATTTATATTAAAACACGTGACTCGGGTTTTTAACTTAAAACTTTGGAAAAGTGGGTTTTTCAACTTTACAAAGGAAAAGGGTGATCGGGAAGAAAATTCATAAGGTTTTTAAGTGCCAAGGAGATTTTTATGGTTTATATGAAAAATAATATAATCGGGAGCTTTAACACATAAAAATCCAATCGCAATCGGAACTTTCGATCCATGGCACAAAAGTTGCGCACTTTGAAAATGTGCGATGCGATTAGCGCCCAAATGCTTGTGCGTTTGGTTTTAATGCATGGGCATGTGGGGGGAAGTGGTTAGGACTTAGCCCAAGGGGCTTAATTCTATATAAAAACTCGTTTTTTGATGAATCCTTCATAGTTTTCAATGGAATTTGATGGGTTTGAAAATAGTTTAAAAATGAGTTTTTAACATATGGAAGGGGGTTTTCGTGAAAGGAAAACATGAAAAATAGAGGAAATTTATGGGGAAAAAAGGGAGAGCAAATGAAGGTTAGTTAAGAGTGAGAGAAGGGGAAAATTATGGTTTTTGGTAGCAATTTTTCTCTTCGGTTTTTAGCAGAATTCTCAAAGTATCAAATGGAAACAACAAATGAAAAATTTGGACAGAGGCATGAGGCCTTTCAAAAGTCTTCAAGAGCCAAAAAATTTTTAGCAATAAAATTGTTCCTTGAAGGCTCCAAAATCATTTAGCCACCATTAGGTATAATAAATTTTATAGGTGGCTAACAGAGTCTTCTCCAAATTCCATGAGTAAATACTTATTTGAAGAGTCTTATGAAGATTTTTCATTCTCTAACTCTGGTGTTAAACTATCCTCTTTGGCGTAGAGCCCCTTTTTCTAATAGAAATTACTTTTATGTTTTTGAGATTTTTTTCTAAATGTTTTATGATATTCCTTTTATGTCTTTGTTTGTCAGGGCACTTAGACGAAAAATTTACAACTCTTCTATAGTCAAAGGATTTAAAGGGAAATTTTCCTTTATATTTTTCTGAGCCACACTTTAGTTTCCTAGCATATTGAGCCAAAACTTGGACATGTTCACAGTTGGAGCAATCTTGATGATATTTGTGCTCCTTTTCCTTTTTGGACACTTTTAATGGTAATTCATTGGGTTCAAATTTCTCTCCTCCTACTCTGATATCATAGGCTGTGAGAGTACCAAGAAACTGATCCATCTTAAGATTCTTTCAATCGGACATTTCTTGAATAAAAAATACTTTGGCATTAAATCTCATGGGTACATATCTTAACACCTTTTGAACAATCATAGCTTCTTTGAATTCTTCAACAAGCCATATAATCATATTGGTTACTTCATAAACTTTCTGGAAGTATTCTGTGATGATTTCTTCTTCACTCATTTTTAAGATTTTAAACCTCATTTTGAAGGTTGGAAGTTTGGCATGCTTGACTTTGTCATATCCTTCATGGCTTTAATTGAGCTTCACCCACACTTCCTAGTAAGACATACAATGCATAACCTTTATGAGTTCAAATTCAATAAGTCCAAGAGAATGGAATTCTTGGGTTTAGCATTATTTCCATACAATTTTTTACCGTCTACATCAGTCGAAGGGACATTAGGGAAATTGTAATATACTAGTACAGAGCTCCAAAAAACTACTCGTATATACATAAGATATGCTTTCATCCTTACTTTCCATAAGGCATAGTTTGTCTCATCAAAGACTGGTATCTTGCTTGAGTAAGAATCTAGATTGTCTTGCCTAGACATAATTCCTTATGGATCTACCTTCCAGTGGTTATATTGATCCTAAAGGAACCTAGATCTGGTACCAATTGTTGGAATAAGGAATTACTGAGAGGGGGGTGGATCAATAATAGTGAGGTTCTTAAAACATTTTATGAATAAGTATTTAATTATTTGCTCTACTGTTAGTTACTTGTGAGATAATTCATACACAATACAAATTAACAAAAATATAAGCTGTTCACATTTACATACTTTCCATCACATGAGAATCATACACACAGTAACACATGTATTTTTTTTACATGGAAAACAAAAGGGAGAAAACTGCCAATATGTTTGTTGTTATGATGTAAATTAAGCACCTACTAAATTACATCATTTTTTTTGTGAGCACCCACTCACAAGAGGGTAAGAAAAACCATTAATATAGTGATCCCCTATTTTCCAAGAGGCACCAACCTATTATGAATGCAGGCCATCGCCTGCTCTAGCTGGTTTTCTACCTTTCATAATTCTTTCAAACTGAAAACAAGGGAAAATAAAAATACAAAGAAATACAAATCTGATTCACTGCAGTATCAAACCCTTCACTTTAACATTGGAGATCTCCTTTGAAATGTGCTCCATGATGATCCTTTAGCTCTAATCTTAGTCATTTGCAACACTCAGTCTCAGAAGCACTCAACTCTCTTTAGCTGACACAACAATATTGTATTCCACCAATTTTCTCTTCTGCAATCATTGGTTTTGTTCCTTTATTGCACACTGATCGATATGCCTATGTTTTCCTCCATACTATCAAGGTGTACTCAATGCATGGTTTTCCATGCTGTTGTTGCATCAAACTATCCGATCTCTTGAGCCACATTAAACCTTGGGAATGGACTCTTAAGAGTTCCATGTCAAGAAATAAATCCTCAAACCTCAATCCACCTACACACTCCAAAAAGGCTCTCCATGCTTATTCATTTGATCACAATGCTTAAAATGTAGTCCAGCATGGAAATATTATTTTTGTAGTCAATATCCTAACCCTGAGGATCTGATATTCATTTAATTCAATGAAGCGTGCACGAGGATATCATAGGTGGCTTACTTCTCAGCTCATGATAGGATCTTTTTAAATCATCTTACATAATTGTAGACCTTGTTTCCTTGACCTATAGATCTTTTTCTATGTCTCCATTACTCCATATACCAACTATTTTGTTCATAGTTACTTCTTAGTATTTGACTCATATATATTTAATACTCATTTTTGTTGCAATATCATAGCTCCACGTATCATAACTTTTATTATTTTGATGTTACAAAAACAATATATTCTAGTCCTGGCCTTTAGCCCCTTCTTCTTCACATTTTACTATTTTTCCACCATAGGACTGGGTTCTATGACTGACAACATAATACACCATTGTATTGGGATTCAAGATTTCAAAGCCCTTCATATTGTAACTTTACTAAGGAAAGGCATTCTGAAATCATGATATTTCTATTGGCCTGTATCCCCTTTTGCTTCGCCCCTTTTTGTTTTTCACCATATCATCGGTGTTGTGACTGGAAAAATAGCACTTAGGTTTTAAAGCCCTCAAAATAAAGTTGGGAGGCTATATAATTGTGTAATTTCTCTCCTCCCTTATTTCTTCTAGCCTCCATGACTAAAAATAAATACATCAAAGCTCCCTGCTGTCAAAACTTTCTTGAAAATTCAATTATGGAGGAGTTATGCAATATTCAACCTCCGATATGAGTGGCGTCTCCATAGCACTTAGGCACTTAGCCTTTTAGTACACCCTTGGTTCTTTGGGTCTCCACTACAAAAAGCCAATCACATTAGAAGGCCCCTGTACCATAGTCCTTCTCACATTTCAATTATAGAGGAGTTATGAAAACACCGACCTCTGAAATATACTCCTCGAATGATGCCATGCTCTTGTCATCAGCTGCACGTGGCTTCTCCTTAGTGGTGACACATGTCACTATCATTTTCATTATTAGGATACTCAATAATGTTGAATTTTACTGCCACATGTCTTATGTACAACAACTTCATGTTGACATCATCTACCACCGTTAGCTCCTGAGGGCGAATCACCTACTACTATGTCTCTTATTTGAGGAGAGATAAAGGGTCCCTTGATCCTTGGTTTTACAAACGAATTCCTTTTTAATTCCTCCTACCTGTAACCCTCAACAATTTTCAGTGAAATAAATTTATAAAAATTTGTGAGTTTACAGAAATCCTAAGTTCTGAACCTCTCAGGATTCGATATGATGACCTTCTGATATTCCGACTTTCTGAAATTTAGGGTTCCAATGTTCTCCTTTCTCCCATATATTCTGCCTAATCTAATATTCAACCCTTCCAATATATGATGTTTTTAAGTTCCCGAGACTCTGACCCTTTGAAATTTTGGGTTCTGAAATTTTGCTTGCTTCCTTGTGTTGGAAATTGGGCCGTCTACTAAGGACTTCGAGATCCATATTTAGTCTACCAATAAAATTTGATCCTGGGATCCATTAATGGACTTCCACATACCATTGGAAATATATTTTCAAACACTAAAAAATTGTTCTAAATCCAATAGTATTTGATATGTTATCTTAAGGAAGAATATCCTCCGAATTATGGGACTCCCAACCATTAGAGCCAAAATTTTATGGCTTCTCCAATTAGCCTACTACTGTGATGATTTTGTACAGAGAATTGAAAAAATCATGTGACTCCCCCTGGAAAAAACATTCTCACAAAAATGATGGCATTTGTTTCTTTAGCCCTCAATTCTATACTAGTTGACATCAATGCCAACATACCAAGTGCCACCAATCAATCATACAATGTTAGTTGTCCAACACCCTCTCCATTTTTTTCATTTTTTATTAACGGGTCTCCATCCTGTACCTTTAATCTGTCGAGGTGTCTCTACTAATGGGATCCACTATTTCCTTTTTTGTTTTTCTTAGTTGCAGAAGGTCTGGGAATATTTTTTAACAAAGCATGTGAGGATGGTAGGCATAACGATATAAGGCTTTATTGTGAAGACCTCCCTATAAAGCATCAACAATTTGTGGATGATGTATGTAATTTTGGCTGATATACTCTTAAGGAGGCAAAGGATATATACACCCTATTGGAAACCTTCACAGAGCCTCTGGTACAATGGTGAATAAAAAAAATTAAAATATCTTATTTTTTAATTGTAAAGAGCCAGTTCAATGTGATTTGTTCAGGAGATTGGAGTTTAGAATTGATTCTCTCTCTTAAACATATATGGGGGTGTCATTATCTTCGAATTGGAAAAGAGTATCTTGTTTGCAAGGAAATTTAGATAAATTGACCCAAAAGATCAATAGTTGGGCTTTTCAAGCATTCAAGTTAGTGGGGAGAGTGGTGTTAGTGAACTTGGTCTCGCAAGCGATGTCCTTATACTAGATGATGGTGATTCTCTTACCAAAAGGGGTCTCTGTGAATATTATACAAAGTTGGACGAGATTCTTATGGAAACGGGGAAATAAAGTGAGTAAATGGGCTTTGAAGGCTTGGGAGAGGGTGTGTCTCCCGTAAAAGGAAGGTGGGATTTGTTTGACAGAAAAAAAAATTCTAAGTGATACCTTAGCTTCCAAGTTGTGATGGAGGTGGGTATTTTTTGGAAATAAGTTGTGGAAGAAAATGTGGGTCAAGAATTATTACTACCAGGACTCACAAGTAGACCATCTTCGGGATAATGAATTCAAAGAAAGACAATCTCCATGGATTTGAGCATAATAAAATAAGGATTTAATTAAGGACCACACCATTTCAGAAATCAGGGATGGGTAGGAAACCATCTTATAGGAATACTCGTGGCAAAAAATGGTAATATTGGAGGCAAGACAGGATTTTAAGGAACTGAGAAAATTTACAAAATAAAATGGATGAATTAAGGTGGAAAACTTTGGGATTGAGGGTCAATTCTATTTGGTGTCGAGATCTTAGAAATATAAGGAGGCTTGGGGGAATAACATCAGGGAGTTTCCATGGGAAATGTTCAAAGAGGAGCTAATGGAAAGGAAAATTAGGATAGATCAAGGAAAATACAAGTTGAGATGGGGTTATAATAACATTGGAATCTTCACCATCTAAGAGGTATATAAGGTGTCAAAAGGAAATATTTATTGGAGAAGGACACTATCTAGTCATCGATGTGGGCTAGTTGTCTCTCGCCAAAAGTTAAACCTTTCTTATGGTTTCTCGTTAATAGAAATATTCTAACTTGGGATCATATTAGACCTAAGGGTTTTTAGGTCCTGTCCATTTTTTGACTTTACAAAGTCCACGAGGAAACAATGGAGCACTTTCTAAGTTCGTATGACTACTGGAGAATTATAGATTCCAGTTTTTTCTCTCTTCTTTCAGATGGTCAAACCCTTAGATGGTGTTGTGCTTCTCTTGGGTAATGGAGGAAATCAAAGTTTTAAAATTCCATTGTAGATCGATCCTAGTAGTTGGTGTTTAGATTTTTTTTTTGGGTATTATGGAAGGAGAGGAATGTGATATTATTTAAAAATAAGAAAAAATGCCAAATATTGTTCTAAATTTTATTAAGAATAATACCAAGGAAATGATCCTAGTGACTACATGGTCAGAGAAAGAATGGAATATGGATGCGAGGGAGTCAATTATCCTCAAGGATATAGAGCTGGAGAGAACTATGGTCATTTAGTGGAAGAAGAGTAAAATGGGCCTTCAAAGATCAATGTCTAATGTATTCTCCCTGCCCCCATTGGAATTCATAAAATTAAACTTTGATGGGGCATCAAAGGGGAATTTGGATCCCGTGTGCCTTGAAGGAATTTGTAGGAACTTCGACTCCAAGGCACTAAGGGTATTTATGAAAAGCTCTAGTTATACTTCTAACAACACTGTAGAGTTGTTGGCTTTGGATTTTGCGTTAAGGATTTTGGTCAGGGAAAGATATAGTCCTTTACAAGTGGATGGATATTTCCTAGTTGCCATCAATTATTTGCAGATGTTGATTTAGGCTCAGCCTCGAGAAAATACTACAAAATGTTGGAGATTGGAGATTTTTATTAGGAGCTTCTTAATATTGATAGGATTGTTGGAGTACATTATAGCCCATCACTCCTTGAGATCAACAAACAAGTGGGTTTATTTCCTTGCAAATATGGGAGGTAATGGGAGGGAGGTGAATATTGATATGATTTTTCCCCCATCATCAATATCAAAATTGGAATGAGAATTTAATGTGCTCATTGAAAGATATGGGTTGTCCCCAAATGGGGGTGTTAATTTAGAAATTATGGGGCCTAGGTTATTATGCCCACCACCCTTGGGAATTCACACTCCCAATTAATGTGGGAGTTACATGGAATTTCATTCACATTCATGAGCATGTAGTTAAAGTATAGGAGAGAATATTGATCCATGGTGTGTAGTTTGGAGGATATTGTGATATATGAAGTCTGTTCCTTAACCTCGTGGAGAATATTGTTTGAGAAAGGGTTTGAGGGAGCCCTCTTGGCATGGAGTTATTCATATAGTTTTGTAAGGAAAAGTGAGGAGATGTGGTTATCCTCCTACATGTAAGCTAAGGTGGCACTCTAGGCTCATGTTTTTTTCTGGTTGATGGGGTGTCTGGTTCATCTCTGTAGGTTGGAGAATTGGTCTTATAAATTATGTTATTATATTATATGTTTCTTTCAAGCTGGGTCTTATATTTATCTCGAATTCTTGGTGCATTTTTTTCAAGGGCATGTATTTATCAATCCTAGATTTTCAAAAGTATTGTATAATCTCCTTAGAAATTGAAAATGCTAATTGTAATTTACTAAAACAATAGACTTCAATATATTCTACTCGTCGGTAGAAAAAATTAAATGATCATGAAATCAGAAAGCTTACAAGAGATGAAATTCAATCAACACATTACACAATGATTTCCTGGGGAAATCCATAGCTAAAAACCCATGCTATCTATATATTTCCTTAGTCAGAACATATGAGAAGATTAAAATGATTTTTTCTGAAGCCTGAGCAACCTCTGCACTATCTCTATTTCTCTCACTACTTCCTAGACAAGCCTTGGCCAATACTTAACGAATTTTCTTCTTTCCCTAGTATTTATTTCCTTGCTCTATTTGATTGGGAATTAGCCCCTATTAATTAGATAAATTCCACATCCACAAATACAAAATCCATATTAGGCCTTCCTCTGATCGCATGCACCACCTATATAGTGTGGATGATTATACAACTAATAGTACACTACCCTTGAATTCCAATCTCAATTTCTTAACTCATAGATCACACGTGAATGAGCTATTTATGGTTGATTTATGAGTTAAATCGTTGATCACAGAGTACACACCCCACTACTTGACTTCCCACTAGTTCCTCCAATAGTTGGAACTAGTTTAACTGACTCTAACTCAGATTTACTGAATTAATTAATTACAACTCAAGATAAACACAACCTGGAATACTATAATGTAGGAGACACTCTACATGACTCAATTTATACCCTCAACATGAATTAACTAAAAAAAATAAGTAAAACTAAATTAGCTAACTCGTTCAAGTTTTATTGTGATCTGGACTTACAATTTTATTCTAATTTAATTCAAGGGAAAATTAAATTAGAATATTTCTTAGTTCCATTTTAAACACTCCATCTCAGCAAGAAATGAATTATGAGATACCCAAATCCTACCTCTATGGAACTCAACTTTTCCTCCTGACAATTCCTTAGTAAAGATATATTCATCACGTTCCTCTGTAGGAATGTACTCTAGCAGCATGATCCACCTATGCACACAATATCTAAGATGGTGGTAATGAATGTCGATATGCTTGGACCTTTCATGAAAAAATGGATTCACAAAGAGTTTGATACAAATTTGTTTTTCATAGTAAATCATTGTAGGATCCATCTATTGAACAAGTAACCCAACAAGGATATTCCTCATCTAGATAGCCTCAAAAGTTGTTTGACTAGCAGCCATGTACTCTGCTTCTCCTTAACTGAGTGCAACTAATATCTATTTAAAAATTTACCAAAAAACTATTGTTGGCCCAATATCAAAGATTCCACTTGATGTGCTCTTCCTGTGTGATGGACTCTCAACCAAATATGCAACTATGAAGCCTTGAAACTTCAATCCCTTTGTCTATAGGTACCAAAGACCAAACTAAGTGGTTCCTTTGAGGTATCTCAACAAATGTTTTACTTTCTTCCAATACAGTTTGGTTGCTTTAACATTTTATTGAATAAGATGGTTAACCGTATAACACATGACAGATCGTGTGTTCACTAAGTACATAAGTGAACCCACAAGCTTCATGTAAATGGTAGCTTCTACCACTTCGCCTGAAGTAAAACCTTCCTTACTCCAATTCCTTACTGGAGGAGTCTCCATGGGTTTGATGCTCTCCATGTGAAACTTCTTTAGTATCTCATTAGCATACTTGCTCCAAGAGACAAATAGTTCCCCACCTCCTTGATAAATTTATAAACTAAGGAAATAATGCATGAGCCCCATGTCTTTCATATTGAATTCTCTTGCCAAATCCTCTTTGCAAGATTTTATCATCTTCTCATCATCTGTTAGAATTAAATCATTGACATATAATACTCTAATCAATAATTTACCTTCAACCACAATATGGTAAAGGTTCACATCTATTTCATTTTTGGTGAAGCCCAAACTAGTGAAATAGTTGTTGATACCAGTGTACCAAGCATGGGGTGCTTGTTTCAATCCATACAATGCTTTATTGCATCAGAGAAATTTTGAGGTATAAATTGTGATGGCATGCCTACTTACTAAACCCACATTAACACTCTCCATGCATAGAATAAGCTTTCACATGAACTACCCAACAATCCTTACATCTAAGGTTTCAATCATTTCAACACTTAAATGTGCAAGAAATTTGAAAGTAATGAAACTTAGGATATATGGAGAGACTTAATTTTGATCTTCGATTATAAAACTATGGACCAATCCCACTTTATAACTATTTGAATTAATATTCAAATATTGCAACTAAACCCATAATCTGAAGCTCACACGCCAACTCCCTCTATCTTTTCATTTACTCATTCAAAGCTCGACTTTGTTTTAATACCAATGTATTTAGATATTGATCAACGATATCATGGGAAACCTTTGTGCATAATTTAAATTTCCCCACATATGAATATTCATTCAGATATAATTGCGACTTGCTTAAAAATCAAACACCAACAATAAAACAGCACTTGGGCCCATGCACTAACATACCTTTTTCATCCAACGATGGATATCCCATCGCATTTTCCTTGGCTATCCAATGGAAATCACGCTATCAAAATGCTTGAGGTTTAATTCCTAACTCACGTGATGAACTGGGTCCTGGCAGTTAACTTGCCCTTCGCATCCAACGACTGAAACAACGTCGCATCTACTTCGGTGATCCAACGGGTATAAATGAATATCGCGTTTTTTTTCCCTCCGAGCTTTAATGCTAAATAAAAATGTGAAAAAGGTGGTTTTTATAAACCACTCCTTCTATATCAAATAAACTCAGGTTCCAACTCTCCTTCTATGGTATCGATCCTTCCATGATCGATACAGTCAAGGTATCGATTTTCACAATTCTCCTTCGTGGTTTCAATAGAAAATCCCATCGTATTATATGGGCAACCTTTATATTGCTTCTCTCGATGAATAAACACATTGACTCTTGACACAAGGGTTTATCACACATTCCTCAAATGCTCTCATCACTAAATATACAGACAGACTTTTAAAAAAATTACAGAGTCTTACTTGTAACCAGTTCATGGATATTCAACGCATTCTCATACAGAAATTAGTTCAACTGATGCACATATAATACTGAAACAATGTTTCATAATATATACATGAGTTTACTTACAAAAACCTCTTGTTCAGGCTAGATCTTCAATCCAATGGCCTTCTACTCTCCCTACTCTGCCTCTCCGGCTCTCTAGCTCTATGCAGCGCTCTGTAGGTTTGCCGGTCTCCTACTAATGCTTTTGAGGATTATTTTTATACAAAAACTACTAATGAATCGATTTAGATTCTTCAATGACTCAACCAACTCTTGTATTCCCAAAAGTCCTAAATTTAGCCTAATCCCTAAATAAAATGAAACTGACTGTCTCTTCATATGCCCACTAATCATTCGAGGGCAGTTACAATTCTCTCCACATTTAACTAAAAATCACTCAAATATTAATAATTACATAGGAAATAAAAAACATGAGACCACCCTAATGTCTATTTATATACAAAGTATTTTCTTGAGCCTAATGCCCCTGCATCAGACTCCCAAGGTTCAAATTAATCATGATCCCCTAATCATGTGCTTTCATCCTTGTCTTCCTAGATCCCACACTTTGTTCTGCAACTGATCATCTATTGTAACATTCTTCTTATGCTACATCTTTCCACTCATTAAACTTTCACAGTCTGTGACTGTCTTTCCCTTGCTACTGCTAGTTCTCTACTTTCTTGCTACCTTCTTCTTAGACACTCTCACCATTATTCTTATCATAAATTCAATTTATTTTTCTAATATGTCTTTTGAATACTGGATACTGTTTCTCCTTGATTTCTGAACTTCTGTTTCTACTTGTTGAGTTCTTAATTACTGAACTCTCATTGTTGCTTTTAATTTGGCTCTTGCACTTACTTTCTAAGCCCTAACTTGCTGAACTTTTACTTGTTCAGTTCTTACTTTCTGAAATCCTATGGTTTCCCTAGCCCCCACTCTAACTGCCACCCAATCATCCATGCCCTCTTGTTTTCCGCAACAGTAAAACTCTTCCTGATTTCCATCCATGACCATTTCTTCACTCTCTGACTTCAGAAATTTCTGGGACTGGTATTTAAATTTCCAGTCACTATCATCATCTCTTTTCTTCTCCTGGACTAAACATTCCTTAGTCCTTCCATCAGTACCTGCAATCATAAAAAAAACATCAAAACTACAAGGTCATTGTGTCTCTTCCTCCTCTGCCAACATTTCAAATTGTTGTTCTAACATTTCCTCTCGAAACACTTCAATCTGTTGCTCTACTATTTAATCCTCTTCCCTAAATGTTTTCAGCAAATAATTCAGTCATCCATTTTCAAGCATTTCATCAATATGTTGCAAACTTGGTTCATCATATTATTCTTTTTCTTTCTTGATAATATTCAATAATTGTCTTCCATCCTCTGTCAGAATAAAATTCTGATTTTCCACTGTTGTAGCAGTCCCAAAAGTCTGCCCTATAAGTTTCTCTTAGCCCATCAAACAAGAAAATTCTTCCTTGTCACGAATAGTAACACATTTCTGCATATGAGATATGATAGCCTCACCTTCCTTCAGCAGCCCATCTTCATTCAAGATAGCTCCAAGTGATGGATTGTCTTCTTTCATACCTGTCAACACAGCCAAATTGTAAATTTTAAAATCACAAGACCCAATGGTCTCAATTGATGATCCTGTCACCAATTCTTCTTTCTGAAATTCTAAGTCTTTTCTAAGACTCAGAAAATCTTCCCTGTAATCATTCCTGTGTATCTTCATATTCTGCAATCCCCAATTTTTAAATTGAGGTTCTCTCTCTTGCATTGAATCCTGTTGATTCAGTATAATATCCAAAAATTCAAACTCCTCATTCCATGGGTTAAAATCCTCCATAGAATTCTCCTCCTATTTTAATTGACTGCCCAATGGTGTCAGCTTTTCTTCAGCATTAATAGAATCTGCATTCACAAAGTAATTGTTAAAACAAAAATCATAAGGCCTCAGTACCTTTCTCTCTTCTGCCAGCATTTCAGTATGTTGTCCTGTAATTCTCTCCTTCTCTATCAGCACATCAGTATGCTGATTCCAATCCTTCAAACAATTCTCGAGACTGTCAGTTATTCTCTCTTCTGCATCATCCTCTTCAAGGATGTCTCCTTGCTCCAGTTCATAAAAATGAAACTTCTCATTCTCAGTCGTGTTTGCCTTTACAATATGAACACCTTTTCTCTATGTTTCTGTCCTCTACTCTAGTACACTTAACTCATGCCACAATCATGGTATCTCTTCTGAGAAAACATTCATACTGTCTTCACAAGTCAAGTTTCCTACTGTCACTATCTCTTTAGCCTTCGTCAGAATATAATTCTAATTTCCCATCTCTGCAATAACTTCAATTATATGTCCATCACTTTTCACTTGGCCATTTAATAAAAGAAATTTTTCATTATCAGCATTAATAACAAATTGGTCATCATCAGACATAACTGTCTTGTCCTCATTGAAGAAATCTCTTTCAGTAAAAAAGGAATTTATGAATTCCTTCTGTTGCAGTAACTCAGTTTGATCTTCCTCTAAAAGATGATCATCATATCTTGCTTGGCAACTTTCAGCCTCATTGAAAACAGTTTCATCATATGAACTATCTTCTTCAATACTTGCATTCACACACAACTTGTCAGTTGTAAAACCATAATACCCCATGGTCTCATTTGATGATTCAATCATAAAATCTTCTTACTGCTCCAAGTCTTCTATACATTTCATAAATTCTTCAATGGTATTCTCTTCAGTCTCTTTGAGTTGTCCACTTGACTGCTCAAATTCTATCTTCTGCCCATCATCACAATTTAAATCTCCATTGCTTCCAATATGTTGGAAGGCAAAGCCTTTCCCCAACTGTGTATGGAAATTTTCAAGATATCTGGCTGTTCCATTTTCCTCCTTAGTGACAACATCAACAGTTTGTTCTTTCTCACATGTTCTTCCTGCAAAAATACAAAATTCATCAGATGTAAATTCATTTGACCTCTTGGCCTCACTTGAAGTTTCAGTCTTCAAGTCCTTCTCCAAATACTCAATCATCTTGAGTAATCTCTCTTTCAGCAAAGCATTTATCATTTTCTCTCTCTTCATTTGTAGCCTTTGCCACTTTAATTTCCTCTTCATGAGCCAACCAACTCTCTGGCTTTCCTTTATCCTCAGTTCGAATTTGTTGAATTGCTCCCAGATCTTAGCTAACTCTTTCTAATATTCTTCATCAGTGAATTTCTTCCTCATGCCATTTTATTTGGCATCTTCATTCACTCTTCTGTTGTGACCTCTCTCAGAACCTCTGCAGTATTTGTTATGGCTATCAATAGCCATTTTATCCTACAGGTGTTATTCACTCACAAGCTACACTAAGCCTCTATAATAGCAAGCTTTCTTGCTGCAACTTACCTCACCAATCCTTTCCTCTGGATCCGGCTTTTGGCAAGTACTGGTCCCCTATCTGCTGGAACCTTCTAAGCACTCTCTTTTGTTCTCTCTAGGCTTCACTCTACAATTTTTCTCAAGAACACATTTGTTCTTCTTTCATCCAACCTTTGTTGGGAATATTCCAGGTTCTGCCACACTTTCTTCCTTACTTTAGAGTCCTCTGCTGGACTCTTTCATCACTACTCTCAAAGCTGTGATCTGCGCTTGCTGAGATTATTCAATTTCCTACAATCTGAATTCTGAAAACAATACTTCAAACTAGATTTTAAATAATTCTCATCAACTTAGCTTCCAAGATCCCTGAATGATCTTGCTATTCCTCTTACCTGCACTGCATCTCTCTGTGTTGCAACCTTCAAGACACTTTGTCTTCAACTTCAGATTCTGCAAATCTGAATACCTTCACTGCATACTTAATCAAATCTGTAAATTATGTTAAACAGATTTAAACATCAAACTTTCCTCACTGTTTCAGTTCATGTGCATTTCAAAAATTAATCTTCAACCGAGCTATTCCAGCTCTGATACCACTTGATGGCATGCCTACTTATTAAACCCACATTAACACTCTCCATGCATAGAATATGTTGTCACATGAATTACCCAACAATCCTTACGTCTAAGGTTTCAATCATTTCAATACTTAAATGTGCCAACAATTCCAAAGTAATGAACCTTAGGATATATGGAGAGACTTACTTTTTATCTTCGGTTATAAAACTATGGACCAATCCCACTTTATAACTATTTGAATTAATATTAGAATATTGCAACTAAACCCATAATCTGGAGCTCACGTTCCAACTCCCTCTATCATCACATTTACTCATTCAAAGCTCGAATTTGTTTTAATACCAATATATTTAGATATTGATCAACGATATCGTTGGAAACCTTTGCACATAATTTAAATTTCCCCACATATGAATATTTTTTCAGCTATAACCCTGACTTGATTAAAAATCAAACACCAACAATAAAATAACACTTGGGCGCACACACTAGCATACCTTCTTCATCCAATGCTGGATATCCCATCGCCTTTTCCTCGGCTATCCAACGGACATCGCGTTATCAAAACGCTCGAGGTTTAATTCTTAACTCATGCGATGAACTAGGTCTTGGCAATTAACTTGTCCTTCGCATCCAACGGCTGAAATGGCATCGCATCTACTTCAGTGATCCAACCGGTATAAAAGAATATCGCGTTTTTTTTCCCTCCGAGCTTTAACGCTCCAAAAAAATGTGAAAAAGGTGGTTTTCATAAACCACTCTAGGACACGCATCCTCTAGTGAGTGATATCACATTTTTTTCAACAATCTACTTACCACTTTTAAACTTTGCGAAAACTGTCGAGTTTTGCTTTAAACTCGCCTTTACTGTTCAATGCTCGTGGTTCCACTCCTTACCCATAGGGTTCCATCTTAACTCTTTAACATCTTATTATAAATAAAATCCGCCCTCATTATTCTTCCTCCGCACGGCTATATCAAATCAACTCGGGTTTCAACTCCCCTTCTATGGCATTGATCCTTCCATGATCGATACAGTCAAGGTATCGATTTTCACAAGATCCTTCCGTAATCGATACAATCAAGGTATCGATTTTCATAATTCTCCTTTTTGGTTTCAATAGAAACTCCCACCATATTATATGGGCAACCATTATATTGTTTCTCACAATGAAGCAACACATTGACTCTTGACACAAGGGTTTATCACACATTCCTCATACGCTCTCATCACTAAATATACAGACAGACTTTTAAACAAATTACAGAGTCTTACTCGTAACCAATTCACAGATATTCAAGGCATTCTCATATAGAAATTAGTTCAACCGATGCATATGTAATACTGAAACAATTCTTTCATAATAGATACATGAGTTTACATACAAAAACCTCTTGTTCAGGCGAGATCTTCAATCCGATGGCCTTCTACTCTCCCTACTCTGCCTCTCTGGCTCTCTAGCTCTATGCAGTGCTCTGCAGGTCTATCGGTCTCCTACTAATGACTTTGAGGCTTATTTTTATACAAAAACTACTAATGAATCGATTCAGATTCTTAAATGATGCAACAAACTCTTGGATTTCCCAAAGTCCTAATTTTAGCCTAATCCCTAAATAAACTGAAACTGACTATCTCTTCATATGCCCACTAATCATTCAATGGCAGTTACAATTCTCTCCACATTTAACTAAAAATCACTTAAATATGAATAATTACATAGGAAATCAAAAACATGAGACCCCCCTTATGTCTATTTATATACAAAGTATTGTCTTGAGCCTAATGCCCCTGCATCAAATTGGGCCTCCTACAAAAAATGTACAACCCAAATAAAATTTATAAGGATCATTAGGATTCAAGATGATCATGTCAACCATGGGGGATGATTCACCATTTTTGGAGTAAAAAAGTAAAATATATTACGATAAAAATGCGATGCTGGGTTACACTTCTATTAGAAATGTGCTTGAAAATTTCAATCTCCCACAAGTTTGGACAAACTTATTTCACCGTTTACGTTGACCAAAACAATAAGTGGATTTTTGGCTGGAGGTAGAAAAACCAGCATTAAAATTTCAGTCGAACTTCATTATAGCAGCCTGCATGCCACAAAAAAATTTCGATCGATTTGGTATCTTTGTTTGTTTGATTGCTAGTGAACATTGGAGAGCACAGGGAGGATTTATTTTTGCTTGTAGAGTGCTGGGAGGTTCATTTTTAGCTTTGATGGGAGGTGTGATTTTTGCTTTATGTGGTGGTTTTTTTATGTTTTTTTAGGTTTTTTTTGCATAATTTATAATATATATTTTTTTGCAGTGTTTGCAGGTTTCAACATCCACTCTACTTTATGTATCCTTATGGAAGCATTGTGCTTGTTCAACTTGTTCTTCTACAGATTTTTGTAGGTACACACAAAATATATTCCCTGCAATCGATATGGTATTATATTTGAAAATTTTCCAAATTTAGTTATAATCTGAATCAAAACGTCGGTTTCTTTTGCTTTCCTATCAAATTGTCCCTCTCCATGAATTGTGAGAAATGGATATAGAGCCAATGGTGCTCATTGTTTACCTGTTTCAATTTAATAATTTATTGGATAATTTATTGGTTTTGTGTGTTTGTGCTTATTTAAGTGAATAACAGTCTATCCCAACATCATTATTCAGTTTCAATGATTTTATTTGAAGACCCTAGCTGATCATTGTCGATAGGCCCTCATAGCTAATACCCAAGGGGTCACTAGGAGGGAGGTCGGTGCTAGCTGATAATGAATCCTTGCCAGGAGTACTTGGCCTTATGGTCATTCCTACTCATTGACAGACTTTAAGAGCCTTTCACCAAACCTGTCACCTTATTCTTCCTTTTCATAACCAAGTATCACAAATTCCTAAACATATCAAATACATGTTGGTAACCTTTGTTCCTTTTTTCGCCTTTCAAAAATTGGGCCTTACTTAGCCTTGGGCAGCTTTACCTGCCTTACCTTTTTTTAGCAGAAATTTTAATTTTCTCAAGCTTCCATATGATAAAACACTACATGGAATTACAATGACTATTATTAGATTTAATTGGATGGTTTTTTGTATTAATTTTGTATAAAACTAATTGAGAATTTGAACCCTTCAAATCAGAATTAATTTTTTTAAATTTACCAAAGGTCGATATAATAATTGGAGGATGTGGTTTTGTGTTTGGATTTAGGTAATTTCATGACAAATTATGTTCCAAAATTACAAATAGATAAAGCTCCTTTTCATTAATAGGGGTTACAAACAGATAAATCTTAGTGATATACAGAAATGGTTACCAATCTTGAATAACATATCCAAAATTGTAAAACCATTTTGAGCTTGTTTTCAGGAAGGTTAAATTAGGAACCAATGTATTATTGTAGGATGATCCATGGAATGGCCAAAAACCATTGAAAGAAGAGGATAATGAAAGGAAGTCAGGAATAAGATAAAGGAGAAAGGATGAAAAAGAAATCATCCAAACAAACAAAGACACTGAACCAATGCTAACGAATGATATGAGAATGTTGTTTATAATATAGAGCTTAAGAACAATGCTAAGATATGTTGTTCATAGTAAAGCCTATGGTTTAAGAACTTACATATTATTCATATATTATGATATCTTGCTTCTCTGTATTGGTTACTATACGAAGGCCATATGATGAATGTCTCCTTTCTGGCATTCCAGATGATCATGTGTCATTTAAAACAATCATAGATGGTTTTACATATTACAGGTTAAAGACATATATATTTAAGTTCATGAATATATAGCAATGAAAGAAAATTTGCATTTAATTCATACATTTTGCATTTGACATCATTCTTATAATGTTTTAATAAACAATACATATAGATGTCCATCTAAAAACAACCATAAAATTCTAGGAGTACATAGATGTGTTAAATAATCATAAAATTTTAAAATTGCATTAAACAATAACCAATACAAAACATTTTTTATTAATGTACATAGAAAGGCTACTATGGATGTCATTTGTTAGTAAATTGGAAATTACAAAACACGGTACACATTTTTCATTCAAGAATGAATATTACGATTTTCTTTAGATGTTTAAAACAAGATCATAACTTAAAATTTGAATTATATCAAATATGCTAGATACGTACATTTTACAATAATGACATAAAACTAACTAGCTCATGTCAAAGAATGTATGAAATTTTTAAGACTGGAGAATCTGCATGTATGTGTACATGTATAAATTAGTTGTTGTGCGCACGTGAAAAACAATGCACCTTTGCAAAAAATTGTACATAACATAAAATATACATATAATAATGTAAAACTTGAGAATGCACAAAAGAAATGCTAACAATTTATACTTGAGTTAAATAAGTTCTCAAAGATGAATCCAAGGAGAATAAATTGTTGGGCAGTTCAATCAAAAAAATTCTAATGGTGTGCCATCCTCAATGATCCGTCCATGATCAACTTTTGACATTTTCCATTTCTTAATTTTCAATTTTTTCTTTGATTTAACCTCTATAAACTTTATGCTTCTTGCACACACCAAATTACTATATTGACAACTTATGACATCAGGTTCATAGTCTTGAATGTAAACAAAATCCTAGCTTTGATGAGTTTGTTGGAAAAACTAACCTTCAAGTATAATAGAACCTCTATCATATATAAACAGGTTATCATCATAGTTTTCCAGTAATTTCATCTTTTGTTTAGTGCAACACCTCAAATAATACTTGACATTTTCTATGTTGTTAGTAGGTGCAACTACAAAAAAACGTTTCCTACACAATAAAACAAGTACATAAATTTAGATCGTAATTAACATGAAAAAATAACTTTAAAATTAACATGTGTACTTGATTTTATTATCTATTTCTAGATCTCTATCATTGCAAGAAATTGAAACCTTACCTTCTCTAACAAGATCATAAACTCGATCAGCTTCAGATGCTACTATAGTCTCCTTTGATTGCATCTCTTCAAAGTTTGAAATAGACATTTTCCCCTTTCTATTTAGTTATGTATTTTGGCAATATTTTACATACATATTGTTTTCACAAACATCATTGGGTTAAAATGTTTCATTTATTCAAACATGACAAAAATAAGAATATTTTCTTTTATCAAATGTAAACACATTTTGGAACTCTTTTTTTTAATTGAATGCAATTTTTGAGTCCCTTTTATTGTTTCAACGTCATTTCCAAATGATCTATCTACATATTGGACCAAAATATGCCAAAAAAACCTATATGGAAAATTCAAACAAGGATATAAATATGTTATTTAAAATACAATCAAAGATAATCATTGTGATAAATAATGTTTAAAATTAGAAAATTAATAAAAATCAGATCATGTATATGAAAGTTCTACATCTATATATACACAATTTAATTTGTATATATGTACATGTACCTTCGTATTTCCCTTGAACGATTAGTCTCATGCCATAATGCAACGATGCACCATTGAACAACTTGTTCAGCTGAAACAAGTCAGAGTGCAGAGTGGTCCATTTGATATCTTCGAAGTGCTCGTTTTATACATTCCCCTACACCAACATGTTCTCATTTTCCATTATCGGTCTCAAAGAAATTCCAAAAATATTTAATGAGGGTTTTCATATGAAGAAGACACAACCAAAATAATGATCGTGGAGATTTTAATTGACATATGCATGCATCTGACCATATCCAATGTTCAATGAATTTTATTTCATGACCTTTCAACGAGTCGTACATCTTATCAAAACAATGTTGTAAAAAATGTGTATCATGTATACGATCGTCACTGATATAAAAGTGATATTATTTAATAACATGTTGATTTTCACTCGTGCTTTCTATATTGTCAACATTTTTTTCAGCGAGTCTATATAGAATATGGACAAGCATAGAGACTTGGTTAGAATGATAGTACACACTCTATATTTCATTTTGTGGAACAAACATGTATTTTTTTGCAAAATCAACTATTAACAATATGGTCACTAGTGGAAAAAAATTCACGGGATTTTTTGAATTGCAAGTCCTACCATTGAGCTGTATAGGAATGCTTGGTGTATTTATAAATTTCTACCTCAAAATTTCTCAAAAACTCTATCACAAAAATTTCTTCTTCTTGTAAACAAATAATTTTAGCACTTGTAGTACTACTTGAACCAATCAATGTATAAATATATTCATATCTCTTCCATTCCACTTTTATGTTGAACAATGATTGATAATTTATATCAATAGAATATTTCTTGTGATATAAAGTCAAATTTCCACAATGATCACATTTTTTACAACCAACAAATTTCTTTTGGTAAAATAATTCATGGTTTTCTCTTGCACATATAATTTGAGATATGAAATCATGGATAGTGGAAGGAGGAGGTGAATTTTTCCAAAATGTTTTACCAAAATTAAGGAATGTGTCATAATATAACTGAAATTCCACATGATAACGACAACAACAAGTGTCGCGTATAGTGATATGTTTAACATACCATGGTTTTTTTCCAAAAAAGCACGGATTGAGACATTAATTTCACGATTCTCTTCTATGAACTTGTTGAAAAACTCTATCTGAGTGGTGTCCAAGATATGTTTTGCATGTTCTTCATACTGATTTCGTGATATTCTTCGTCGCATCACATCCCTTGCTTTAGGTGAAACACATGGATTTTTCATCCAATATTCATATATTATTTTTTTAACGTCTTCTTCAAGTCTATATTTGTATGGTTTCCTAAAAATAATAGTCTAACAAGTGAGTTCATCATTTACATCTATTTGCAATCGAAATTTCGAATGTTTCTGTAATGTTTTTCATGAGGTCCCTAATGCTTTTGCAATAGATTTTACCAAAAGATTATCTTTAGTACTTGATCAAACCACTTGCATTTGTATTGCTCTACGTGCATTTAAATCACTTTTCTTTCTAGATATTCCAATTGACTTTGGAGCATTGTTTATATTTTGTGTGACATTTTCCTTCTTTTTTTTTATTTTTATTTTATTTTCGAATACCCAATAGAGTCGTATCTTCCTTTAATTTCATTTATGTGAAGATAATTCTCAAAATTTGGGCTTCAACTGCCACATTTTCATCTTTGAAGAACATATCAATAATGTGCTTAACACGATATCCTATAACATGGTCAGTTTATTTATCTCCATATGTGTCAGTGTCGACATTTTCTAACAACTCATCATCGATATTGATTTCATCAGTATATATATGATAATTAAATGTAAAAGATGAGTTTAAATATTCAATGAATAATTAAATTTTCTAAATATGTATTATTTCAATAATACACATGAAACACATATCTACATACTTAGTGATTCAATTTCTTCACTTGAATTTCTTTCAACATTTTCAACATCTTCAATCATTGGTTCAATATCTCTTTCAATTTATTTTTCAAAATTTTCTATTTCATCATCAATGTTATGAAGAATATATCTCTCTGTTTACATTGCAAAATATTTTTCAATTTAGCTCATCAAATAAAAATTAAGTTTCACAATACACTAGTTAAATTTTAAATATCATTTACAATATTTACATTTACATACCTACTTCAACTTCTAGTTGAGGTTGATTTTCTCTTCGAATATTTGAGTGTTCTTCTCTCCTATATTTGTAATATTCTCTCCCATATTATCTACGAGCCTCAGGGTCTCTTGTTCAATCACATTTTCTCTTGCAATTTCTTTGATTTCCCATGATAATTTAGTATAAAGCTCAAAAAAGTTCCTTGAAAATCATGAAAAAAATCACTATCAAAATTTAGACAAAAACTCACTTCAGAAAATCATCACAAAAGATTTAATTTCAAAAACACTCACTTTGAATATTTTTCATAGAAGACATGTTTCAACCCAAAACACTTACTTTAAAAATTTCACCAAAAAATGTCTTTTAAAAATGAAGCTCATAATATTTCCTTCAAATTCCTACAAAAAAATCTCACTTTAAAAATTTAGACAAAAACTCACTTTAAAAACTCGTTTCAACACAAAACACTTACTCTAAAAAAACGTCACTTTAAAAAATACCCCCAAAATATTTCCTTTGAAAATTCAGCCCAAAATATTTCCTTTGAAAATTTAGCCCAAAACATTTCCTTTCAAAATTCAGCCCAAAACAATTCTTTTGAAAATTAATCAATATGGGTAATATTTTCATGAGGAATTGAGTTATGCATCCAACGAGTGTTTCCAATCAATTTCAGTAAACCCATAGGGAGATAAGTTGAAAACACAGGTTGAAAATCTATTTTTTTTCTTTTTTCCCTTTAAATTATGATGATGTAATCTAATATTATTATATTATTTCCACTATTATTTTATAATATCCTTAGGAGGCATATTTTAGACCTCAAAATTCCTCTAATGAGTTTGCACACATGCAACTCTCTGTCAAAGGTCTCAAATCCTTATGACTTCTCTATGTACACCTCTTCCTGAATCACTCCATTGACGAAAATTGTCTTCACATCCATCTGATGTATCTTCCATCCCATCTGTGCTGAAAATGCTAGAATTGATCTTATTGAATATTCATACCTTGGTAATAGAAGAGAGGTATCCTCATAATCAATTCCCTCTACCTCAGAGAACCCATTGGCCACAAATTTGGCCTTGTGTTTCTCGACACTCCCATATGGTTCTCACTTCACCTTGTAGATCCACCTGGAACCTACAACTAAATTTTCGTTTGGCCTTGGGACAACTTCCAAAGCACTTTTCCTGATAATGGATTCATATTCCTCTACCATGGCATCAACCCTTACTGGTTGTTGCACTTCTTACTCAAATGAGGATGGATCAGTCTCTACACTTTCACTCATTAGAGCCATGTAGCTAGTGTACCGATCTCGTGACCTCCTCTACCTATGTTGTGATGTGTGTGATCCCACATTCTCTCTAGAATCATGAATCATTATGTCAGCTTCTCTAGTGCACTTCATTCCATCTCTGGATGTATTTACATCAGTGGGTTCTTCCACTCTCTCCTTTTCCTATGGCTACTCCACAACATCCTAAGGTTATTTCTTTGGAGCTAGAAGCTCCTCATATGCATGAAACTGAGGTTCCCTATCAACGGAGCATCTCATGGAATTCTCTTCATCGAACTCCATATCTCTATGAAAAACTGTCATATTGTGATATTGCAGGTACACCTGATTGTTGTGATGTGTATCAGTGTACCCCACAAATATTCCCAACTTAGATATTGGTTCTAGATTTTTCCTTTCATCCTTAGAAACACGATAATAAAATGATGAGCCAAAGACCCTGAAGTGTGCCACATCTGGTTTCTTACCTGAAAAATCTTCTTCTAGTGTAATCGTACTGAGAATTTGATGAGGACTCATGTTCTGCAGTTATATCATTATGTTTCATGCTTCAGCCCACAAGTGCAACAATAGGCCTTGATCATGCAACATCGCCTATGCAAATCCAACAATACTTATTTTTTTCCTTTCAGTAACCCCATTTTGTTGTGGGTTATGGGGTTTTATTAACTCTCGTATAATTCCTTCTGATGCACAAAATTTCTTAACTCATTCGACACATATTATCCATTGTTATCACTCCTAAGAGCCTTCACTTTATTTTATGTTTCTTTCTTAAAAAGTTCTTTAAATTCACAAAATTTTGAGAATGTTTGGTCTTTCTTATACATGAAAAATATCCAACCTTTACATGAGAAATCATTTACAAATACGACAATAATTTTACTTCTCCATGGAGGCTGTTGATAACGATCCACACAAATCTGAGTGAAATATTTCAAGGATCTCTTGCACTCGAATGCCATTATCATGAAAGTTGGCATTGGTGTACTTCCCCAGTGTACACCCTTTGCATGCATCTCACTACTCTAGTTCACCCTTGGGAAGTCTTGTAGAAATCTACTGTGTGATCTTCAAAGATCCATGGTGACAATGGCCAAGTCACCTATGACATAATTCACCAATTTCAAGGCTCTATATCTTCTCTTCTTTCATGTTCAAAGCAAAAAAGTATTATACATACAATTTGTAGAGGTTCTTCACTTAAACCTTGATCTCCTTCACTTGTCCCATGGCTATGTGACAAAGGAAATCCTCTTCTTTACTAAATATCACATCATAGACATGATATTATAACATAGAAATGAAAACTGGATTCTTCTTCACACTTGGAATATACTTGACATCTTTTAATGTGAGAGGTGAACCAAACTCCTCTGAAAAGAAATAATATCAATGCCAGTCATGTTATAACTTCCATTGTATCCCATCTCGACGTGCATCTGGAGGTCCTTCTTCTTCAATCCGTTGAAAAATTATTTGTTGGTTGTTATATGGAATGAGGCTCCACTATCGAGATACCACAATACCTGTTGATTTCCTTCATTACTTTTTTTAGGGTGCTAAGAAGTTTCATTCAAGGCTTATAGCTAAAAAATAATCAAATGGGTGATGAGGGAAATGTTTTGGCCCTGGTGCCAAAATGGGAGTTCTAGTACTAGATCCCTCATCCATGGAATACTCCACCAAGCGAGAAGAATGGGGTAAATGTAGGTTTTAACCCTGAACATGAATTATCTACACACAAATATTATAACATAAAATAAACAATAGCAAGAGCATAAAACATAAAATAGATAAACATAGAGATTTTCCCCTGGATCCCAAATTGGGATGACTAGCTTGATTTTTCACTATATTCATTTTAGTGTTACAACACATATATATGCATGCCGAAGCATACATAAACCATAATCCATTAACCTTGGATTAGAACATAACCGTAGTTCCCTTGACTGGATCTAAAAAAATACCAGGGGCCGAAAGCCATCGTACCTCAAAACCATGTCCAAAACCATGCACAAAACCATGGGCGGGGACCGCCCACCAAAAGTTAAGGACCAAAAAATTTTTCACCGGGGCGCTACCCCCGACCTCGACAGGGGGGGCTACCGCCCCCACATGACCCCCTCTTCACGTGATTAGTCGTGGAAAGAATATAACACATACCCAACATTCTCCCACTTGTTGTTTTCTTTCCGCAAGGGGCCACATGAGAGCTTAGTTATTGGCCCAATTCTTCAACACCCATTGTTTCTCTACACCAACAAAACTTCTAAGTGCTCACAGAATTTGTCAATGCATCTACAACATTCTTCAAAGTGTCCACCTTTACCTGCAACACCCTTTTAGCCTCAACCATATCTTTAACAAAGTGATATTGAACATCAATGTTCTTTGTATTTGAATGATAAGCAGGGTTCTTAGCCAACAAAATTGTACTCTAGCTATCACATTCTATTCTTATAGCTTGATGTACCAACCCCATACTTGAACACAATATTTGCAACCAAACTGCTTCCTTGATTGCATGAGTGGCTACCATGTATTCTGCCTTTATAGTTGAAAGAGCCACTACAGATTGTATTTTACTCATCCAAATGACTGTGCCTCCAAATAGGCTAAACACATACCCACTTGTAGATCCTCTTTGGTCCAGATCTCCAGCGAAGTCTACATCAACAAAACCACGAATGTTCAACATTCTTTCCAATCTTGATCTTCCCTAGTAACACAAGCCATAATCACTAGTGCCACGTAAATATCTGAAAACCCGCTTCACTGTTGTCCAATGTTCCTTCCCTGGGTTTGACATAAACCTGCTCAATACTCCCACTGCATGTGCAATGTCTAGTCTAGTATAGGCCATTGCATACATCAGGCTACCCACTACACTTTCATATGGAACATGGGACATATCCTCCTCTTCTTCTTGTGTCTTGGGACACTGTTCAACAGACAACTTTACACCTATAGGAATAGGATCATTCACCGATTTACTATCCTGCATATTGAACCTCTGCAATATAGTCTCGACATACTTCCTCTAGTTTACCCAAAGCTTCCTCTTTGCCCGATCTCTGTTAATTTCCATGCCCAAAATATAGTTTGTAGCACCAAGATCCTTCATGTCGAATTTGGAGAACAGTTGGGTCTTCAAATCTTGGATAATTTCTTTGTCATTTCCAATAAACAACATATTATCCACATACAAGACCAAATAAATAACACATTCACCAATTAATTTAAAATAATCACAGTGATCCTCCTTTCTTCATGTGAAGCCAAGTCCCCATATATAGGTATCAAATTTTTTATACCTCATCCTTGGTGACTATTTTAACCCATACAAAGACTTCTTCAACCAACATACCAGTTCTTTCTTACCCTTCACCATAAATCCTTCAGGTTGCTTCATGTATATCTCCTCTTCTAGATCCCCGTGAAAAAATGTTGTCTTCACATCCATTTGTTCTATCTCAAAATCAAATGTAGCAGCAACAGATAAAAGTAATCTAATAGAAATAACTTTGGCAACAAGAGAAAAAATATCACCAAACTCAATTCCCTGCACCTGGGAATAACCTTTGGCTACCAACCGAGCTTTGTATTTCTCCACCTTTCCTTATACATTCATCTTCTTCTTAAACACCCATTTTCTCCCTATGGGCTTCCTTCCAGCTGGAAATTCCACCAGATTCCATGCCTCATTTTTGTGCAAGGACGCCATTTCATCATGCATGGCCTCCTTCCAGAGTTTTTCATCCTCTGAATCTACTGCCCCCTTGACAGTTATGGGATCATCATCAGTTATAGTTAAGGAAAAACTTGAACATAAAGTAGGTGGACTATACGTTTCTGGTTGCCTTCTTTCCCGAACTGATCTTATCATAGCTGGAGTTTGTGGCTCTTCCTCTTCTAAATCCTGTTTTGCTGTAGAGTTTGATTCATACTACTTTAGCTCAAACTCTATCTTCTCATGTTCCTTTGGTATGACTTCATGTTTAACAACATCTTTAAACTCTCTAAACACCACATCTCAGCTGTACACAACCTTCCTTGCTTTCGACTTCCAACGCTGGTAACCTTTTAAACCATCCTTATACCCAATAAAGATGCACCTTTCCGATTTATTATCCAAATCGGTCCTTTTCTTCTTTGGAACATGTACATATGCATCACACCCAAATACCCTTAGATGTGAAAGAGAGGGTTTCTTACTAGTCCATACCTCGTGTGGATTCTTATCCTCCAACACTGATAAAGGTGATCTATTAACTAGATAGCATGCATTCTCAACTGCCTCTACCCAAAATTCTTGTCCTAACCCGGTACCACTGAGCATGCTTCTTGCATTTTCCAGCAGTGTTCTTTTCATTCTTTATACAACTCCATTTTGCTAAGGTGTGTATGGATTAGCCTTCTATCCTGCTATACCACACTTCTTACAGAACTCTTCAAATTCCTTCTTGCAGAACTCTCCACCATTATCTGTCCTCAGTGCCTTTATCTTCTTCTCTGTCTAGTTTTCCACCAGAGCCTTAAATTCTTTAAATTTGTCAAACAATTCAGATTTCCTCCTCAAGAAATATATCCATGTATTCCTTGAGAAGTCATCTATGAATGAAAAATAGTACACAAAATTTCCCAGTGATGGAACTGACATAGGTCCAAACACATCACTGTGCACAAGTTCTAATATCTTGTTTGCCCTCTTAACACCAGAAGGAAAACTCACCCAATTATGCTTCCCATATACAAAATGTTCACAGAAATCAAAATCCAGAGAGAAATTAAACATACCTTATACCATACCATTTCTATGCAGTATTCGAAGGCCCTTCTCTCGAATATGTCCAAGCCTTTGATGCCATAGCATGGTCTTTTCTCCAGAGACAGCTAGGCTTTCCACTCCACTTTGAGGAACCATAGAACTATTACACCCATCAATAACAGTGCTACCTTGTATCTTGTATAGAGTTCCAGTCGAAACTCTGTGCATTAATACCAGTTCTCCCCAAACCATCTTGCAGAGATATTTTTTGAACACTATTTTTACACTTGCATCATCCATATTGCTTATAGAAATCATATTTTTGGCCAATGCAGGAATATGCAGAAAACTATGAAGTGTTCTAATCCTTCCACCTTTCAGCTTCAGCTTTACCTTTCCACATCTGACGATTATGACCTTACTATCATCCCCTAGGAAGACATCACCACCATCATATTTCTCATACTCATAGAACCACTCCCTATGGGGAGTGAAGTGAAAGGATGCACCTGAGTCAATCAACCATGACTAATGATCTACATGTGTATTTGAAGAAGAAGCAAAATACACATACCCACCTTCATATGAGGTGGTTTTTGCCTCTACTGAAGGAGGATCATTCGATCCCTTTACTTTCTTAGGAGCTTTAGATCTGGAGTCCCTTTTGTAGTGCCCTTCCTTTCTGCATTTCCAACATACCTTTACAAACTTTCTAAGAGATTTAGAGCTCCCTCTAGATTTGGATCTCCCACTCGAAACCTTATTCTTGTTTCTATTTTGGGACCTTCCTTGTATAGATAAGGCATCTCCATTCTAGCCCTCCATATTTCTCCATCTCATTTCCTCCGACAACAAGGCTGCGACAATGTCATCCAAATTCAAGGTAGTTGTATTTCTACCTATTGAAATAACCAGACTGTCCCATGAGTCTAATAAAGAACATGAAAAACTAATGCACTAATCTTCATATGATATTTTAATATCAACTGATGACAGTTGACTTACCACAGTATTGAAGGCGTTCAGATGCTCTATCACCAAGCCTCCATCCTTCATCCTCATATTATACATCTTTTTCTATAGGAACAACTTATTCACTAGAGACTTAGATTGGTACAAAGTCCCAATTTTTTCCCACAAATTCTTCGCCATATATTCCCCAGATACATTCAACAATACTGAGTCCAAGACACACAACCGTATTGTGCTCTTAGCCTTTCGATCTAGCTTCTTCCAGTATTCATCTGATATTGTTGTTGGTGTAGTACCTGGATCTACTGCAATCCACTAATCTTTATCCACCAGCAGATCCTCCATATTGACCTTCCACAACTTAAAACTCTAACCATTAAATTTCTCGATCTCTATCTTTTCGCCGCTCGCCATCTTTTTTCACCGCAAGAATCGATCCTGCAGATCTCCCATTGAAGGGGGTCTACCTCAGGCCCGAGCAAAAAACCCCTTAGGAGCAAAGGTGTCCCCTTGAAGCCGAAACTTCTCTAATACCAAATGTGGGTTTTAACCCTCAACATAAATTATCTACACACGAATCTTATAACAGAAAATAAACAATAATGAGAGAATAAAACATAAAACACATAAACACAGAGATTTTCCCCTGGATCGCAAATCGAGACAACCAGATTGATTTTTAATTATATTTCTTTTAGTGTTACAACACATATATATAAATGCAGAAGCATACATAAAACCTATTCCATTAACCCTATATTAGAACATAACCGTAGTTCCCTTGACTAGATCTACAAAAATACTAGGGGCTGAAAAACATCGTACCCCAAAACCATGTGCAAAACCATGCACAAAAACATGGGTGCGGATTAGTCATGAAAATAATATAACACATACCCAACATTTTCCCACTTGTTGTTTTCTTTTTGCAAGGGGCCACAGGAGAGCTTAGTTATTATCCCAATTCTTCAACACCCATTGTTTCTCCACACTAAG
Organism: Pinus albicaulis; assembly: GCA_034641835.2. NCBI lineage: Eukaryota > Viridiplantae > Streptophyta > Pinopsida > Pinales > Pinaceae > Pinus > Pinus albicaulis. The sequence continues at coordinate 367,063 of JAXQQM020058848.1, read as the reverse complement.
AGAACTGATAAGTGCTCACAGACTTCATCAATGCACTTGCAACATTCTTCAAAGTGTCCACCTTTAAAAGAAATACCCTTTTAGCCTCAACCATATCTCTAACAAAGTGATATTGAACATCAATGTGCTTTGTCTTTTAATGATAAGCAGGGTTTTTAGCCAAGAAAATTTCACTTTGGCTATCACAGTCTATCCTTATAGCTTGTTGTACCAACCCCATACTTGAACACAATATCTACAACAAAACTTCCTCCTTACTTGCATGAGTGGCTGCCATGTATTCTGCCTCTGTAGTTGAAGCAGCCACTACAGACTGTCTTTTACTCATCCAACTAACTGTGCCTCCAAATATTCTAAACACATACTCACTTGTAGATCTTCTTTGTTCTAGATCTCCAGCCCAATCTGCATCAACAAAACCATGAATTTCCAACATTCTTTCCAATCGTGGTCTTCCTTGCTAGCACTAGCCATAATCACTAGTGCCACGTAGATATCTGAAAACCCGCTTCACTACTATCCAATGCTCCTTCCCTGTGTTTGACATAAACCTGCTCAATACTCCCACTGCATGTGTAATGTTTGGTCTAGTATAGAGCATTGAATACATCAAGCTACCCACTGCACTTGCATATGGAACATGGGACATATCCTCCTCTTATTCTTGTGTCTTGGGACACTATTCAATAGATAGCTTTACACCTACAGGAATAGGAACATTCACTGGTTTACTATCCTTCATATTGAACCTCTGCAATATAGTCTCAACATACTTCCTCTGGTTTAACTAGAGCTTCCTCTTTGCCCGATCTCTCTTAATTTCCACGCCCAAAATATAGTTTGTAGCACCAAGATCCTTCACATAGAATTTGGAGAACAATTGGGTCTTCAAATCTTAGATAATTTCTTTGTCATTTCCAATCAAGAACATATCATCCACATACAAGACCAAATAAATAACACGGTCACCAATTAATTTAAATAAACACAGTGATCCTCCTTGCTTCTGGTGAAGCCAAGTCCCCGTATATAGATATCAAATTTCTGATACCACATCCTTGGTGATTTTTTTAACCCATACAGAGACTTCTTCAACCTGCATACCAGTTCTTTCTTACCCTTCACCATAAAGCCTTCAGGTTGATTAATGTAGATCTCCTCTTCTAGATCCCCATGAAAAAATGTTGTCTTCACATTCATATGTTCTATCTCAAAATAAAATGTAGTAGCAACAGATAAAAGTAATATAATAGAAGTAACTTTGGCAATAGGAGAAAAAATATCACCAAAATCAATTCTTGGCACCTGGGAATAACCTTTTTCTACCAACCGAGCTTTTTATTTCTCCGCCTTTCCTTTTACATTCATCTTCTTCTTAAACACCCATGTTCTCTCGATGGACTTCCTTCCAGCTGAAAACTCCACTAGATCCCATGCCTCATTTTTGTGCAAGGATGCGATTTCATCAACCATGGCCTCCTTGAGTTTTCCATCCTATGAATATAATACCACCCTAATAGTTCTGGGATCATCATCAGTTATAGTTAAGGAAAAACTTGAATAGAAAGAAGATGGACTATAACTTTCTGGTTGCCTTCTTTCTCAAATTGATCTTCTCATAGCTAGATTTTTTTGCTCTTCCTCTTTTGAATATTCTTCTACTGTAGAGTCTGATTCATACTCCTTTAGCTAAAACTCTATCTTCTCAGGTTCTTTGGTATGAATTCATGTTCAACAACATATTTCACCTCTCTAAACACCACATCTCGGTTGTACACAACCTTCCTTGTTTCCGGGTTCCAAAGCTTGTTACCTTTTAAACCATCCTTATACCCAATAAAGATGCACCTTTCAGATTTATTATCCAACTTGGTCCTTTTCTGCTTTGGAACGTGTACATATGCATCAAATCCAAATACCCTTAGATGTGAAAGAGAGGGTTTCTTACCAGTCCATACCTCTTGTGGAGTCTTATCCTCCAACACAGATGAAGGTGATCTGTTAACCAGATAGCATGCAGTCTCCACTGCCTCTGAGAAGAATTCTTGTCCTAACCTAGTGCCACTGAGCATGCTTCTTGCCTTTTCCATCAGTGTTCTATTCATTATTTCTATAGCTCCATTTTGTTGAGGTGTGTATGGAGTAGTCTTCTGTCATGCTATACCAAACTTCTTACAAAACCCTTCAAATTCCTTCTTGCAGAACTCTCCACCATTATCTTTCCTCAGTGCCTTTATCTTCTTCTCTATCTAGTTTTCCACCAGAGCCTTAAATTCTTTAAATCTGTCAAATACTTTAGATTTCCTCCTCAAGAGATATATCCATGTATATTCCTTGAGAAGTCATCTATGAATGAAACATAGTACACAAAATTTCCCAGTGATGGAACTGACACAGGTCCAAACACATCACTGTGCACAAGTTCTAATATCTTGTTCACCCTCTTAGCACTAGAAGGAAAACTCACCCAATTCTGCTTCCCATATACGCAATGTTCACAGAAATCAGAATCCACAGAGCAATTAGAAATACCTTCTACCATACCATTGCTATGTAGTATCTGAAGGCCCTTCTCTCCAATATGTCCAAGCCTTTGATGCCATAGCATGGTCTTTTCTCCAGAGACATCTAGGCTTTCTGCTCCACTATCAAGAACCATAGAATTGTTACACCCATCAGTAATATTGCTACCTTGTAGCTTGTACAGAGTTCTAGTCCGAACTCCCCACATTAATACCAGTGCTCCCTGAACCATCTTGCAGGCATCTTTCTCGAACACTATTTTTACACCTGCATCATCCATATTGATTACAGAAATCAGATTTCTGGCCAATGTAGGAATATGCAGAAAAGTGTTCCAATCCTTCCACCTTGCAACTTCAGCTTGACCTTTCCACGTCCGACGATTCTGGCCTTCCTATAATCCCCTAGGAATACATCACCACCATCATATTTCTTATACTCGCAGAACCACTCCCTATGGGAAGTGAAATGAAAGGATGCACCTGAGTCAATCAACCATGACTGATGATCTACATGTGCATTTGAAGAAGAAGCCAAATACACATCGCCACCTTCATCTGAGGTGGTTTTTACCTCTACAGAAGGAGCATCATCTGATCGCTTTCCTTTCTCAGGAGCTTTAGATTTGCAGTCCCTTTTGTAGTGCCCTTCCTTTCTACATTTCCAACATACCTTTACAAAATTTCCAGGAGATTTATATCTCCCTCTAGATTTGGATCTCCCACTCGAAATACTATTCTTATTTTTTTTGGGACCTTCCTCATATAGATAAGGCATCTCCATTCTGGCCCTCCATATTTCCCTGTCTCATTTCCTCCAGAAACAAGGCTGAGACAATATCATCAAAATTCAAGGTAGTTGTATTTCTACCTATTGCAATAACCAGAATGTCCCACAATTTTGGTAGAAAACACAACAAACTGATGCACTTATCTTCATCTAAGGTTTTAATATCAACAAATGACAGCTAAATTACCATAGTATTGAAGGTGTTAAAATTCTCTGTCACCAAGTCTCCATCCTTCATCCTCAGGTTATATAGCTTTTTCCGGAGGAAAAATTTATTCACTAGAGACTTTAGATTGGTACAAAGTCCCAAGTTTTTCCCATAAATTCTTTGCCATGGCTTCCCCAGATAGATTCAACAATACTGAATCTGAGACACACATCCGTATTGTTCTCTTAGCCTTCCAATCTAGTTTCTTCTAGTCTTCATCTGACATTGTCGTTGGTGTAGTACCTGGATCTACCGTGATCCAATGATCTTTATCCATCAGCAGATCCTCCATCTTGAGCTTCAACAACTCAAAACTCTGACCGTTAAATTTCTTGATCTCTATATTTCTACCACTCGTCATCTTCTTTCACTGCAAGAATCGATCATTTAGATCTCCCACTGAACAGGGCCTACCTCAGGCCTGAGCAAAAAAACCCTCAGCAACAAAGGTGTCCCCTTGAAGCCAAAACAACTCTAATACCAAATGTAGGTTTTAACCCTAAACAAAAATTATGTACACATGAATCTTACAACAGAAAATAAAAAATAGCGAGAGCATAAAACATAAAATAGATAAACACAGAGATTTTCCCCTGGATCCTGAATCGGAATGACCAGCTTGATTTTTCATTATATTCCTTTTAGTGTTACACCACATATGTATACATGTCGAAGCATACATAAAACCTAATCCATTAACCCTAGATTAGAACATAACCATAGTTCCCTTGACTAGATCTAAAAAAATACCAGGGGGCGAAACCAATCGTACCCCAAAACCATGCACAAAACCATGGGCGCGAATAGCGACAGGGGGGCTACTGCCCCCCCTGTGACCCCCCTGTTGCGTGATTAGTTGTGGAAAGAATATAACACATACCCAACAATAAAATTTAAAATTATTAAAGGAGTGCCCTTTTGGTTAAAGGTTGAACAGATGTCAGGGCAATTTGTCATCCATATTTGCCCCACCAGCTCCCGAAAACACTTTTGAGGGGGGAAAATGCATGGGTGATATAGTGATGCTATCCCCAAGGGTTGAAAATTAAAATTATCAGGCCCGCTGATGCAATGATTGTAGGATCCTGCCTCCCATTCTTCAACCATCCGAAGGAGGGTGGGGACCACCCGCCACATCACAACTCTACCCGCACTATGAAGATGTAATATGGTAACCCCCCTGTTCCTGACCTATCATCCTCCAATTTTCCCACGTCAAGTGCCCCCCTCGTGGCATCACCTGATGTCAAATTACCATTTCCTGTCTCTTCCTATAAAAACTCTTCCAGCTCCATATTTTTTATTTCTTTTCCTTTTCCATTGTAAAATACTCCCATCATTTTTTCATTCTGCAACATTTTTTGATAACCTAGTTGGTCAAGAAATCCTCTCAATCTTTTTTTTCAACTATCACGAGAGAAATTAGGTAACCCATCGATCCCCTCCACCAAAGAATTGTTTCTATATTTGTTGATCCCCTCCACCGAAGAATTGTTTCTATATTTGTTGAACATGAAAAAATCATCTCCCAAGAATCCAAAATCCCTAGAAGTTTTTTTTGTGGGTTTTATGAGGTCGCACATTCATGCTTGGAATATGGCACGAGGGTGACTAGTTGAAGAGAGATTTTGCTTAGCCATGTCTATGGTCGAGTGGAATGTGGAAGTCCCAGACTTGGTTTCATTCTTCTTATGGAAACAAGAATTATTTTCTTCTTGTATTGATAGGTAAATATTCTTGTTATTATGTGAATTAGTGATTTTCATTTCTGTTGGTTATATGTTGGTTATGAATGTGTTGTATTATGGTGATAATGCACGATGCTCATCATGATTTTATTTTTAAATGAATGAATAATGTATCTATTCCAAATTTGATGGTAATGTAGTTAATGTAATGAGGCAACAATGCTTCTTAGAAATTCCGAGATAAGTCTAAGGCCCCTATGCTAAGATATGTTATTTAAACCTCTAGATTACATATTTGAGACATCTTTGATGAAACACCTGTCATGGCTAGTAGGGGTCCATTCAAGTGTTTCATTTTTCATCGTTATTTCATTTTTATATTTAATTTCTGAAATTTCCATGTTCTGAAACCAACACCAAAAATGGAATAAAAGAGAGATCAACACCTTAGAAATTAGCCACTTCGATGGGGAAACCTCCAATAAATTACCTAAATGAAAAATTATTGGATGATACAAATGACCAAAACCTCCTTCTATATATAGGAGTCCATGGGGTCACAATATAATCCTAGCCAACCTAACAATAATAATGTAAGGGCACAATAATAATAATATTGGGGTTACATGGGTACAATAATAACAATAAGGGGGTTACACTAACAACAATAAGGGACTATAATAGTAATATAGGAGCCTAACATTCCCCTCTCCTTACAAAAAGTGTTGTCCTCAACGCTTGAGTAGCTTCAGATGCTTCTGTATAAGATTCTCATCCTTTCATGTAGAATCTTCAGTGGGTAAGTTCTTCAAATTGATGAGATACTCTGAAATTGATCGATTTCATAGTTGTCGAGTTCTTGTTTATGTTATTGCTTCAAGTCGCAATATGATTTTTCCTTCCTCATCAATTTTTGGAAATATTATTTGAACTAGACTTTTTTCCCCTATAACCTTCTTTAAGCATGAAACAGGGAAAACTAGATGCACTCGCGAAGAAGTAGGAAGCTCCAATTTGTATGCCATAGTACCAATCTTTTGCAACACCTTGTAAGGACCATATTAATTTGGTCATAGTTTATTATCCTTATTAGCTTGCTTGAGGGACATTTGTTTTTATTGTTTTAGCCGTAAAAATACACAGTCTCCTACATCAAAAATTCTCTCACTGCGATGTTGATCTGCTTATTGTTTCATTCGATTTTGTGCCAAATGTAGGTTATCCTTTAAGATTTGGATAACTTCTTGTTGGTGCTCGATGTCATCTTCCACTTCTTTAACCTTAGAATTTTCTCTTAAAGAAGATGTGATGGACGGTGGATGATATCCATAAAGTGCAATATATGGGGTCATTTTTGCTACAGTATGGAAGGAATTGTTATACCACCATTCAGCGAGAGGTAACCACTTGACCCATTTTATTTTCTTATCAAATACAAAAAAACGAAGATATCCTTCCAAACATGTATTCACTATCTCTATTTGACCATCATATTAAGGATGATAAGATGAGCTATGAGCTAGTTAAGTACCTAAACAAGAAATAAATTCCGTCCAAAAATTTCCAGTAAAAATGGGATCTTTGTCGCTTACAATAATCTTCGGGTTTCCATGTAGTTTTTTAATTGTTTCCATAAATTCAGTAGCAACTATACTTCATTTAAATGGATTAGATAATGCACAAAAATGTGCATACTTTGTAATTCTATTAACTACCACCATGATTACACTCTGTCCTTCAGACGTAGATAAAACTGTGATAAAATCCATTGAAATCTCCTCCCAACATTGACTTGGAATGGATAAAGGTTGTAGAGGAACTGTGGTATTAATTTTCTCAACTTTATTTTGCTGGAAATCAAACATTCCGCCATAAAATTTTGAATATCAAATTTAAGGCCATCCAAAAAAAATTCTTTCTTCACCCTGTGGTAAGTTTTTAAAGATCCTGAGTGTCCTCCTAAAGGAGAAGTGTGCAATTCCAAAAGAATATTTTGTTTTAGTTGGGAATTCTCGCAAATATATAAGTGATATTTTTACCATAAGGAATCATTTTTCCAAATAAATGTATCATATTTACTAGGATCTTGCTGCAAATTTTGAATGAGTGTCCACACTTCTTCATCCTTCTTCCATTCATCCCTTGATTTGGTTATCAAATCTGGTTGGATAATAGAAATGGGACAAATCAATGCTTCCACCTCTTCATCCTTTCTTGAGAGTGCATTTGCAAAAACATTTAGCTTCCCTTTTTTTATGCCCTTCTGAAGGTAGTATTTGTTCCAAAAAGTGCTTAAGAATAGCATGATCAGTTTTTACCTTGAAGTGTCTTCCCATTAGGTAAGGTCGCCATTTCTTTAGTGCATGTAGTATTGCCAACATTTCCTTCTCATAAACAACTTTCTGTAAATAATTTCCTTTGATTGGATGAATTTCAAAAGCAATGGGTCTTCCTTCTTGCATTAAATCAACACCAATTCCATTTCTTGAGGCATCGCATTCCACAATAAAGGTTTTTGTGAAGCTTGGCATAGCTAAGATTGGTGCTAGGAACATTTCCTCTTTAAGATGTTCAAAGGCCTTAGTTTCTTCAGGAGTCCATGAAAATGCATATTTCTTGAATAATGTTGTTAGAGGTGCTTCTATTCTCCCATAATAATTAACAAACTTGTGATAATGCCTTGTTAACTCGAGAAATCCTCACAACTAATTTATGGTTGTGGGAAATTTCCATTCCTTAATGACTTTAATTTTTTTAGGGTCTACCTTAACACCCTCATGAGATACAATATGACCCAGATATTCCACCTCTTGTACTCCAAAGAAACATTTGGATGTTTTTTCATATAATTGTTTCTCCTCCAATAGTTTGAGCACCCTGTCAAAATGTTGAACATGATCCTTCCGAGACCCGTTGTAGATTAGTATGTCATAAAAAAATACTACCACAAATTTTCTAAGGAAGGGTTTGAAAATGGAATTCATTAACCCTTGAAATGTAGAAGATGCATTGGTAAGGCCAATAGGCATGACCAAAAATTCATAATGACCCTCATTACTTCGAAATGATGTTTTCATAATATCTTCAGTCTTCATTCTAATTTGATGATATCCTGAATGAAGATCGAACTTGGTAAAATAAATTGCTCCATGTAATTCATCAAAAAATTAATCAATCACAGGAATGGGAAATTTATCTTTAATAGTGAGTTTATTGAGCTCCCTATAATCCAGACACATGTGCCATGATCCATCCTTCTTATGCACCAATACTGATGGAGTAGAAAAATAACTTTGACTAGGTTGAATAATACCAACCTCTAACGTTTCTGCAATCATACGTTCAATTTTGCTCTTTTGGACATAAGGATATCTATAAGGCCTGATGTTTTGAGGAACACTTCCTGGAATAAAATGATTAGAATTATCATTATCACGAATAGGTGGGATTCCTTTGGGAGTTTCAAACACCTTGGAATGATTGTCCAAGAATTTTTGGAGATGTGGAGAAATAGATTATTTTGATGTTGGAACTTCTAGTGAGCATAATTGTGCAATTACACCTCATTGTTCTTTGTTCGGAAGATTTTTCATGAAATTAGAGCTTATTATATTTCCTCTCTTCCTTGCCATACCCCATAATTTTATTTCCTTTCCTTCTGAAAAAAAATTCAAGAAAAGTTCTTGAAAATTAAAAGCTACCGTCCCCAAAGATTGTAACGAATATACTCCTAGTACAACATGAGCACCTCCCATTGGAATGGAAATAATTGGAATATTCAATATATATTCCCCAATGGTTAGACTGATATTATGGCATTTTCTAGAGAAATTTATAGTTCCTCCATTTTCAACCATCACTTGACATTCTGGTGTTGAGAATAGGAAACAATTCAATTCCTTGGCTACCTTACAATGAATAAAATTATGGCTACTACCCAAATAAATCAACATTATTACCTTTTTCTTCTTAATATGTCCTTCTATATTGAGAGTTTGAGGAGTGGTAATTCCTGCCAATGCATTACACGATATGGTCAGACTCATTTCTTCTTTTTCTAGGGTTGGTTCCTGGTGTATATCCTCTTCTTTTGAAGTTTCTTGTTCATTTTATTCCTCCTCTTCACATTCTATGTAAAATAATTTCTTCTCAGCACACTTATGACCTTTAATGTATTTTCTATCATAACTATAGAAAATTCGTTTTGCTATTTTTACTTCCAATTGTTGTGGTGTCAACCTTGTAGGTTGCGAAAGTCTAGGAGTAGCAACACTTCCATCCTTATAGATGTGATTGGTAGGCTTCCTTGTCGCCATAATTTTACATTCAATTTTGCTTGCCAACCTGAAGGCCTTCTCCAATGAATCTAATTACCAAACGAAAACTTCATGATGGATGTTATCCTTTAAATTCCCTATAAAGACATCAATCTTGTGTTCCTCTGGAATATCAGTTAGCCTTATATTCAATTTTTGGAAGTCCTCAATGTGCTCCACCATTGAGCCCTTTTGTTTGAGATTTATCAATTGGCTAAAGAATGTGTTTCTCTTTGTATCCTCCTAATGTGCTATCATTTCCTCCATAAAAATTGACAAAGTGCCAATTTTTTTACGGGAGCAAAGCCATCGATACCATACAAATGTATTTTGCTCTAAATGTAAAATTGCAATGCGTACCTTTTGCATGTTTTTCACATTATTGAGATCAAAATATTGTTCCATATATAGTATCCATGTTACATGATCCTTGCCATAAAACTTCCTCATATCCATATTTCGAATATGGTGGTTCTTCAATCCAACATTAGAGTTTATGAAACCATAATTGACATTCATTTTTTTCTCATCATGAGTTTCCTCTACTATATTTTTGCCATTAGGAATCATTTCTTGTATCAACTTTGAGAAACATTCCTTCAAACCTTCCATTTATTCCTTCAAACCTTCCATTTTTTCTTCCATATAATTCTTCAAACCATCCATCATAGCTTCGATGCTTTTCTTCAAAACATCCATTTCATTTTTTGTTTCTCTTTGCGAAAGCGAAATTTGGTACACTTTCTCTTGTAATTTTGATATGGCATGTTGCATTTCTTCATCTTCATGAGCCATAGTATAGCCTTCTGAAGGCTTAATGGGTGTTGAATTATTTTTAGGGGGAATTTTAGAACCCAATAATGATATCTATTCTACAATATTCCCTTGTAATCAACTCAAATTGATTCTTCAAACAAGACTTATGCATTTCGGTAAAAAAACACACCGTTTTATTTCTTTTAAGGAGGTCGATATTGAAATTGAATTATCTCTGTGATTTCGGATCTCCAATATATGAAATTCAGCCCTATAGTAGAAATATGAATCTTCTTTCGAATGCCACAGGTATGACCGGATTTGGATTCTTCAAGCCAAATTTATGCCCTATCTCCCACAATGACCTAAATATGGACTGGTTCAAAAGAGAGAACTTGTACGACATGCCACATGTCACTGCTTCCTCCTTTAGCTCTAAAATTGATATACACGAAACTAAATTTCAAGTACATGTGGCCACATTTTATAGAATTGGAATCTGACGCTCAGAGAGAGAGTTATGATGATTTTCCCACGGTCACCTCTTTGAGATGAAATTCAGGAGCCTGAAAAATCCCTGGCTTCCACATATAATATCTCCAAAAATATTATGGACGAAGACCTTAAATTTTTACAGGAAGTTCCTCAAGATTATGAATTTTCTTTGTAAATTTTTTATCTTCTGAACCTTTGTAGAAAAAATGTTATAGATAAAATTCCACGATGACCTGTTTTAGGTGAAATTCAGGAGCCTAAAAAAACCTAACTTGCACAGATCATATCTCTGAAAATATTGCGAACAAATATATGAAATTTTTACATGACGTTCCTCGGGATTTCATGTTCCGTTTGTAAAAATTTCAGCTTCTAAAGATTTTTATAAAAAATTTATAGAGAAAATTCCATGATGACCTATTTGGAGCAAAGAAACCCTAGAATCCAAAGCTCTAATACCAATTTTTATGAAACCAACTCTAAAAATAGAATAAAAGAGCGATAAAAACCTTAAAAATCATCCATTTTGAGGGGGAAACCTCTAATACATTACATAAATGAAAAATTCTTGGATGATACAAATGACGAAAACCTCCTTCTATATATAGGAGTTAATGGGGTCACAATATAATCCTAGCCGACCTAATAATAATAATGTAAGGGCGCAATAATAACAATATTGGAGTTACATGGGTAAAACAATAAAAATAAGGGGGTTACACTAACAGGAATAAGGGACTATACTACTAATATAGGGACCTAACATGTCATTAATTTTTGGGTAGTGTCCTAGGCTCTGGGCCTAAAAAAATGGTTCAAATCCCAGGGATGCAGGCACATATATGAGGAAAAAATTCCCTAGAATAATGCATGCCCATGTTGTGGGAGTGTCCAAAGCCTCCCATACACACCCTTGTCCATATCAAGGGAGCGTATGGGGGTTTAATGGTTTAAAAACTCAATGGTACCCATGGTTTGCTTACCTAATTGGTTGGAATGGATCCTGGGAGTTTCATTCTTGATATCAAGGGTATTTGTTTATGTGTTTCTCTTGATTCAACTTCCTTAAGGTCACCTAAGAGGTTGAATCAGATCATAGTAGCATATCATCACATGTGTACCCTGGTTTTTCGATTACTTGGGTAGATGTGGGAGGATGGTGTTACAGAGTGGTATCACATCATGGTTTACCCCTCAGACTGAATGGGTAGATTGTTGGACACACATTTCTTTTGGTTGCATATGTGTTTCTCATACTTTTGGTCTACATAATTATTGCATCCACATGGTGTTGGTCACGGTGCCAGTGATGTCACCATGGGAGAGTTGATGGTGGTGTTATGAAATGTGTCTTCATGAGTGTATGACTGGTTACATGTGGTTTATACATATCGATTGCTTACATGTTTTTTGTGTACATTGGTATGGTTGTTGTTGTCATGCATGAGGTCATGGTATGTGTCGTTGATATGGTCATGCATTAATGACTAGACTCTAGCTAGAATGATGTTCATGTGTTGATATGCATAGGTGTTATAGATCTATATGTTGCTATGACTATGTCCATACATGTATTATACTAATTGGTTTATCTTGAAGATGATATGTCCTCCCCAAATTATGCTAAGGTAAATTGGTTTATTGTGATTTTGTTTAGCTGACATGAGATTCCTTGCAGGAAGAAATCAAAGATGACTAGAAAATATGGTAGACAACAAATATCCTCCCTATGAATCAGATGATAAAAGTGGTGTTGGGAAATATTCTGAATTAGAAGACACATTGATAAGTTTGAAGGAAGAAATAAGGAGTTGTAAATAAGACAATGATAGAATCATAAATGCACGGGAAAATCAAGAAGAGGTTAATGTAGTAATACTTCATAGTTTGTCAAACTTCCAATGACAAGGACCACTTCAGATCAGCTATGGACAAGAGGATGGGACTAATGGGGGATATGGAAGTAGGTCTCATGGTGGTCACAGGTCAGGTAGAGATGTAATGTTCTTGGACATTCTAGATAGGAGAGGTGACAAACACATGTACTGTTCTAGTTTTGGTTCTAACAAGCATTATGATCATCATCATTCTCATCCTTATAGAAGGAGTGACATGGGAGTTTTTACATATGAGTTTAAGAAAGAAAATCCACCCACATTTGACAGAGAGATGAAGAAATAAAAATATACAAAGGCATGGTTTCTTGGTATGAGTAAGTTCTTTAGGTTGCATGATTAATCAGAAAACATGAAATCTAGAATAGATAAATTCAGCCTCAAAGGTAAAGTAGATATTTGGTGGGAATATATGAAGAACGTCAGGGATTTTTATTAGTAGGAATTGACTTGGAGTGTGTTCGAGAGGCTATTATTGAAGAAGTATCTATCGGATAGATGTTGTGATTATATGTAAAAATAGTTTGATGAACTAAACATGGGATCGATGACTGCTAAGGAGTACACTAACATATTTCTAGAGTTGTTGAGGTACATGCCTTACCTCAAGGAGGAGAAGGCAAAGATTTAGAGATTCATTACTGGGTAGTTGATATAATTTAAATATAGGATTGAGTTTGATGAGCCTATATCATTGAATGAGACCATTCGGAAGCTAAAGCATTGCTATGAGAAATCAAAGCACATATTTGAGACAAATCTAGACTGGAAAAGTAATGATAAGAATAAATGAAAATGGGACAAGAAGTGAGCAAGACCCGAGGATACAGGTAACAAAGAGAATGTTTCACCACCTAAGAAGTTAAATACATCTGGCAGAGGACAAAAAATTCAGTCTGAGGAGCAGAATAACAGTGAAAAGAGGGTGGCTATGTGGTCTTGGAATTGTGGACCAGATCATCATAGGAGGGATTTTACACAACATCAGTGGTACACCATAGATATACAATACACAAGAGGCACGTACAATGGGATATGTTCAACAGAGCATTCCTAGGATCTATGCAGCACTGTATAACAGGTAGGAAGATCACCAAGCATCTATTATCGAGATGGAAAATAAGCTTTGTGATAAAGTTGTTTCTATTTTGATTGACCCTGGATTTAGCATACACCTCCCCTGAAATCTACCCAAGTAACCATCCAACTCGGGTAAATTTGAGCTAATGGAAGTTAAGAGTAGACTCAACCTCCTTGATGGCTTTAAGGAAGTGGAATTGATGCAGAAAACCATAACACAGACTCCCTGCACCTACTACAGCCCCCCAAGAGGATATCCCATTCATCAAGATGACTTCTCCCTGGGTCCCACTAAATTTTAATAAAGAAAAACCCTGGACGCTCCCTTGATATGGGAAACGATGCATTTGGGAGGCTCTGGATGCTCCCACAACATAGCCATGTGTGTGTTTAGGGACTCTTTTACCTAAAATTATGCCTACATCCACAGGATTTAGGGAAATTTTTAAGCCCATAATCTCGAACATTGCCCAAAAATTCCTATAGCTTTTAGAATTCATCAAACAAATGGCGACAATTCCAATGAACCAAAAACTAAGTTAGAGACTAGGCCTGACCATCCCCAAATGGGACTAAGGTTCTGTCAAACACTTGGCATGAATGAAATCTACAGGTCTAGGATACAAGGAAGAGAACAAATGACAGAAAACTATTGACAGACATTAAAGGAAGGATGATCACCCTCTTTCTTGAAATGATATGACATCAATTAGGTCTTGCATCCATTATATTAATGTTTACAAGTAAATACATGAAATAATAATGACAGAAACTAGTAATTTAAAACCATTCTTATAACCAACATAAAATCATGGAAATAACAGTGAGATAACAACCATTAAATACACACATTAATAAGTACAAAATAAAGAGAACTAATATTTCATTAATCATAGGAAACAACAAACCAGGTTCAGTACTTCCGCATACCACTCGACCATAGACATGGCTGAGACAAATATCTCTTCAGCCGACCACCCTGATTCCATATTTCAAGCATTAATGTGGGATCTCATGGATACGCCAATCCAAATATAACCATTGGAATCCAAAGGTTAAACTGCCTCCACCTTCAACATACCATGATCATACCAAAATCTATGCTCCAATAAAAAAACCAAGATGAGCTTGGAATGCCTCTACAAATCCATCACTATCCTTGAGGAAAATTCAGTCTCCCTATCTCTCGAGATTTTCTGATCCAAATCTTGGATCACTAGGCCCTATAATGAGACACCACCCTCATGCTTTACTGCGTATCCTGCCAAAAAATGATCAAGGGATTACTAGGCCTTTGGAAATTTTCATTGAGACCACCACTACCTTTAATTTAAAAATCCATTCAGGAATTCCAAAGCTAAAAACCGAGATCAAAATTCCAACACACCATGGAATCTGGAAAAAGGAAAGGAAAGGATAAAAGCCACTATCAAAACCTGAAAAAAAACATGCTACTAAGAACAAGCGAATCAAATACCAATATGCATAAGCCATGAATGTCCAAACTAGCTAGGAAACCCCACATGCAATAGGTTACCTGCAAGTATTCCTACTAAAGCTGTTATATTATTCTCTTCCTTGCTTGATATTTATTTTCCCTTCCCTTCCTTTCCCTTCATTTTCCTTCCTTTTCTTGCTTACCTTTTTCTTGGCTCAATGTTGGAATGCTCCAAGAAAACTCTAAGTATCCAAGAGTGAGAGAGAGAGAATAATGAGAGAACTCCAAAACTGAACTCACAAAAGGTATCAACTGATGCTTAGAAGACTTTTTATCAATTAAGCCTTTATTTTGCTTCATTTTCCATTATTTTCCTACATTTCCTCCTCACATGCAACATGTGACCTTTTACCTTCCTTTTCTCCTAATTTCCTTTATTTTCATAAATAAATGTGCCAAAAATACTTTTTTCCTCTTTAATTCCTTGCCATTTCCTTTTCCAATTATCCTTAGACATAAAAAAAATCTAGTGACTCCCACTAGGATATATTTTCCCAACATTCATCTTGGAATGAGTGTCCCTTAAACATGGTCTTAATTTTCCTTTATTAAATTTTATTACTTGAAAATTTTCCCGGCTTTGTTACAATACTACCCCCTTGGGGAACACTTTCCTCGGTGTTAAACCACAACTACACCTCAGAAACACCGTTGAAAAGAAAACATACTTCTCATGGAGATTTATAACATAGCTCGATGCAATATTTACAAATAGTAACCCACTCAAAAGAAAAAAAACCATGATAACATGACCATATAACATCCATACAACTTATGGGAGCTTTATAACTTAGCTCATGGCGATATTTACATCCATATACATATGTACATATACCAAAACTTCCCCAAAACATATACCAAGCATATACCAACATCATACCAAAATTTCTTTGCCTCAACTGGAAAACAATGAAGGATAAAATGCCTGCATATGATGCATCGTCTCCCATGTAGCTTCATCGGGCCGAAAGTGGTTCCACTACTCTTTAACTTGCAGGATGGCTCTATTCTTGAGCATGAGCTTCTTCCTCTACAATATGCAGTGAGGTTCCTGATGGAATTCTCCTTCTTTCTCCACCTACAATACAGACTAATGAATAACTTGATCAACATCCTTTATATACCATTTAAGTAAACATGAAAAAAATTATGGACTTTCACTGTTGGAGGTAGTGAAAGTCGATAGGTAACTATTCCAATTCTCTCAAGGATCTCAAAAGGCCCTCAATACCATGGTGCTAGCTTGGCACATGATCCAATCCTTCAGAAGCTCTTCTTGGGATTGATGCATAAATACACATGCTCCCCAACATGAAACTCCTTAAATACCCTATGCTGGTATGCATAACTCTTATGTCTATCCTGTGTTTCCTTTATATTATTATTTATAACTTTCATTTCCAATTCCATGTCTGCCAACATGTCTCGTCCAATCAATTCTATGTTAATTGGGTCACTGTAATTGATGGGAGTATTACAACTCTGCTCATACAATTCCTTGAAGGGACTCATCCCCAATGACCCTTGATACCCATTGTTGTATGAAAACTCAACCAATTGTAGATAATGTTTCCATTTTTTGCTTTTGATGCTTCACATAGAACCTCAACATGTCCTCCAAGTTCCTGTCAACCTTCTCAGTTTGTCCATATAATTGTGGATGATAAGTTGTGTTGAAGGCCAAATTTGTGCCCAAACCTGCAAATAACTTGTTCCAAAACTTGGAAGTGAACTTTTCACCCATGTTTGACACAATATTATTTGGAACACCTTCCAATCTCAACACATCTCTGATGAACACTCATGCCACATCACTAGCTGAATACGTAGTATTCAATAAGATGAAGTGTGCTACATTTCCCAACATGTCCACAACAACCATGATAGAATCATGTTGTCTCAATTTCCTAGGAAACACTTTGATAAAGTCCATAAAAATGATCTCCCATTTCAATTATGAAATCATAATAGGTTGTAGTAGTTCACTCTGATTACTACAATCTGCCTTTACCTGTTGATAGTCCAAACATCTAGCCTCGAACTCTACCACATATATCCTCATATTCGGCCAATAATAGAACCTCTTCACTGCAATCAATGCCTTTTCATAGCCTTGGTGAACAGAGTATGGTTTCACATGAAACTCCCTCAATATAATCTTCTTGAGCTCGCTATTATCTAATAAATATATCCTATCTCTAAACCTGACCAATTCATATGTCATGAGATGATAGTCCACATCATGTACACATGTACCTGTACTCTATTGTAATCTATGCCTAAGCTCCATGTACCTGACATCCCGATGACCTACCTGTAACATTTTATCCTATAAATCTGTCCCATAGGAGCTCATAGATGCAATGTGATTTACCTGTATCCACCTGCTAACATCACCTATGACCCTGTTCTCTTTGAATTTGATGTATTTTGTCTCAAAATAATACTCATTGATCACATCCAACCATGTAGATTAAATGACATTCATATTTGGCTAGTAAAACAAGTACCTCAACCCATTATGACCACTCATCAATACAAGCCTACTACCAAGAGGATAGTGCCTCCACATCTTCATTACATGTATGATCACTGCTAACATAATATCATGTGTTGTATATTTATATTAGTTCCCATTCAGTTTCCATGACTTGTAGCATACCACTTGTCCATATTGAATAAGGACTCCACCAAGCACTCTTTTGAAATCATATGTAGACACTATAAAATCTTTCTCTAGATCTGCGATCTTTAATACTAGAGCATGTGTTAGGTTCTTGTATTACTAGTGTAGTCCCTTATTGTTGTTAGTATAGCCTCCTTATTCTTATTTTTGTACCCCTGTAGTCCACATATTGTTATTATTGTGCCCCATAAAAGCCCACTATTTTTATTAGTGTGCCCTTACTTTATTATTGTTAGGTCGACTAGGATTATATTGTGACCCCATGGGATTCTATATATAGATAGTAGGTTTTTTCATTTGTATCATCCAATAATTTCTCATTTATGTTATGTAAATGAGGTTTCCCCCTTGAAGAGGCCGTTTTCTAATTCGTTGATCTCTCTTTCCTTCTATTTTGTGAGCTGGTTTCATAACATTTGGTATTAGAGCTTTTCTAGGGTTTCACTTCTCCAAATAGGTCATTGTGGAAGTTTCACTATAGTTTTTTTTGTATGAAGGTTCAGAAGCTAAAATAACCCATTTGTGAAGACATCCTGAGGAACTTCACGTAAAAAATTTAGATCTTGGTTCGCAATTTTTTCGGAGATATGAGCTGTGGAAGTTAGGGTTTTTGCAGGCTCCTGAATTTCATCTCAAAGTGGCGACCTTGCGAAAATCGCCATAACTCTCTTTGAGCATCAGATTGGAATTCTGTAAAAGGTAGCCAAAATCACACTGACTATAGCTTCATTTGTATTGATTTCAGAGCCGAATGAGTAAACAATGATATGTGGTACGTTGTACAATTTTTCTCTAGTGAACTAGTTCATAATTAGGTCATTATGGGAGATTGGACATAAATTTTCCTTGAGGAATCGAAATCAGGTTGGACTTGTGGCATTGGAAACAAGATTTAGAGTGCTACTAAAGGAAAAGAGATAAAATCTTGGGGATCCAAAATTATAGAGATGCATCAGTTTCAATATCAAGCTCCTCAAAGCAAGAAAAAGGTGTGTATTGTTTTCAGAAAATTGCATAAGTCTTGTTTGAAAAATGAGTTTGAAGTGATTCGAAGGGCATAATAAAGCATAGATATCTATGTCAGGTTATAAAATGCCCCCCTAAAAATAATTTAACACCCATTAATCCTTCAAAAGGCTCCACGATGATTCATGAAGAGGAAGAAGTGAAACATGATATATCAAAATTACAGGACCAATTGCAACAATTTTTTCTCTCACAAAGAGTAACAAAAAATGAAATGAAAGCTAAGATGGATGGTTTGAAGAAAGACGTGGAAGCTAAGATGGATGCTTTGAATAATGGCATAAAAGCTAAGTTGGATGGCATGGAAGCTAATATGGATGACATGGAAGCTAAGATCGATGAAAAAAATGAAAGGAAACATGGAATACATGTAGAATGATCTAAAAGAAGACATGGAAGGTTTTAAGGAGGTTTTGAAAAAGTTGATACAAGAAATGATTCCTAATGACGAAAAGGTAGTAGAGGAAACTCATGATGAAAACAAAATAAATGTTAATCATGATTTCAAAAACTCTAATGTTGGATTGAAGACCGGCCATATTCCAAAGATCAATATGAGGAATTTTGATGGCAATGATCCCGTAACAGGGATACTCCAGATGGAGAAATATTTTAATCTCCATAATGTGCAAAACACACAAAAGGTACGTATTTCAACTTTAAATTTAGAACAAAATACATTTGTATGGTATCGATGGGTTTTCTCTCGTAAAAAAATTATCACTTGGTGAATATTTATGGAGGACATGATAGCACATTATGAGGATACAAACACCAACACCTGATTTAGCCAATTGATATATATTAAACAAAAGTGTTCAATGGTGGAGCACATTGAGGGCTTCCAAAAATTGAATCTAAGGCTAACTGATATTCTAGAGGAACAAAATATTGATGTCTTCATAGGGAATTTCAAGGATAACATACAACATGAGGTTTGCCTTTGGCAACCTCATTCATTAGAGAGGGAATTTGGGTTGGAAAGAAAAATTGAAAGTAAAATTATGGAGAAAAATAAGCCTACCACTCACATCTATAAAGATGGAAGTGTTGCTACTGCTAGCCTTCCTCAACCTACAAGGTTTACACAACAACAATTGAAAGGAAAAATAGAAAAAGGACTTTGCTATAGTCATGATAGAAAATACACTAAAGGTCATAAGTGTGCTGAGAAGAAATTATTTTACATATATTGTGAAGAGGAGGAAGAAAATGAATAAGAAACTTCAAAAGAAGAGAATATACACTAGGAACCAACCCTAAAGAAAGAAGAAATGAGTCCAACCATATCTTGTGTTGCATTGGCAGGAATTACCACTCCTCAAACTCTCAAGATAGAAGGACATATCAAGAAGAAAAATTTAATAGTGTTTATAGATTCAGGTGGTACTCATAATTTTATTCATTGTAACGTAGCCAAGGAATTGAATTTCTTCCTATACCCAACACTGGAGTGTCAAGTGATGGATGAAAATAAAGGAAATATAAATTGATTTGGAAAGTTCCATAATATTAAGTTAACCATGGGGAATATTTATTGAATATTCCAATGCTTTCCATTCCAATGGGAGGTGTTGATGTTGTACTAGGAGTACACTCGTTACAATATTTGGGGACAATAGCTTTTATTTTTCAATAATTTTTCTTGAATTTTTTTTGGAAGAAAAGGAAGTTGAATTACAGGGTATCATAGGGAAGCCAGAATTATAATAAGCTCTAATTTCATGAAAAACATTTTGAATAAATAACAACGAGGCATAATTGCATGATTATGATCACTAGAAGTTCCAACATCAAAATCATCTATTTCTCCATATCTCCAAAATGACTTGGGAAATCATTCCAAGGTGTTTGAAACTCTAAAAGGATGCCCACCTATTCATGATCATGGTAATTCTATTCATTTGATTCCATGAAGTCCTCCTCCAAACATGAGGCCTTACGGATAACCTTATGTCCAAAATATCGAAATTGAATGTACAATTGAAAAAATGTTAGAGGCTGGTATAATTCAACCTACTCAAAGTTCTTTCTCTACTCTAGTAGTATTGGTGCACAAGAAGGATGGATCATGGTGCATATTTCTAGATTATAGGGAGCTAAATAAGCTCACTATTAAAGATAAATTTCCCATTCCCATGATTGATGAATTACTGGATGAAGTACATCGAAAATTAATTTTATCAAGTTGGATTTCCATTCAGAATATCATCAAATTAAAATGAAGACTGAAGATATTTTGAAAACAACATTTTGAACTCATGAGGGTCATTATGAATTTTTGGTCATGCATTTTGGCCTTACCAATGCACCTTCTACATTTCAAGGGTTGATGAATTCGATTTTCAAACCCTTCCTTAGAAAATTTGTATTCATATTTTTTGATGATATACTAATCTACAAGAAGTCTTGGAAGGATGATGTTCAACATGTTGATAGGGTGCTCAAACTCTTGGAGGAGAAATAATTATATGCAAAAACCTTCAAATGTTTCTTTGGATTACAAGAGGTGGAATATCTAGGTCATATTGTATCTAAGGAGGGTGTTAAGGTAGACCCTAACAATATTAAATCCATTAAGGAATGGAAAGTCCCAACAACCATAAATTATCTATGAGGATTTTTCAGGTTAACAGGGTATTATCGCAAGTTTTCTAAGAATTATGCAAGAATATTAGTACCTCTAACAACATTATTAAAGAAATATGCATTTTCATTGACTCTTGAAGAAACTAAGGCCTTTGAACAACTTAAAGAGGAAATGTGCCAAGCACCGGTCTTAGCTATGCCAGACTTCACAAAAACCTTTATGGTGGAATTTGATGCCTCACAAAATGGAGTTTCTTTTGTTTTAATGCAAAAAGTAATACCCATTGCTTTTGAAAGCCTCTCAATCAAAGGAAAGTATTTACAGAAAGATATTTATGGGAAGGAAATGTTGGCAATATTACATGCACTAAATAAATGGCGATCTTACCTAATGGGAAGACACTTGAAGGTAAAAATTGATCATGATAGTATTAAATACTTTTTGAAAAAAATAATAAATTCAAAAGAGCAACAAAAATGGGTCACAAAGATGTTGGGTTATGAGTTTTAAATCATATACACAAAATAGAATATAAATCATGTTGTATATGCACTATGAAGAATGGATGAGGAGGTGTAATCATTTCTTTGTGCCATTTCTATTATCTATCCACATTGCATAACTGAAACAAGGGAGGAACGAAAGAATGATGAAGAACTGTGGAAACTCATTCAAAAATTGCAGTAAGCTTCTAGCACATCTGATACATTTAGTTGGAAATTTTTTTCCTTATGGTACAAAGATCACTTATATCTTTGTAATAATTCCCAACTAAAAAAAAATATTCTTTTGGAATTTCACACCTCTCGCTTAGGAGGACACTTAATATTTTTTAAAAATTACCACAGGTTGAAGATATAATTTTTTTGGGATGGCCTTAAATCTGACGTTCAAAAGTTTGTGGCAGAATTTTTGTTTGTTAGCAAAATAAATTTGAGACAATTAAGACCTCGACTCTACTACAACCTTTATCCCTTCCAATTCAACATTGGGAGGAGGTTTCAAAGGATTTTATCATAGGTTTACCTAAGTCCGAAGGAAAGAGTGTAATCAAGGTGGTAGTTGACATACTTACCAAGTATGCACACTTTTGTGCATTAACTCATCCATTTGAAGCAAGTGCAATTGCTACTGAATTTATGGAAACAATTCAAAAGCTACATGGAAAGCTAAAGATTATTGTAAGCAACAGAGATCCCATTTTCACTAGAAATGTTTAGACATAATTATTTTCTCGTTTGGGTACTCAACTAGATGATAGCTCATCTTATCATCCTCAATACAATGGGAAAACTAAGATAGTGAACAAATGTTCGGAAGGATATATTAGCTATTTTGTACCTAATAAACAAACATAATGGGTCAAGTGGTTACCTCTGGTTGAATGATGGTATAACATTTTCTTCCATACTGCAGAAAAAATGACCCCATTTACGGAAGTTTATGGATATCATCCACCGTCCATCACATCATCATTAAGAGAAAATTCTAGGGTTCAAGCAGTGGAATATGACATCGAGAATCAACAATAAGTTCTCCAACTCTTAAAGGATAACCTAATTTTGGCACAAAATCGAATGAAACAACAGGAAGGTCAACATCGCAACGAGATAGGTTTTGATGTAGCAGACTGGGTATTTTTATGGCTAAAACCATACAAACAAATGTCCCTCAAGAAAGCTAAGAAGGATAATAATTATCACCACAGTACTATGGTCCTTACAAGGTGTTGCAAAATATTGATTATGGCATAGAAATTGGAGCTTCATGCTTCTTCCCACGTGCACCAAATTTTCCATGTTTCAAGCTTAAAGAAGGTTATAGGTGACAAAATTACAGTTCAAAAAATATTACTAGAACTTTATGAGGAAGGAAAAAAAATATTGGAACCTGAAGAAGTCACGTAAACAAGAACTTGTCAGCAATGAAATTGATAAATTTCATAGTATCTCATCAAGTGGAACTTACCCATTGAATATTCCACATGGGAGGATGAGAATTTTATACAGGAGCATCAAGAACTACTCAAGCATTGAGGAAAACACTTTTTTGAAGGAGAGGGGCATGTTAGGTCCCTATATTACTAATGTAGTCCCTTGTTGTTGTTATTATAGCCCCATTATTGTTATTGTTGTGTCCCTATGGTCCCCATATTGTTATTCTTGTGCCCCGTAAAATCCCACAATTATTATTATTGTTGTGCCCTTACATTATTATTGTTAGGTTGGCTAGGATTATATTGTGACACCATGGACTCTTAATATAAAAAGGAGGTTTTGTCATTTTTATCATCTAAGAATTTTTCATTTTTGTAATGTAAAGGAGGTTTCCCCCTTAAAGAGGTTGATTTCTAAGTCATTGACCTCTTTTTTCTTCTATTTTGTGAGTTGGCTTCATAAGAGCATGTGTTAAAAACTGCTTAAGATGCTCAAAACATGTCTCACACTCCTCCGTCAACTCAAACTTCTTACCTTTCCTCTGAAATTATGTAATCAGATAAGAAACATATGAGAAGTTCCTAATGAACCTCCTATAATAACCAACCAATCCCATGAAATATATCACCTCATCTACATTTGTGCAAGCTTCCTACTCCATGATAACTCTTACCTTTTCTGGATCCACCGCTATGGCCTCCTTGGAGATAACATGTCCAAAGTAATGTACCTCAGTATGAAAGAAACTACATTTCTTCATCTTAGCATGAAATGGATGCTCTCTGAACAATCTCAACACCATTACCAAAGTCTTGACATGTTATTCTTAATTCTTTGAATATACCAATATGTCATTGATCAGGAGTTCATAAATTTTGCTCAAAATTCAAAATTCTCGAAACTATGCCAAACCTGAATGAATCGGTAGATATCATCATTCTGATTCTCGCGCCGCAAACGGTTCGAAAAATCGATGTCGTATGACCGAGATATCATGTTCTGATCGATTTCCCAAAAAGCTAAATTTGCAATAGGTTTGACTGGGATGCCCAATTAGCATTAGGTGCATAGTCAGAAAAAATAGGAATATTCCTAAGAATATTCCATTTCCTCAAGCCATTGATATTCTTCCAAGCGTCGTGCTTTGATTCGTGCATATTTGTACGAGTTTTATTTTCATCCAATGAATGGGTGACACGTGGACAACCCAGAGGCTTCCACGTGTCCCCTGGGTGGTGTTATGAAATTCTTATGAGGCCGGGGGGGGGATTGTTTGACCTTACAACCTCTAGTGCATGCGCAAAACTCTCCACCATTCGGGCTACGCATGATACTTAACTATTAAGGGGCGCAAGACATATTTAACGTTTAACAAAATACATATTTGGGCTTGGGACTGTCGGCGGTCCCAACCCGCCGATGGTTGAAGAGTTGTGTTCACATGTTATAGTCTCAACACCTGTTTGTGAAACAACAAACTCCGTGACAGTTCATTTAAACATTGTCACATGGAAAACCTTGCTTTGGTGATTACGGCTTCTCCGTGCGGTCAGGCTTAAATGCCAACCCAAACTCTGGTTCCACTACTATTAACCTTAGTTCCGGCATTGGTTCCACTCGACGGTTAGTATTCCCATGGGGGTTTTGGGGGTTGGCATGTGACCACCCCCTCCCCCTTAACCTCGATATTGAATCTGACAGTTTGGAAACTAGTGGTAAACTTAGAGCTTCACCTAATTTTAAGATTTTTTTTGAATTTAACTGTAACTAAGTGCAACTCTCCAATTTTAGTGGAGGATTTCTAGGAGTTATTGGTAAAAAGGCTAGAAGGGTCATTTTTTGACCAATTTGGGTGAAATAAGAGTCTACATAGACTAATTGGAGCATTATGGAGCCATTGTAGTAGATAAAACAACCATTAGAGGCCTATAAATGCATGTATTTACAAAATTTTGAGCATAATGAAAGATGGACATGCCATTGGGAGTTGGACCAGCAAATGTAGCCCAGGAGGGGTGAACTACTTCATCATGCCTGCTTTGTAAATGTTATGTGTGGTTTTATTTCTATGTTATACATTCTTGTTCAATGTTATTTTCTATTCTTTTATGCTTCAAATTCACTAAAATCACTTATATTTCATGGTTAAATCCTCAATACTTAAGAAAAAAAATGGAGAAAAGTATGCACATGTTTATTAACTGAAAATACACTTAGCACAACAATCTAATACAGTCTTTTTAGATCAGGTTGGTATTAGAGCTAGAGTTTATTCTCTGGTGTTGTTTTGTGCAAAATATTTGTTTAAATGTTTGCAAGTTTCACATGCTTACTGGGCTTAATCTCAAGAGAGGAGAAGGCACATTGGTCCGAGCAAGAGGTCCTCAAAGTGAGCCACAACAAATGAGGGAAATATTGCCACATTATCTGCCACCTAGTTCACCTCCTATGGAAGCAAAAGTAGCATTAAGAATGCCTTCAGAGGAAGAATTATTCCATGAAGAAGTGGATCCAAAAGAGGAAGAAAGAGTGTTTAGGAAAGCATTCATTGACATGAATGATATGGTTAGAATCCTTTATCAAGAAAGGAATAAGAAACTAGAAGGAGAAGGATCCAAACTTCACGAGGAAGGACAGGAATGATCAGGAGGTCAAAATGATGAAGATAAGTCAAAGAAGGGAAATGGAGGCAGTGGAAAGTCACCATCCTCACCCTCATCATCATCATCCTCTACTTCAATTTCAGTACATCAGTCACACAAGTCAAATAACACTGGTGAAATTCCTTTTCTAAAACTTGATGTTAATTTCGAATTGCCAATTTTTAATGGTGAAGTCAATGCAGAAAACCTTGATAATTGGATTAGGAAATTGGAGTTCTATTTGAGAATCCAGAACCTTCAAGATGATGATACCAAAATCCAATTAGATTCGTTGAGAATGGAAGGTTCAACACTTGTTTGGTGGGAAGCTGAGACAAAGGAGGAGATTAAGAAGCATGGTAAGATTAATCTATCATGGAATGATTTCATTGTTGCAATAAAATGACATTTTTATCCATTAAATCATATGCGGAAAGTCATAATGACCTGGAAAAAATTTAAACAATTGAAAGTACAGAATTTTCAATTTTACACCTAAGAGTTTAGGATAAGAGCTCTCTTATTAGGGGTAAATTTTCAGAGCCAAGATACTTTGCTCAAGTACATAGGAGGCTTACATAGCTCCCTTCGACATACTATCCTAATGTTTAACTCCACAAGTCTATATGAGGAATGTGTTCAGGCCACACATCTAGAAGCTAGAGGGAAAAACATTTCTGATGAGGGTAGGAACAAAACTTTTAAGGGTAAAAAAAAAGAGAAGACCTCAAAAGGTAAAATAAAAAATAATGTATCTATCAAGAAAGAGGGAGAAAAAGTGGTTTGTAAACATTTTTCAGGAGAAGGTCATAATGAAAATCAATGTTGGAAGTTACATCCTGAAAAGAGACCCAAACTTTTGAACAACAAGGGGAAACATAAAACTGAAGCCAAAACTCAACATGATTTAGGAGAGGATTCAAGCGATGAATCTAAAATTAAAGCCATGGGATTGAAGAACATGAAGGGGAGATAAATTGAAACTAAACCCAGTACTAGTACATCAAATTGTCGCATACATGCTCCAAACGAGGAAGGGAGAATTGAAATGTTTCATGTGAGGGTCATATCCAAACATACTAAGATTGACACATTGTTTGATAGTGGGTCACAAGAAAACTTAATATTTAAAGACTTGGTCAATAAAATTAATCTTGAGACAATTTCACATCCAAAAACATATCCATTTGGTTGGATTTGTAAGGATGAAAATTTAAAGGTTTCAAAGAAGTGTATATTGCAGTTTGCAATAACTGCACATTTTGTTGACACTGTTGAATTAGATGTGGTCCCGCTTGATATAACATGTATTGTGTTAGTTAGCCCTTAATTGTATGGCACGAAAGCAATATTCCATCGCCATGAAACAAATACCATTTATTCAAAGATGGAAAGGAGTACATTGTTAGAGAACATTGCAAGAAGACAAATATTGCTATGGTAAATGATGGATAGGTAAAGAGGCTGGAAAATTAAAGTAAGAATTTTATTCTTCTAATGAGTAAGCCTAAAGTTGATGTTAATCACGAATCATTTGAGGATTATGATCCTAAGTTTAAATTAGATTATATGATGTAGTTGATGCACAACATGAGATGTTTCAGGAGCCAATAGGTTTGCATCCAAAAAGGGAGATTCAACATGAGATTCAGTTGCAATGAGATTGTCCTCTTGCAAATATCGACATGTATCACATGTCGATAATGGATAATGTTGAAATAAAGAGGCAAATGAAGGACATGTTGGACAAAGGACTCATAAGGCCAAGCACTTCTCCACGCGGTTCACCCATAGTCTTGATTCCGAAGAAAGATGGGACTTGGTGCATGTGTGTAGACTTCAGAGCTTTGATCAAGATAACGATAAAGAATCAATACCCATTCCCAAGGATAGATGATTTTCTTGATCAGCTAAAAGAAGAAATTTTTTTCAATAAGGTAGATTTACGAATTGGATATAATCAAGTAAGAATTTCAGAAAGTGATGTATGGAAAACTACATTCAAAACCAAACAAGGACTCTTTGAGTGGTTGATTATGCCATTTGGTTTGTGTAATGCACTAGAAAATTTCATGTGTTTTATGGATAGTGTTTTGCATCCATTTCTTGATGACTTTGTGATTTTGTATTTAGATGACATACTGATTTTTAGAAAAACAAGAGAAGAAAATGTCTTGCATGTGAATAAGGTGCTTGATGTTTTGAAGAAAGAGAAAAAATTATTTCTTAAAATTTCAAACTGTGAGCTTGGAAAGGCTTATTTGGTTTATTTGGGACACATTGTAAGAGGAGGCGAGTTGAGAATTGATCCTTCTAAAGTGGAATCCATTGTGAATTTTCCCACTCCCAAAATAGTAATAGAGTTAAGAATTTTCTTAGGTGCATCTCAGTATTGGATAAAGTTTATTGCTAACTTTTTTTCCATCGCAGCTCCTATGCATGCAGTGACAATTGTGAAGAAAGGATTCCAATGGGGAGGAGAACAACATCAATCTTTTGAATATTTGAAATACAAGATCAGTTCAACTCCAGTCCTTGCATTACCAAATTTGAGACAACCATTCTAAATACAAGCCAATGCTAGTGATTATGCCATGGGAACAGTTCTTTTGTAGCATGGTAAGACTATTGATTTTCATCCTGAAACATTCAATTGTGCTGTAACTAATTATCCTACATATGAAAAAGATCTATATGTGTTGGTAATAAGTGTCAAGAAGTGGAAACACTACTTGATGGGTAAAGAGACAATTATACATATATATCACCAACCATTATAGTACTTTCAGTCATAAACAAAACTACAGCAATCACGAAATTTTAGATGGATGGGATTTATTCAACAGTTTCACTTGGTTATAAGGTACAAGAAATGAATTTTCAATAAAGTTGTTGATATGCTTTCAAGACCTATTATAAGTTCTTCTAATTTACTTAAGAAGGATTCTATCGTACATGAGAGTTACGTAGAACAATATGCACATGATGTTGATTTTCAAGATGTGTATGCTAGTTTGAGTGAAGGGAATCAAGTTGAGGAAAATTATTATCACATTCATAAAAAAAAATTGTTTCATTTTGGAAAGTTGTTTATACCACAAGGAGAGAGGCTAAGTGTCATAAGAGAGGTTCATTCATCTCTTATTGCTGGACACTTTGGGGTAAGAAAAACAATGGTACATCTACAAATGTATTGCTATTGGCCTCACATGATAGATAGTGTGTCGTGTTTTATAATAGGTTGTTATATGTGTGCATCAAGAAAGCCTAGCAATAGGAAGCTTGGGTTGTAGATGCCATTACCGGTACCATCCAAGCCATGGGAGAGTGTCTCCATGGACTTTTTTGGAGGTATACCTATGCCAAGAAAACATCATGATTATCTTTATGTAGTTTTGGATAGATTCAATAAAATGTGTATACTTATGCCATGTAAGAAAACCATTACTACTAAAGAAATTGCTAAAATTTATTTTCAACATGTATGGGTTCATTGTGGATTTCCAACTTTTACTGTTAGTGAAAGGGACTCGAGGTTCATTGGGAATTTTTGGTTGAATCTTTGGAGTATGATGGACACAAAGTTGAAAAAGAGTATTTATTTTCATTCGAAAAATGATGGCCAAACCGAGGTGGTGAACAGAACTGTTGTGCATATATTTTGGAGGATATTTCAACAAACATCTCAAGCTGTGGGATGAGAAATTTCATTACATTCAACATGCTTACAACTGGGAAAATAAATCTTTTAAAAATACATCACCTTTTGAAGTATGCATTGGGTATTTGCCAAAATCACCATTAGACTTCATCTTTGAGAAGGATGTTGCAATTGATCGGCATAGTGATATTGAAAATGCTTGAAATTTCATTGAGAGAATTCAGATTATACATCAACAACTTCAAGAAAAACTTGAGAAAAGTCAAAGAAAATACAAGGAGAGGCATGACAAACATAGAGTTGATCACAAGTTTCAAGAAGGAGATGAGGTATGGTTGCACATAAGAAAATAAAGGATGCAAGGGGAAGGTAAAAAGCTCAAACCCATTCTCTATGGTCCATTCAAGATCATAAATAAAGTTGGTAAGAATGAATTTGAACTTGTCTTGCCTTCATATATGAAAATGTATTCAGTTGTTAATGTTAAAAACTTACATTTGCAGGAGCCACCTTTGATTGATGATCAAGCAAGTGATGTTCAACTACCTTCTATTGAATACTTCTTGCAAAAATTTCTAGATGAGCTCAAGGAAGATAGAATTCTTGACAGGAGGAGAAGAGAATCCAAGAGGGGAAGTGTTGACTACCTTCGAGTTGGGCTGAAAGGCAGTAAGACAAGAAAGGCAAAGTGGATGAAAGTTGTAAAGGTGAGGGATTTGTACCCTCATCTACCAAACAGGTAATCAAAATATTTTGGCATCCAAAATCTTCCCAATCGCGAGGTGTGATCTGGAGTTCATAAATTGTTCCCAAAATTAAAAGTGCTTGAAACTGTGCCAAACCTAAGCGACCGAGTAGATCTCATCTTTCTGAGTTCGATGCCATGAAGGGTTCGAAAAACCGATGTCGTATAAGGGAGATATCATGTTCTGACCAATTTCCCAAAAAACTAAATTTGTGATTGGTTTGACTGGGATGCCCAGTCAGCATCAAGTGCACAGTCAGCAAAAATAGGAATATTCCTAAGAATATTCCATTTTCTCAAGCCAATGAGATTTTGCGAAGTGTCACATTATGATTCGTGGATGGTTGTATGAGTTTTATTTTCATCCAATGAATGGGTGTCACGTGGACAACCTAGAGGCTGCCACTTGTCCCCTAGGCGGTGTTATAAAATTTTTATGATGTCTAGGGTGTTTGACCCTGCGACCTCTGGAATGCACGTAGAACTCTCCAAAATCTAGGATACACATGAGAATTAACTATTAAGGGGCATGAGACATATTCAAATTTTAACAAAATACATATTGGGGTTTGGGACCGCCGGTGGTCCAAGAGTTGTGTTCACATGTTAAAGTCTCAACAAATGTTTGTGCGACAACAAACCTTGCGACAGTTCATTTAAACATTGTCACATGGAAAACCTTGCCCTGGCAGTTATGGCTTCTACATGCACTCAAGCTTAAACGCTGACCCAAAATCTGGTTCCACTACTATTAACCTCATTTCCGACATTAGTTCCACTCGGTGGTTATTATTATTAGAGGGTTTTGGGGGTTGGAATGTGGCCACCCCCTCTCCCTTAACCTTGAAATTAAATCCTAAGGTTTGGAAACTAGTGCTAAACTTAGCGCTTCACCTTATTTTCGGATTTTTACGAATATAACTACAGCTAAGTGCAGTTCTCCAATTTTAGTGGATGATTTGTAGGAGTTATTGGGAAAAAGGCTACAAGGGTCAGTTTTCGACCAATTTGGATGAAAAAAGAGTCTACCTATATTAATTGGAGCATTCTGGAGCCATTGGAGTAGAGAAAATAGCCATTAGAGGCTTGTAAACACATGTAGTTGAAAAATTTTGAGCATAATGAAAAATGGACATGCCATTGGGAGCTGGACCAGTAGATGTAGCCTAGGAGGGGTGAACTGCCTCATCATGCCTACTGTGTAAATGTTATGTGTGGTTTTATTTCTCTATTATGCAATGTTATTTTCTCTTATTTCATTCTTCTAATTCACTAAAATCACTTATATTTCATTGTTAAATCCTCAATACTTAAGCAAACAAATGGACACAAGTATGCACATGTTTATTGACCGAAAATACACTTAGCACAAAAAAATAATATATTCCATTCAGATTAGTCATCGAAGAATACAATCATGAAATTTTCTAGATAAGGATGTAACACATTATTCATCAAAGACATAAATGTAGTTGGATCATTAGTCAAACCGAATGGAACTACTAAAAAATCATAATACCCATACTTGGTTTGAAAATTTGTCTTGTAGATGTCCTCCTATTCGATGTGTACCTGATAATAACCTGATCTCAATTCGATCTTAGAGAACGTTGTTGCTCCATTCAGCTGATAAAAAAAATAATCTATCCTCTGTACTGGGTACTTGTTCTTGATGTTCACTTTGTTCAATTGCTTGTATACAATGCACAATCTAAGAGCTCCATCCTTCTTATTCAAGAACAACACTGGTGCACTCCAATGCAATACACTTAACCTAATTTATCCATTAGCAAGAATATCTTGGAGCTACAAATTTAAATGTACCAACTTAGGTGTGCTCCCCTATAAGGCGCCCATAATACTGGTGTTTCCCTTGGTACCAACTCAATAGAAAATTATACTTTTCTATGAGGTGAAAAATATGAAATAAATGCGGTAAATACATCTTGAAACTACTCTAGAACTGGAGACCTGCTCAAAATATATACATCCTCATCTTCCTTACCTTTGTATCTAGAGATATGTACTGGAAATATCGCACACCCTTTCATGCAACTGTACTTGGACTGCATAGTTATCACCATCCTAACCAATATTTCTTTCTTCTTTCCCTGTAAGACTCTTGGTTCTCTATTGTCATCCAAGAATTCAATGGATTTTTCATAGAAATATTTGAGAGTTGGAAGTTGCTGCTGTTAGGTCTCTGTAATAAGCAAGATTGGCAAAGTCCGATCACAGAGTTAACATCATTTCAACCAACTTTGGGATTCTAGGATCTAGCCCTCCTGAATCCGGAGAGGGATCTCTCCAATATGTACAAAGATGGATATTGTCTTTGAAGTTTAGGGTGATGATATTAGGCTAGTTAGTAAGGCCAAGAGTTTTATTTGGTTTTCTTGGATGGTTGAACATAGTTGCTGTCTGAGGCGGAAAGATCTATGTGCAAATAGGTTCAAAGGTGATAAGTTGCAAGCAAAAGAGTAAGCTTTGATCATAAAGAAAGATGATGGCAAGTTTTCAATACATTGGGCTATGGAGTCATAAGAGGATTTAATTGAAACATTCAGGTTCAAGAGTGATCTATGGGGCAAGTCATCTATGCCTAAGGATCTCTTTAAAGTTTGAATTATGGAATGGAGTGGTACAATAAGAAAGGGAAATGACAGATGCAGAACAAAGAGCAGCCCAGGATCTGGTAAGTACTTTGAAACTATCCAGCCTTTGATACACTTCTAATAGAATACATATAAAAACAAAGGGAAACACAAAGATCACACAGAATGGTCTAAGATCTGATAAGTACTTCGAAACTAGTCAGCTTTTGACACATCCTAAGGGAAACAATCAAATAGTTGAGAAAACAAGAAAGGGACTCAGGGCTAACCTTTGATTTCCTCAATTCATTCCTTACACAACATATATTGAAAGTAACATCTAAAAATAACATTCAGCTGTGACGAAAAGATGAGGGAACGCCAGCATCTCTGTACTTAGACTGAATTAAATCATTTCTAAATAACACAATAAGAAGAAAACATTGGGATAAAGATTTTTCAGCCAGAGAAGGTCACTGGTGTACAGCAAACTCTAACACTGTTTAAACTGTTCTTTATAGTGGAAAATGAAACAAATTGAAAACAGAAATAAAATGACAAGTTACAGTAAGAATAACATCACCATCAGCATAGACCAGGATCCCATAAATCAGCTTGTATTGATTGCTTCAAACCGGTTACAATCTTCAAATCCAATGTTTTAATCCATCTCTCTTCACAACCTAACCTATCTGTTACAAGAAGAGCTCCAAGAGCCCATGAAACCACTATTTACAGTCAAGAGTTTTCCGGCTCACTTACATTACAATGCTTCAGCAATTTACATTAACAACCAAACAATCCAACCCCTTACTCATCTTCTACTGGAGTATTTATAGAAGGATGAGGAGGTGAGATCTGATAAAAAGATCTCAAATACAATTAATGCATAATTAATGTCTTCCTGGCCCTTGGAGGCTCGATGAAGAAATCATACAGGTGTTCCACTGCATTAATGTGTTTACACTTATGAAGTAAGCTCGGAGGGAGCTTTGTTTGACATTTGAGGCTCTGCGTACTATTAGGGTTACTCTGCAAACATTCTGTCATTAAATCTGGGGCAGAAATAACTTCTTTGGCTGCTTCGAGGCAAGATATCTGATTTGTTCAATAAATTCGGCCTCTGATTGAGCATTTTGAGGCAATAGGTGGCACTGCGGTAGTTGAGGAATCAATTTGCCTCAAAGTATAGCGGTGGAGGCAGTATGTCTGATAAACATTTTTAGGTTTTCCTTTAATCTGTGTTCTGAGTCGGGGATTAGGCTTTTGATAACCGTCTTAGCCGTAATCCCCGCCAATTTGTCCGATAATCTGCTGCTCTGGTTCATTGTTGTCTTCAATATCTGATACTCTTTCTCTGCGTTGATTTTGACGGTATTCTTCAAGCTTTACAGGGATGTGCGGCAATCAAGGCTCAGGAAACCTTGTTGATAACATTGTTCTTCACCCTGCGGCCGATCCTCTGGATAAATCGAAAGAACGGGAGTCGTCACCCTCGTCTTTCATATTTTCCTAAAACACGACGAAAGAACCTTAAACCTGCAAAATACAAAAAAATGAGAAAATCCTGCGTTATATGGACAAATCTGCATTGGAGGGCGTGCGGGAAAACGGAGCAATCGGAGCCGTTGATCGTATTGCAATCAACGGTCGGGAGTGTTCTGAAAAGTCAGCGGAGAAAAAGGGGAACTGTACGATGGAATCGGGATTTTGCATGAGAACCGTCGATCTGCAGAGATCGACGGTGAAGATCGGTTTTCGAACGTGCCGGGGGAAGTTAACGGGTGGGCAAGTTCGTTAAAGGTCGAGCAGATGAGGCGATCGGCAACCGTCAGATGGGAGGGCCCAAATCCGACGGTGGAGGTGGATCCCGCTGCGGGGCTATGGTACAATAGATAACGCGCGGGCGATGTGATAGCGCGGCGGTTTTGGAATAGTGGTGGGGGACACGCGTCGGCCAGCGTATGGAATCGCTGGCCGACGGGAGAAAACCGCCATCGACGAAAAGTGGTGCGGGATGGAAACCACGGTTTTTTGGAAAAGGGCGCGGGAGAGGGGGGTCCACCAGGTGGGGCTCGCTCCGCTCCGTCGGATCTGGGGAGCAGATCGACGGCTGGGAAGGACTTGGGGCAATAAAACACGTGGTTTAATATTTTACGCCAAAACCTTATAACAAACGGGTTTTCGAATGTTCAGAGGAAAAAGGACGGAGAGGGGTTACATTTTGGCTTGGCGCCTTAGGACTGAGCGGTCGGTCCTGGCGCTCGGGCATGTGGAGGAAGAAAAGGCAGGGGGCTTAGCCTGAGGGGCCTAAGCCTAACGCATAGAAACATGCATTTTCTATGGTTTTCCAAAGAATTTCGGAAGGAAATATAATTCCGATAAGGTTTAAAAAATGGGTTTTTAACCTTGGGAAATGAGATTAATGAAGGGATAAGGAATAACACATGGTTTTGTGGGGTTTTTATGAA
Source organism: Pinus albicaulis (assembly GCA_034641835.2). Classification (NCBI taxonomy): domain Eukaryota; kingdom Viridiplantae; phylum Streptophyta; class Pinopsida; order Pinales; family Pinaceae; genus Pinus; species Pinus albicaulis. Next base: position 331,463 of record JAXQQM020058848.1, on the reverse strand, counting down.
TAAAAGGAAATTGGGGAATGAAGGCAAGATGGAAGAAAGGGAGGGGAAAGGAAAAGGGGCGCAACAGTACTTGACTAGGATTTTTATGGAATATCAGAGGCTGAGAGAAGGAAAAGTATGAAGAACCAACCAGCAGTTCATGATTTTACCAACAGACTTCAAGCACCAACAAGTTCAGGATTGAATTTTTTTCTTGAAGGCTGCAAAGAATATTTAGCCACCAGCTGATATAATGGAAAAATATAGGTGGCTAACAGTGGCTCCACTTGGGGATGGTGCCTTCTTGAAGGCATCAAGAATTCATACTTGATTTCTCTGGGATGCTGACTGGTGCCTGACCCATTGCTTGCTCTTGCTTTTCTTTGACAAAATAATATCAGTCATGAAAGAAAGATGAATTTCATCAATACAACTTCTACCTACCCCAATCCTACTGATCTAACATTTTTTCTTCATCAGAGTGCACTTGGATTGGCAAACTCTATTCACAACATTTTATTCTTTTGAAAGCAGGAAATCTAATCTATTTCTACTCCTTATTTCTCCCTGAACTCAGTTTAAACAGTTGAGCTAAGATATTTCTCTACCTAGTCTACTGTCTGTTGGGATTAAATAGTCCAACAAACTTTCATTCTCTAAATTCTACAACAGAAATTTAAAAATAGTCAAGTCAAGATTGAGCTGTTTGACTTGCTATGATCTATGGCATAAAGACAAGCTGCACATAGATTATTATTTGCAGAAAATTTTAAATCAAAACAGAAGGCTTAAGATCTGAAAGTTTCTTATCATGGCCTTTTCTTATTTTCATAGCTCTGTTTTTCCTTTTTCTGTGAGCTATCTTTGCCTTTCTTCTGGTCCAAGTTTTGAGCGAATTAGAACCAGGTCTTCTCTTCTATGACTCGGAAAATAAAACAGTTTTGAGTAATTTTTCTCTTGGGAACTTTGGTTCAGATTTTGAGTTTGTTTGAACCTTAATTTCTATTCTAATCTATCTACTGATAAGCCAAGATTAAACAGTTTGGCAAATCAAATTCACTACCCTATCAGCAGAAAATTGAAAGCTAATTAGTCAAGATTAAACTGTTTGACTAATTAGAAGCGTGTCTTGAGGAGTGGCATTTGAGCTTGCACACTTTCAGATTCATTTCTCTTTTTGGCATGGGGCCTTGCCTTTCTTGTTTCCATTCTGCCCTCTTTTCATTTTCTTTGTTTTTGTATTTTTTTGATTTTTCATAACTTTGAATGCACTGATGGATGAAATGTTCACAATGGAAAAAAGGTAAAAGGCTTCGAAACATAAAATGGTTTAAGAAAGGTAATGCTTAAGCATCCTGCCATTGACAGGACCCCCAAACAATTCCGTTCCATTCAGCTCTTGTAAGAAGAATGCATTGTTTCCAGCAACTGAATGAATAGAGTAAGGGCCAAACCACAGATTGTCAAATTTACCATGCTTTCCCTTATCTTCCCTCTTTGAGTCCCACTTTAAAACTTTGTCCCCAATCTTGAAATTGCTGGCCTTTGTTCTTCTATCAAATGTCTTCTTGATATTGTCTTGCTTCTGCAATGCTTTGTTGTACACTTCCTCTCTGGTTTGCTGAAGATGAATGGTCTGATTTATTCTTCTGATTATGTCATTTTCTTCAGTCTGCAACTCTTGAATTAACTTCATAACTGGTACACCAAGGCTGTTAGGAAAAATTGCATCTGTACCATACACAAGCTGGAAGGGTGACATACTAATGGATTTCTTCAACGTTAATCTGTCAGCCCACAGTGCATGGATCAGCTTTGTGTGCCAAGCCTTCTTGTTGTCCTCCAACAGTTTCTTTATTATGTTCACTAAGCTTTTGTTGGAAGACTCTGCAAGTCCATTACCTTGAGGGTAATAGGCCATGGAGTGTCCCAATGTTATCTGATATTTGCGACAGAATTCCACCATTTTCTTTGACCCAAATGCTGCTGCATTATCTGTGATGATCTTGGTAGGACAACCAAATCTGGAAAGGATATTGGTTTCTATGAATTTTATGATAACCGAATCATTGGCCTGCCTACAAGGAATGGCTTCTATCCACTTAGTGAAATAGTCTATGGCGGTAAGAATCCACCTATGCTGGGCAGAGGATGGTGGATGAATCTCTCCTATGAAGTCAAGACCCCACTGTTGAAAAAAAGCTTCAACAGTGATTGGATGCAGAGGAAGGGGTAATAATTTTCTCTTGCCCTCAAACAATTGGCATTTATGGCAAGTAGTTGTCATTTTGTGAACATCAGGAAAAAGGGTGGGCCAATAGAAACCAGCCCTCAAAATTTTGTTGGCTGTTGACTTCTAGTACAAATGGCCTCCACACTCTCCTTCATGGAATTCCTGCTTAATCTTCTCTGCATCAAACTCAGGCAAACATTTAAGCAATAGACCACTTGCATTCTTCCAATAAAGAGTTTTATCAATAATGCAATATGTTACATCTTTTAACTTTAGGAATCTTGCCTTTGTTTTGGATAAACCAGGAGGTGTATTGAGATTAAGAAAAACATAAACAATATCAGTATACCAAGGAGAATTCGCAAAATGATCTTCAACAACGGGAGTCGAGAATTCTTCTTGGTTATCCAAAGCATCGATCATATTAATATCAAGAAGTTCACAATTTGATTCATCCATTAATTTAGCTAGACCTTGGCCTTTGATGAGCTTAGTGGGTTTTATTTCTAAATCATATTCAAGAATAACATAAATCCACTTACCTCTCTTACCATCTGGGTCCTGTGTTAGAATGTCTTTGACAACTGAATTTGGGACAAAGGCAATGATGTGTGAGTGAAGGATGTATACTCTGAAGTCTTTCAATGCTTTAACCAAAGCAAAAGCTTGCTTTTCCATAATGTTATACTTCAAAGGGGCATCCCTCAATGCCTTGCTAAAGAATGCAATAGGTTGCTCTTGTCCTTGTGGATTTTTCTGTAAAAGGACAACAACAATAGTATGTTCTGATGCAAATGAGAAGATATAAAAATATTTTGAAAAATCAGGGCTTATGAGAACCGGTTTTTTGGTTAATGCTTGTTTCACCAGCTCAAAGGATGTCTTTGCTTCCAAGGTCCATTTTATCCCTTGCTCCTTCTTCAACATGTTTGTGATATTTCTAAGGAGCTCTGCCAGGTTAGGGATGAACCTTCTCAAAAAGTTAATCTTTCCAATGAAAGACTGCAACTCCTTGATATTTCGAGGATGAGAGATTTGCAATATAGCCTCAATCCTCTTTGGATCTATCTTTATAGCCTCTTCTGAAATAATGTGTCCAAGAAGCTTACCTTCTTGGGGACCAAATAGTGTCTTTTTAGGGTTTAAAGATATTCCAAACCTTCTGCACTTCTCGAAAACTTTTCTTAAATGTTCTAAATGTTCTTCATCTGTTTTTGAAAACATAGTGACATCATCTAAATAGATAATGATGAAGAAGCCCAATTCTTCCGAGAATGCTATGTCCATGGCTCTCTGAAAGATTGCTCTAGCATTCATTAGACCAAAAGGCATCTTCACATAAATGAAAGTGCCCCATAGAGTAGTGAAAGTTGTCTTTAATTGATCAGCAGGGTGAACTAAAATCTAATTATACCCTGAATAGCCATCAAGCAACGAAATCCTTTTAGACCCTACCACCCTTTGTAAAATATGATCCATTTTTGGTAAAGGGTAGTTGTCTTTCAACGAAGCTTTGTTTAAGTCTCTAAAGTCTATACAAAGCCTGATTTCTCCAGTCTTCTTCCTAACAGACACCAGATTAGATACCCACTCAGAATATCTAATATGGAAAATAATGCCAGCCTCATACATTTTCATGATCTCCTTCTGAACCAATGGCAACTGGACAGGGTTTATTCTGCGCAGTTTCTGTTTAAATGGTTTTTGGTTTTCTTTAAGAGGGATTTTGGGCTGTATTATTTTAGTGTCATAGGATTTAAGTTCTTTGTAACTCCATGCAAAAACATCAGAAATTTTTTTGAACAGCTCTATGTATTTGAGTTTAATGTGAGCTGGCAAAGTTTTGGACAGTTTGATCATTTTCAGTTTCTCTTTACTGCCAATATTGCATTCTTCCACTTCAGTCTCTACGGGCTCCAGTTTTGGCTTATTTGCCACATCGTTAAAATCAAACAACTCCTCCAAAGGTGTTAGACCACTCGGCAAACTTCCATCTTTAGAATGCAGAGTTTGTAATTCTTCTGTTTCTAACTCTGCACTCAATTATGTTTTGTTCCTAAGTTTGCTAGACAATAGGTTAATATTGGCAGGTTGAGGAGACGATTCTTCTTCAACAAGAAAGGTTTCTTCACTGCAGTCTGTATCATAATCTGAATTTGAACTGTGCAGTTCGAACTCATTTCTGAATTGCATGAAGTCTTCTATTTTTTTGTCGTTGTCAAACACCTGCCAATATTTTTCGTTATCAGGCACTGCTGGTATAAATTTTATCGGAGTTTTGTTGTCTCCAGTCTCATATGGCATTAGACATGTCCTAGCCGCAAAAGCTAAATTGTGGGCCGCAATGTTCTTTTTCCTTGGGATGAAACTCAAGTTTGACTCCTCAAATGTTGTCAAAAGATCCATGACATCATTCCGATAGGCTCTAAGTCAGGGATGATTCGCATTATACTCCCCATTGACTTGCCTAATGATTAACTCGGAATCCCCGTACACATTAATTCTTCTGGCTCCTAATTTCTTCAAGAGATGCAAGCCTAAGAGAAGGGATTCATATTCTGCTATCTTGTTGGAACACTGAAAGTTTAATTTGCATGAGATGCATTCTGTGTGGTTGTTTTTAGTGGTAGTGATCCAAACACCTGCACCAACATTATTTCTAGTGCATGACCCATCAAAATACATACTCCATAAAGGACTGTCTTCGGTTTCATCTATTTGGCGATTGTCCTTTTTAACTACGGTGCCTTCTGACTGTTCATCATTAGCAGCACCCAATTGAATTTGTTTTTACTCCTCAAATTCTTCAATAGATTGAGGGATGATGCCAGAAATGTTAGGGGTATTTTCTGGGTTGTTAATTTCTAAAAACAATGGACTCATGACCGGTAAATCAAGACCTATGATTTGTTTACTAATGTTTTCACATGTAGCAAACTGTTTGGACACTTCTTCATTATTATACTCTTCTTCCCTGTCGGCCTTTAATTCTGTTAAAGTGACTTGCTCACTAAGAGTTTCATTGTTAAACATAATAGAAGAATCAAGGCCTGTATTGACAGAATATATAGGAGAGTTTCGTGGTATGTCTTGACTTGTAACCGTGTATTGCATATGAGACTCCCTGTAAAGTCTTCTGGTCTGATTGAAAACTGAGATGGTCGCATATGTCATGTCCATATGCATAGTACCCTGTAACTTAGCTTCCCAGGATCTCGATAATAGCATTCCATACTTTGGGGGAACATCAGCCACAACAATGTCCATGAGTAAACATTTGGCTGGAATCTGGGCTAGGTTAACACAGAGGTCTTTGATCAATCCTAGACATTTTACTCTACTTGAGTCAAAGGAGTATAGGTATTTGTAGGGTCTGGTAATTTCTAAACCAAGGCTCTCCATCACAGCTTTAGGCATTAAATTATGAGAAGCCCCAAAATCATGCATAGCGTTGTGTAGAGTTTTGTCATGAATGTTCAAACTTACATAAAAGGGAGGAACTGGTCCTTCTTGAAACTTCCCTTCAATCTTAGGGCCAAAAATCAACTCTGGTTGGTCGTCACTAAGATTAACTGTATCTCCATTTTCCTCTATATTTAAAGCCTTAAAAATTTGGTTCCTATATATATGTTGGGCAGCTAACTGAGTTAATGGAACAGAGATTTTGATCTTTAAGATTTCCTGTTCTAGGCTGAAAAGGTTTTGACTCTTTAAAGCATTGATTTCAGCCTTGTTGACTGCCACTTTATCGACAATAACAGATTGCTGATTGGGTTTATCTACAGTTGAAATAGTTGTTTTACCAGGAGTACTAACCGGGGTGTTAGTACTGCTAATGTTTGCACTCTGTTTTTCAATATTTTGAGTGCCTTTCTGTTTACCACTACCAGAATTAACAGCCATTGTTGTGTCCTTTTGTTTGATTGTTTTAGACTTGGTTGCAGTGTTGTTTTGAGAAGGCTTGTCAGAGGTTTTATTGTTGGGGGTTTGTTGATTAGATCTACTTCTGAGTTCATATTCCTTTGAAGGCTCTATGACAACGTTTTCCATGTTTGAATAATAATTCTCATTATCATCTCTTTTGTCATCGTAAGGTGTATAAAGACCTTGTTTTTTATCATAATGAACCTCAAAGTCATCATCATCTACCCCAAATAAGTTTATATCATCTTCCTCTGTTATATGATCTATTTTTTCAACCTCACTAAAAAAATTTTGATGAAAGGGAGGAATGATTTGCTGATCATGTTCCCTAGGTCTGTTTGGAGGCTGATTTCTTCTAATATTCTGATTCTGGTTTTGGTTTCTATTTTGAGGAGCATTCTGATTTAAACTTGCTTGCGCTCTCTCTAGAATGCTCATTTTCTTCATCATTTCTTCCATCATTCTTTCCATCTTTGAGCTTGAGGTGGAAGGGGTGGATTCCTCTCTAAAAGATACTATTTTTCAGCTTTCATCCTTTCTCTCTTCTCCATAAGGTTAAATTCCACAGAAAGGGAACCTCTTTGCATATCTTCAAGGGTTGCAAAAAATCTTTCTCTGAGTGAATATGTCATGTCAGGATCAAACCCTTCAGGAAATTTGTTTAAAGCTGAGCCCTGAGGAGCTTTTAGTTCAGGGGAAAGTGCGTTATACACGCTGTTAAATCTGGTACAATAAGCTCGTACACTTTCCCCAGGGTTCCTATGGAGATTGTTATAGTCAGCAAGGACTTGAAGAGGATTCTTCCTCACTTCCCATTTGTTTAAGAATGTTTGATGGAAGCCCTGGAGATCGTTAATACTGTGGGGGGTTAAACCCTTAAACCATTTTCTTGCTTCTCCCCCCAAACTTTGAGAAAATAGTCTAAGTTTGACAGAATCATCATCAATTTCATTTCTGTCAAAGTAGTCATTCATCTTATCCACATGTTGAGATGCAGTTATAGCATTGCTAGCATCATATAAAGGAATTTTGGACTTATAGTCCCGTGGAAGATTGACTAATGGTACAGGAAGGACTAAGGGAGCATACCATGCTGCCATGATATGTAGTGGATTTAAAAGGGGAGGTGTGGGTTGAAGTGGAGTGGTTTGAACAGTGGATGACAGATGAACAGAAGTGGATGGAACAACAGTAGATTTCTGAGCTGATCTTGTATAAGAGGCACCTAGATTATGTAGAAAATGTAAATCAGGAGGTGTTGATTCTCTATCCCCAACGGGCTCACTTGTTTCGGGAGATGAAAGTTAAGTCTCAGAACCTAGCTGATCTAAATCGCCAAATGACCTAGTCCTGAATGGGTTCAATAAGTCAGTTTGTGATTTTTGCAGAGCTGAAAAATTGTTAGGGACCGAATTAGCTCTCAAAGGTGATCTGAAAACAATTGAAAATTGTATCTTAGGAGACTTCCTAAGGATTCTTTATGGGTTATCAACTATCTCAGGTGGATCGGGGTCAGGATGGCCTCTAGTGTGAATCTTTTTAGGAGCCACAATGTTTGTATGTTTAGACCCAACTAAATAGGAAAAGTTCAACCAGATATGACAATCTTTGGGAGGTTAACTAATCTGTCTTCACAATTCGAATCCTGCAGCCTTGTAACCAGGTTTGAAGGATATTGTAAGAATGAGGGTTCTTCCCAGTGAAGTCTTAAGGTCTGCTCAGGATTATGGAGTCTCCAGGTGGAAAGTCTAGAATTTTTTCAACGGGGTACACTGTCCACCACAGTGTTTGTGAAACCTTCCTTTTCAAGGATATCTCAAAACACAACAAACGCTAACCAGAGATTGACTGGGAGGGCATTCACCAGATATGTCACCTCAAAAAGAGGATGAGATCCGGAGGCTACCTGGCCCTTTCCAGACTCTGTCTAAGAGTATAAGGTAAAACACATCAAAGATATAAACAGGATATCAAGAACTAGTGTTTTACTACCAATCTGACATGTTTTTTTTTTGGTATTTTCTGAATTGTTTTTATTTGTGGTTCAGAAGAATGTCCTAACACTGCCTCAAAACTTAGCTATGGTTATGAAACAAAGACAGTCTATCCTTATGGCTAAGCTAGCCGATTTTCCAAGGTTAGATAAAAACTTAAAAGAATCCTAGGGTTGACCTAGTTTGTCACTGATTCAATCGAGTTTCATCTTAATTACCATTTCTTGGTAGTGCTATTTTCTGGGTAAGAGTCCCGAGTGGAGTCGCCAGGAATGTTAGGTCTCTGTAATAAGCAATATTGGCAAATTCCGATCACAGAGTTAACATCATTTCAACCAACTTTGGGATTCTAGGATCTAGCCCTCCTGAATCCAGAGAGGGATCTCTCCAATATGTACGAAGATGGATATTGTCTTTGAAGTTTAGGGTGATGATATTAGGCTAGTTATGAAGGCCAAGGGTTTTATTTGGTTTTCTCGGATGGTTGAACATAGTTGTTGTCTGAGGCGGAAAGATCTATGTGCAAATAGGTTCAAAGGTGAGAAGTTGCAAGCAAAAGAGTAAGCTTTGATCATAAAGAAAGATGATGGCAAGTTTTCAATACATTGGGCTATGGAGTCATAAGAGGATTTAATTGAAACATTTAGGTTCAAGAGTGATCTATGGGGCAAGTCATCTATGCCTAAGGATCTCTTTAAAGTTTGATTTATGGAATGGAGTGGTACAATAAGAAAGGGAAATGACAGATGCAGAACAAAGAGCAGCCCAGGATCTGGTAAGTACTTTGAAACTAGCCAGCCTTTGATTAAGCACTTAAGAAAAACATAGAAGCAAACTAGGATCTGGTAAGTACTTTGAAACTAACCAGCCTTTGACACAATTATAATAGAATACATATAAAAACAAAGGGAAACACAAAGATCACACAGAATGGTCTAAGATCTGATAAGTACTTCGAAACTAGTCTGCTTTTGACACATCCTAAGGGAAACAATCAAATAATTGAGCAAACAAGAAAGGGACTCAGGGCTAACCTTTGATTTCTTCAATTCATTCCTTACACAACATATATTGAAAGTAACATCTAAAAATAACATTCAGTTGTGACAAAAAGATGAGGGAACGCCAGCATCCCTGTACTTAGACTGAATTAAATCATTTCTAAATAACACAGTTATAAGAAAACATTGGGATAAATATTTTTCAGCCAGAGAAGGTTACTGATATACAGTAGGTCCTAACACTGTTTAAACTGTTCTTTATAGTGGAAAATGAAACAAATTGAAATCATAAAGCAAAATACAAGTTACAGTAAGAATAACATCACCATCAGCATAGACCAGGATCCCATAAATCAGCTTGTATTGATGCTTCAAACTAGTTACAATCTTCAGATCCAGTGTTTTAATCCATCTCTCTTCACAACCTAACCTATCTGTTACAAGCAGAGCTCCAAGAGCCCATGAAACCACTATTTACAGTCAAACGTTTTCTGGCTCACTTACATTACAATGCTTCAGCAATTTACATTAACAACCAAACAATCCAACCCCTCACTCATCTTCTACTAGAGTATTTATAGAAGGATGAGGAGGTGAGATCTGATAAAAATATCTCAAATAAAATTAATGCATAATTAATGTCTTCCTGGCCCTTGGAGGCTCGATGAAGAAATCATACAGGTGTTCCACTGCATTAATGTGTTTACACTTATGAAGTAAGCTCGGAGGGAGCTTTGTTTGACATTTGAGGCTCTGCGTACTATTAGGGTTACTCTGCAAACGTTCTGTCATTAAATCTGGGGCAGAAATAACTTCTTTGGCTGCTTCGAGGCATAATATCTGACCCTGTTCAATAAATTCAGCCTCTGACTGAGCATTTTGAGGCAATAGGTGGCACTGCGGTGGTTGAGGAATCAATTCACCTCAATGTATGGCGGTGGAGGCCATATGTCTGATGAACACTTTTAGGTTTTTCTTTAATCTATGTTCCGAGTCGGGGATTAGGCTTTTGATAACCGTCTTAGCCGTAATCCCCGCCAATCCGTCCACTAATCTGCTGCTCTGGTTCATTGTTGTCTTCAATATCTGATACTCTTTCTCTGCGTTGATTTTGACGATATTCTTCAATATTTACAGGGATGCGTAGCAACCAAGGCTCATGAAACCTTGTTGATAACATTGTTCTTCACCCCGCGGTCGATCCTGTGGATGAATCGAAAGAACGGGAGTCGTCACCCTCGTCTTTCAAATTTCCCTAAAATATGACGAAAGAACCTTAAAACTTGCAAAATAGAAACAAAATGAGAGAATCCTACATTATATGGACAAATCTGCATTGGAGGGCGTGCGGGAAAACAGAGCTCGGGAGTGTTTTGAAAAGTCAGCGGAAAAGAAAAAGGGGAACTGTACGATGGAATCGAGATTTTGCATGAGAACCATCGATCTGCAGAGATCGACGGCGGAGATCGGTTTTCGAACGCGTCGGGGGAAGTTAACGGGTAGGAAAGTCCGTTAAAGGCCGGGCAGAAGAGGCGATCAACAACCGTCGGATGGGAGGGCCCAAATCCAACGGCGTAGGTGGATCTCGCTGCGGGGTTATGGTACAATTTATAACGCGCAGGCGAAGCGAACAGACGATGGTTTTTGGAATAGGGTGGAGGACACGTGTTGGCCGGCGTATGGAATCGCTAGCCGATGGGATAAAACCGCCACCCGACGAAAAGTGGTGCGAGATGAAAACCACGGTTTTTGGAAATGGGCGCGGGGGAGGAAGGTCCACCAGGTGGGGCTCGCTCTGCTCCGTCGGATCTGGGGAGCAGATCGACGACAGGGAAGGACTTGGGGCAATAACACACGTGTTTTAATATTTCACGCCAAAACCTTATAACAGATGGGTTTTCGAATGTTCAGAGGAAAAAGGATGGATAGGGGTTCGATTTTGGCTTGGCGCCTTAAGACTGAGTGGTCGGTCCTGGCGCTCGGGCATGTGGAAGAAGAAAAGGCAGGGGGCTTAGCCTGAGGGGCCTAAGCCTAACGCATAAAAACATGTGCTTTCTATGGTTTTCCAAAGAATTTCGAAAGGAAAGATAATTCCGATAAGGTTAAAAAATGGGTTTTTAACCTTGGGAAATGAGATTAATGAAGGGATAAGGAATAACATACGGTTTTGTGGGGTTTTTATGAAGAAAAGGAAATTGGAGAATGAAGGTAAGATGGAAGCAAGGGAGGGGAAGAGGATGCAGCAGTACTTGTCTAGGATTTTTGTGGAATATCAGAGGCTGGGAGAAGGAAAAGTATGAAGAACCAACCAGTAGTTTACGATTTTACCAACAGAATTCAAGCACCAACAACTTTCAGGACTGGAATTTGTTTCTTGAAGGCTGCACAGAAAATTTAGCCACCAGCGAATAGAATGGAAAAATATAGGTGGCTAACAGCTGCCACATGAGAAGTTGTATCCCATATATGACAAGGATATTTTGTCCATTATTCATGCATTGGCCAAATTTAGGAAATATCTGGTAGGAAAAAAATTCTAAGTAAATACTAATCACAACAATCTTTGATATTTTCTTGAGGAGAAGCAGGTGCAAGAGAGGCAGAAAAAATGGGTTAGAAAAATTCATGCATATGACTTTAACATTGAATATGTCAAAGGGAAGAGCAATGTGATAGCTAATGCCTTATCATGGAGACTAGCATCATTGTCCTTGATGAGTTTGAATTCAGATTCGAAGGCCTAACTGTTTTTGGAGTATTCCAAAGACTGCTTCACATGTGAGATACTAGATGGTTAAGTGACCAGAGAGAAATCTAGAGTAATGGATGAGGTCATCTATTATTGGGACCATATCTTCTTAACTAGATATTCTAAGATTAAGGATAATATTTTACATGCATCACATGATTCACTTCTCTCATGCCCTCGAGGTTTCACAAAGACATAACAAGCCATGAAAGAGAGATTCTCATGGAAGTGTCTCAAGGAGGATGTGCTCTAGCATATCAAGGAGTGTGTATTTTTCCATGGGAATAAAGGAGAGAACAACCATCCTACAAGGTTGTTACAATGAATTCGTGTTCTGGAGGGGAAATGGGATAGAATTTCTATGGACTTCATTACCATTTTGCCAGGAGTGTAGGGAAAGGATTGTGTCTTTGTGGTTGTTGATTTAATAACAAAGTATTCATATTTCTTTGGAATCTCCTCATGGTACGATACTTCACAAGAGGGAGAGATTTTCTTTAGAGATTTTTTTATACTTCATGGTATTCCTAATACCATAGTCAATGATAGAGATAGCCACTTCATGGGTGTATTTTTGGAGGAGCTTTTTTGTTTGGTGGGTACCTAGTTGACACCGAGTACTAGTTATCACCCCTAGACAAATGGACATACAGAGATAGTAAACAAGTGGTTGGAAGGATACTTCCAAAACTATTTTTCGGAGCAACAGAGAACATGGCTATGCTAGATCCACTTGGGAGAATATTGCTACAATATGACATTTCATATGTCGATCAATATGTCTCCATTTTTAGCTCTATATGGTTATGATGCTTTATCATTTGTTGATGTGATGTTTGGATCAAGCAAGGCTCTTAGAGCCAAAGAGTGGATCGAAGAGAGCTAGGATATACTCCGTGGTCTTAAGGAAAACATTGGTACAACCCAAAATCAATATAAGCTATATGAAGATCGAGGTCGGGTGGAGAGGTAGCTTGAGGTGCATGATTTGTTCTATCTTCGTCTTCAGCCTTACAAGCAGTCTACACTAAAGGAGAAGGGGGTTGAGAATCTTAAGCCTCATTTCTATGAGCCATACAGGGTGATTCGCTGTATAGGGGAAGTAGCATATGTGTTGGTGCTCCCCATTGGAGTAAGATCGACAATATTTTTCATGTCTCATAACTGAAGAAGGCCATTGGAAAGCATGCGGTTGCTAGTATAGAGCTCCCACTTACTGATGATGAGGTCCATATGGTTTTACAACCGGAAGCTATCTGGGATACTCAGGAGAGGCAGCTAAGAAACGTGGTGATTGAATAATATCTAGCTCGATGGAGGAACCTTCCGGATGAGGATGCCACTTGGGAAGGAGAGAATATTTTACAGCATCCATCCTTGCAGTTGCTTGAGGACACACAACATTTGAGAGGGGAGGAATGTAATATTCCTAATTATATTTTAGCTAATTAGAATATTAATTTTTGTTTTTTTCAACAAGATAGATGAATAAGAGGGTAGAGGAACCCATAAATCCCCTTAGTAGGAATAAAACCACTTCTTAATGTAGATGTGGATCAATGCATCTAGATAGGATCATGATGAATAAACCAATTCTTTGTGTGAATGTGGGTTAGTGCATGTGGATGGGGTCAATTTGACCAAATCAATAGTGCATGTGGATGGGGTCAATTTGACCAAATCAATAGTGCATTCATGGAGGTAGTGGAGAAAACAGAGGACCAAGCAGTCATAATGGAGGTTAGTGGCCATGTTTGTAGCACCATTATTATGTGCGGCCAAGAGGGTGAGCGCTCACAATCATATAAGGAAGGGGATGGTAGCCATAGAGAGCATTTTGAATATTGTTTATGAATTGTATTTTATGACTTTATGCACGTTGTTGTAGTATGTTTGGTGCACGTATGTACGAAATCACACTAGTTTAAGGGGCATAAATGGTAACATGAAGAAAGAAGTGGAATAAATGAGCATACTATATAGAAGAAAAGTCATGAAAATGTAATCTAAAAGCTAAACTAAAACTAAACATAAATAAATAGAAGCTATGAATGAGTCAAGTGACACAATAATGCAAACCGTGGCTCTAAGACCCTCTTATTGAGTGTTGATAGTAAGAAGAGTAATACTTTACCTCTTGCCAAGGGCCCCCTAGATAATGGTTCTAGTTCTTGATGTAAGGATGTTTTTATCCCAAGCTTGCCTCGGTGCAGTCTCCCTCTCTCTCCACTAGGGACTGAGCTTGTTGGGTGGCCAACAAGTGAATCCCCTCTGTCTTCAGCTCTACATCACACACTGTTGGTATTGCTTGGGAAATTTCGGACACCATAACAATGTGATCACCCATTATTCATCTCATGCTTTATATAGGGGATTTCAAATCCTCGTTCCCTCCCTTGGTACATTGTGGATGGTGACCCAAGGGAGAGGTATGATTCCTTTGTGTGCTCCAAATATTCCATTATGTGCTCACATAGTGTCTAAGGAGGCGTTGGTGGTTGTCCTTAGGCATATTCAAGTAAGGAGTAAATTTTCCTTTGCTTTATGTGGTTCTGGATAGTGACATTTCACCACTCTCAGGAATGCACGCTTATTAGGCCAAAAGGCGCGCAGAAGGTGCTCTTATTGAAGGATAATGCAGGCAATCAACATTGAAGACTAGCTCAAATTTCATTTTCCTCAAACCTTTGAGACTTTTAAATAATTTCTAGATCCTGTAATGTCTTTCAGCCCTGTAAATCCCTTGGCTTGACATTAATTAATGTCATCTTCTGCTATACAATTTTCCAATGTTCACACACGCTTCGGTTGTTTAGCCAATTCTGTTGTGCTATTTAAAACAGGGGTGTTTCCAAGAGGAAATCCCACCCTTATCCTCAGGGGACTTCGAGTGCCCACTCAGGAAAGGTTCTTGAGATTCATTCATCATCAAGCATTAGGCCAATCTTCAACCCCTATTAGCAGCGTAGTATCCTCTAGGAATTGCATAATCCAGGAGGGTAGATTTATTGGAGGAGAAATAACCCAAGTTTATTAGTTTGGCATCAAGTGAGGGGAGGAAACATTCATTTGGGAAGTTGATTGGGAAGAGTAGCAACATATTTCTCATTAGTTCAACCACCTCCCAGCAGTCTCCCAACTGCAATGCGTAAATCAATCCTAGGGCTGCATTTTTAGTTATTGACATTTTCAGAAATACTTTCTGGGTTATCTTGGAAAAGCGATAGAAAGCTCAGATCTCTAATCCCAACTATCTATGAGTACCCAATTAGCATATCTATGCATTCCTAGTTTTCAATAGTTGCATTTTTTGGCAGGACTGCATTGTGGTGTCATTCTAGCAGCTGTTGCACCAACAACATATCATGTGCTGAGGTTTAGGGAGATTTCATGCTTTTATGTCTAGCTTGAGTGTATTTTCTTCAAGAACTTTTTACTTCATCTCTACTATTGAATGTAATAAAATGATTCAGTTTATCTGATAATATCTTTTATGTATTGATGTTTACTTCAATTTCCATTTTATTGTTCAATATTCCTGTTTATTCTATTTTGGGATATTACAGGGTGTCAGAGCATAATCTTGGCTCAACCCGTGGGGAATTTACATCTATGAAATTTGAGGAAGAACCTCTTAAAGACTGGGAGAAGCGGTATATTAATAGAGGTCAAAAATTTGATTATACAACCAACAAAGAAGACCACATCTCAGAAGAAATAGAAGACAAAGGAAAATCTCCAATGTTGGGAGAAATGGATGAGAAAGAGTTTCCAAAAATTCTTCTCCAATCTATGCAGGATCTCGCCAGAGAGATCAAGGAGATGAGAGTGGAGAGACAAAGGGGAACCCCAAGAGGGTTTCAAAATGGAGAAATTATTGGTACTTCACATCATTGGAGTTAGAAACTGGCAGTGCAACAAGCTTCATAACACTCCACTATGCCCACCTTCCTAGCATTAGGAAATGGGATTGGAGGACCACTGGAGCAGGAGGCTCTCAGTGATTATTTTATGGAATATGAATTTTAGTCCCAAATATTGAAAGAACATATAAAATTCCAAGTGTTCTACTAGATAAAAGATAACATAAGACCCCATAATAACAATAGAGGTGGATGGTGTTAGCCCCACATAAATTTTTGACAAGCAAACAACGGGAAAATTTGTTTTTGAGCCTTCAAGGAATGCATTTCCCCTGAAAACACATCATCCTTGCAGCCTCCTTTTCCTTTGGTCATTTGATAAAATCCCCTTTGCTGATTCCCATTATAAAGCCTCTCTGTTTGTGAAGAAATGCTCAAAGGCCTCCTTTCCCTCGTATTTGATTCCCTCCAAGCCTTTGTTTTCATCCTCTTTCTTTCCCCTTCTAAATTCCCCACTTACCTTTAAATTCCTCCTAAATCTTCCCAAAATCCCCTTTAAATTCTACCCTTACCCTTTGTTACGCAACATACCTCTTTTTCCCCCTTTTCGATTATAAATTAGCATTATAAATCGCTTTATATACAAACGTGATTTATATGTTAATCACTTCCCCGACCATACCCCTTATAACTTTATTTTAAACAAATATCAAAGTTTATTATAAATTTCCCGCCCCTTAACCACTTCCCCTTTCCATAACCCATAAAATTTATTATAAAGTTTCATACGATATATATCTCCGCTGCAATCGTAACCCTTCCAATAGAAATGTTTGTTTCAAGTCCTCTGATCGGCTCATCCCAAATATTTGCAATGCGATTGATCACATCGCAAGTCTTCCCACAATCGCTCCGATCCTCCGATTACTCTGATCCTCCGATTGACCCGATCACTCTGATCCCCTGATCGCGTCACGTCTTCCGATTTCTCGATCGCACCATCCCCCAAACCATTGATCGCAAGTCCTGCTCTGATCCTCTGATTGACCCGATCGCTCCGATCCCCCGATCGCCTCCCGTCTTCCGATTGCCCGATCACACCATCCCCCAATCCATTGATCGCAAGTCCTGCTCCGATCCCCTAATTGCTCCGATCCTCCGATCACTTCTCTCCTCTGATTGATCACATCGCAACTCTGTTCTTCCGATTGCGATTGCGATTATCCCCACTCCCGATCTATGATTGTGATTGACCTGCCGGGCCCACCATACCATACTTCCACCTATTCATACAGAATAAGGCCTTCCCCTTTGTAAATTGGAAATTTGTATTATTTTCATTTTACAAAGGTTAATCCCCCTTTCCCAATCGCATCAGAGGTTTTTATATGAACTACTCCACCCTACTCCTGACTCCAATTTCCAATTGTGATTCGTACCCCCCGGTCCCACCATTTAATTCCTCGGCCATTCATACCAAACACCCCTTTTTCCTTTGTAATGTTTAAAGTTCATTTGTTTTATTATTACAAAGGTTCTTCCTCCCAATCGAAATCGCAAACTTCTATTGCACCATTGTTCCTCCAAGCCACCAGAGCATTTCTCTGCCACCACTACTCGGGTTTGGAGCAGGCTTATTTTATCATGCATATAGCACAGAGATGGCCATTTCAGCATTTTCGAGCAGACCAGCAGAAGAGATTCAAATGGGGTTAGTGCCTATTATTGATGTAATTAATTTTTAACCCTGCATTCAAAGGAAAAGGCGCAGTTCGAAGACCAAAGCACAAGAAAAAAAGCTGTATTTGTGTTTAATGTCATGTAGAACGTCATTTCTCCAAAAGGACACCTCCTACAGAAGTCTCCATGCATCCTCGAGCACTTAAATATATTTTATGGATAGAAGCTTCTTTAAGACTGTCAAACAGTAGTTATGGAGGTATGGAGAGGTCAGAATTTCCTTCAATCCGAGTCACCAATTCCAGAATGGTAGAACATAGGGCCTAACAACTAGAGAGGTACTTCATGAAACACCAGAGGTCAAAATCGACCTGACAGAGATCTCCAAATCGGTCTACAGAGTACTTATAGCGATGCAGGTGGTATTAATCAGAGTGGGCTCGGGCTCTTCCACCACTCTGTCTTAATGACCACATTTAATTTTTATCGGCTCTTGTTATTTCTCTTCTCCTATAAAATCCCTAGGAACATATTGTAAGGCGTGGTTCAGCTGCTGCCGTTGCTGTTATAGGGGTTCATTCTGACTGTTGGAACAGTCTTGGGAGGGAGTAGTAGAGTAGTTGTATGTAGTAGGCTAGGAGGAGAAGTTTGGATTGTAACAGCCATTGAGCTCAGTGTATGTGACTAGTTTTTCATCAATTAATCAAAGCACATTTCACAGGATCCTGGTCTATTACTATGGGTGATGTTTTTCTAACATTGTTCATTACATTTTCATGTTGTTCATTGTTCCTCTGGGCTTGCATCAGAAATATGGCATAGGATTTACCCTTGTTAGGTACCCTATGTCTCTTCTCTCCTTGCCTTCAATGTTTTCTACTAAATGTGTTATTTAAGGGTTGATTTCAGTTAATTTAACCAGTGTAGTGGATGTTATTTCCTGCTAGCTGATGTATGAATTAAATGAATCTTTTCTTAGAAGTTCTGGTTGGGTTTAAGATGGAAGATTTGGGAACACTGGCGATTAGATTTAGCCCTGTCCACTAGGATCCTTGTGTGACCAGTTGGACCTTCTAATATCCCTCTGTTAAACTTGTCTCTATTTTTCCTGGAGCATGCTAAAGTTGACCTGGAGTTAAATGACCTCTGGTCCGATCTATAAGCTGCTCCTTTTTCCCTCTTTTGAGAGTTTCCTATGAGTATGTCCAAGCAGGTCTGGAGTTAAATGACCTTTGGCCTGATCTATAGACAAAAAGTGGGTTGCTTTCCTTCTTTCACTTTCTTTCCTTAATGTTCCATCCCACCATCTGATCTAAAATATCCTTTAGTATTAGATGACTTGCCCTCTGAAGGCTTTGGCTAGTTACTGAAGAGTTTGCCGGATTATCCACAGTCTCACGAAACACTTGTCGACGTTTCGAATCCCAACGGGGATCCATCTTCAGGACATTGGAATGTAATTACCTTTCATGACTCCATATCCCAATGGATGGCACTCTATGGACCTATCCTCTTTGCTGAAACACCCTGTTGTTTTGTTCCTTTCTCCCATTACTTTCTCAGCCTATGATCTCATGACCAACCCAGAAAATCACCAACCACATCATTTAAAACCCCACTTTGTGCTTCATACATAGCCTAACATCTCATTTTGAGCTTCAAAGATATATCATTCTTTGTTTTATTGAAGAGATCCCTCTCCGGGTCTAGGAGGGCTAGATCCTAGGGCCCCAAAGTGGTTTGATGTTGTCTTATCTTTTGGTATTGCCAAATCTACCAAAACATAGGAACCCCAACATAATGACGACTACGCTGGGGAGAGACAAATCAACCTGATTTGCTAAATCACTGTGGTGGACGGTAAAATCCTGAATCATCCACCTGACGACTCCATAGATCCTAAATGATAAAATAATCCACTGGTGATTAGTAGGTTGTTGATTATCTGTGTGTTCATAAGACTCCACTGGGAGACCATGTCGCAGTACAACATCATCCATGCCAAAGATCTAGTCACTTCATTAATGGAAGAATCTGAACAATTTACAGAAATGCATCCGAGCCTCATAGCAGAGTTTCAGTATGGAGTAGCAATTGTACTGGTAGAATTTGAATGGGAGGACCTTCCAGATATTATCCTTCTCAACTCAATAGTCGATACTCAACCTATGCTTAAGAAAATGTTTCTAAATTTGGTGGTTGAGAGATATGTAGCTGAGATCAAACTTTTGAACTCACAGGAAACATCATATCAGTTCAAAGACCCCAGAGCATTTTTGGAAAGTCTCCTGCCCCCTAAAAATGAGGAAATTCCACCGCCTGTTGAAATACAAGAAGAATATGATTGAGCTTTCAAGAGCCACACTGAAGACGTAGTGGAAAATATGATATTCAAAGCTGCCCGAGATGAAGACGGCCTACCAGTCATGGCAGGCCTGAAAGAAGAAAGTGTGCATCATATGGTCATCGATCTTGTGGCAGAGTACATGGAGACCCTGATTTTCTCGAATTCTCCAGCATTGATCCTTAGCATGGGCCAGATTCATCAGGATTGGTCACTACTGATGGTGACATCAGTTTTGAAGAACCACATGCAGAGCAACCTGTGGTCATCTCTGACAGGCAGTCAAT
The DNA here is from genome assembly GCA_034641835.2 of Pinus albicaulis. Classification (NCBI taxonomy): domain Eukaryota; kingdom Viridiplantae; phylum Streptophyta; class Pinopsida; order Pinales; family Pinaceae; genus Pinus; species Pinus albicaulis. The sequence continues at coordinate 311,409 of JAXQQM020058848.1, read as the reverse complement.
GCTCATATCCTTTCTTATTACTACTTGACTTATTTCACTGGCATTATTGTATCACCTAGAACATCAAATATTTCTAGGTTAGAGTAGAGTAGGTAGGAAGTATGTTATAGCATCATTTCTCACTTTGACATGATTCATGATTGCTTTATGGCTTTTTGGGCACCCATTCCTACAGACTTGGACAAATTCACGGCACTGGGAACATCGGAAAGTCGGGAAAAGTCAGAGCAAAGACGCAGAGAAGCCGCCAGTCGCGACGAGCGGGTGAATAAAAGGAAATCACCCGGCTGAAGAAGAGAGGTTGGTTGATTGGTTGATCGGTTGCTGTTGCGGGATGATTGAATGCAGGAGCAGCCGCGGAGGAATCAGACTTGTTCTCTCAATTGGTCTCTACTCTCTATGCTTTGTATTCTCTGTTCTTAGATCCATCTGTATCTGATTTATGTGTTATGAGAGAAGGAAGCTGTGTAATCATGTACTTGGCTGAAGAATAATATAAGGAAGGATTGCTGTCTCTATGTTTTGGGTTACGGGTTATGATGTGTTTACACTGCTTTAAAATTTTTAAGTTGCGACTGTCTGTATACTTGATTGGTGATCTTGAATGAATATTCTGGTATATGTAATGGATTCTCTTTCTTTCTGTGGTTGCGGGTTTATTCCTCGTCTGTGATTTCTTCCCCTTTCCCATGTGGTCGCGGCACGCCTCGGGTGAGACGCTCTGTTCTTCCTGAGCAGGGTGAAAATGCCGGCGTGTTACTAGACTACTCCGGACCCTTGTTGGCCACAACCCTGTGAACCTGGGTCTTTCCCGCGAGACCTTATTTTTCGCCAACAAATGGTTCCGTTGCCGGGACCCGCATGTTCTGAGGGGATCTAGATCATGGTCTCGAGGATCTTTGAAGGAGCAATACGGCGATGGTGGGATGATCATCTTGACCATTTTATTACTCAGCAGGCGGAGCTGATTAAAAAAAAGGAGGCGGCGGTCAGGGAGCTTGTTCTTTTCTCTGACTCAGCTAGCGATACGTACGAAATTTTCTGGGGAAGGTTTCCCACGGATCTTTACAACTGGTTGCGGAGGTTACAAACGAAGGCGGCCCAAGAAGGCTTGCGGAAGATAAACCGCCGGTGGGCGCACGAAGACTTGGTAGCGCTACACCGGGTAGATACTGAACTAACCCGCGCAGTGGAGTTTTGGGTAAAGACCACGTTGGAAGGATACGTTGTGGAATTTGCCGCTGAGTGCTACCAATCTTTCTCGAAGGCTGAGGCTGTGTTTCACTCAGGGCTGAGGGGAAAACTGTTGAAGGAAATTCCGCTGTGGATCAAGGCCCTAATGGTGGACGAAGGGTTGATTGAATTCCACAAAACGAGTATGGAAGCGTAAGCCACCCGTACTGGGGGAAGGATCGAGGGGATCGATGCTGTGTAGACTGTAGGGGTAGGGAACGGGGGATGGACGTTGAGGCCGCATGCAAGTTGCGGGAGTTGCGTGCACATCGGCGGGCACAGATCGCCGATAGGTGGCGAAGAAGGGTAATGAGAGATTTGAAGAGAAGGGAGATCGAGAAGAAGAACCAGAAGGAGGCGCCTCAGAGGACACGAACCATGGGATTGGATACCCGGACAGGAGACGGGACAGCAGCAGACGTACAGCGGGTGCATGGGAGCCCGAGGATGCGAGAAAGAGCAGTAACGATTAACACGGATAAGGAAAAGATGCAGCCCGAAGAAAGTTCCGATGATGAATGGTACGATGTAATGCAGCAGATGTTTCAGGATCAGACGGCACCCACCCCTCCAGACAGCCCTACGTCGCACCGTCCGCATGGCCAGGATCCCGACCTTCCCCTGGTACTTTATCAACATTTAAGAAATATTTTTGTTCAGTTACAAGCATTAAGTCAGTTATCTAGTAGTTCAGCGGCGCCGGTAACGCCCAGTAGCAGCAGCGTTACGAGTAGTAGTTTTTTCCCTAGCGGGACTGTTACGCAACCAGGACCCGGAGGGTTTATCTTGGTTAATTCGCCGCCGGTATACATGGCTGGATCTTTCACCCGGTACCCAGAGTTCTCTGGCCGGGGAAACGACGATGTAGAACAACACTGGTATTTGTGCGAAGCCATCTGGAGGGCTCGACAGACACCGGATGCAGGGAAGTTGATAGAGTTCCAAACCACGCTCAGAGAGAGAGCTCTGCGGTGGTTCATCAAGTGGTCTGAGGCGCACCCTAATCCTATAATTGCGGACGTAAAGCGGGATTTTGTCCGCGAATTCAAGCTCCCCCAGACGGACCAGCAGGGTCTGTCTGAGCTATGGGAAATTAAGCAGAAGGAAGGCGAGACCGCATGGGATTTGATGCGGCGATTCAAGGACGCGATCGGGAAACTGAGCTACCCGATCGATCCAAACCACCAGAGGGACTGGTTCATCAAGGCTCTACTTCCCTTGACGCGAACCCCTCTCACTCAGCAGAAGATTGATAATCTGCAGGATGCTTTGGAGCAAGCCATGAAGATTGAAGCCATGGCGGGATACCCCCAGGAATACAGGGGGGGGCTGGCTCCGCAAGACCCTTCGCTGATAGGGTTGCAACACCAGATCGCCAGTTTGACGGAAAAGCTCAAGGAAATTCAGCCAGCAAGACCGGCGCGACCGAATGTTTGGTGTACTCATTGCCTGGTCGAGGGGCACGTCGCAACCGAATGTCCTCGGTTGCGCGGCGCGGGAGTTGGACCCTCAGTTGCGGCTATCCAGGGGGGGCCACCACCAGGGAGTGGCACGGAAATGAACCCGCAGGGGGTATACCAGACGCAACAGGCCTTTGCGGGGTTTCCACCGCAACCGGGGTCCTCCACCCAAGAATACTGCGAAATTTGCCGAACGATAGGGCATCCTCCTCGGATGTGCCCGATATTACAGAAGTACTCCACGGTGCCGAATAATGTATACTGCGAATTCTGTGTGTCCACGACGCACAACACGGAGCAGTGTAGGGCGCTAGACGCACTTGCGGATCGACTGGATCGGCCCTCGTACCGGGTCAACGAGGCTGCGAGGGGAAGAGGTGGCGGCATGCGGGGAGGCCGAACAGGAGGACGCGGGCCGGTAAAATGCTACAACTGTGACCAGGAGGGTCATGTGGCTCGAGAATGTCCCCTTCCGCGACGACCCTGGTGCTCCTAGTGCCGGGTCAATGCCCACGCCACTGAAGACTGCCCAGAACTCATCAAAAAGTGGGAAGAGCGGGCGCGGCAGAGGGCCACGAATCTGATAGGCTCAGAACCGCGAGGGGTCGCAACCCCTGACATGCAGAATGTTGCGATAATAACGAGAGGGGGAAAGAAGACTGGTGAGGATGCCCACGAGAAGGAGCCGGTACGAGTGGTGCGGCCGGCATCCCCAAAGAAGTTGATTCGGCCCGAGGTGCAGAAGAAGTACTTTCAGGAGGCGGTTGAGGCATTCGCCCAGCTGCGAAAAGAAGGAGGGCTGGAGGAGCCCCAGCTGCCGGAAACCGGGGATCAGAACGCCGCAGATGCTGTAGTTGCGAACTGGCTCCGACTGTTTCTCAGGATTGTTGATGACACCGTACTGCGGCAGCAGCTCAGACAGGTGTTGGATGGAGCGCTGCAGGGGCGCGCAGAACCCAGAAACTCGGTAGACACTACGCCTCAATACGTGCAGCGTGTCAAGCGAAACAAGCAACGAACGGGCAAAGAATTTCGACTTAACACACAGATCGCAGGATTCCAAATCAGCGACACGATGTTGGACCTGGGGTCCGACGTCAACATATTGCCACGAAAGACATGGGAGGCTCTTGGAAAGCCCCGGATCGCCTATTCCCCGATCCAACTTAGGATGGCGAACCAGTACTATATTTTGCCAATCGGCCGACTCGAGGGTGTCGAGGTTGATGTTGCGGGGGTAAAGACATATGCCGACTTTGAAGTTATTGATATCATGGGCGATAAGGACCCCTATCCTGCTGTACTTGGCATTGATTGGGCTTTTGAGAATTATGCGATCATCGATCTCAAGAAGGAGCTGATGATTTTCGAGGATGGGGAGGTACGGGTGACTCAGCCTCTCGACCCGTATCAGGGACCGCAATACACAGAGCCGGTGGATAGTCGGGAGGACGCTCAGATGATGGACCACCTCTATCAGAGGACCGCCGGCAGGCGGGAAGATTATATCAACCCGACTGCAACAGGATCTATCAGTTGGCGGAGTGTGCAGAGCTCGGAACTCGGATCCGAGCTTGCGTGGGAAGATTGGCAGCAAGGGGGATACGAGACCACCACGCGGCGATGTGCCGCCATTGCGCAGGTCCGGTGGGTGGGGACCGAGATCCGCGGGTACCCCACGTTGTCAAACATGCAAGCAGTAAATACTTTTATCCTCAAGGTGGAAGACCGGGTCCCAGAAGAATGCCGGATACCCCTGTTGGATGTAGCTCTGAAGTCAACATCAGGACGATGGTGGAACAATCACCGCAACACTCTGTTGCGATGGGAGCTGGTGGCGGATGCACTACGGGCACGCTTCAAAGAGGATGAAGGGCCCTGCATTGCACTTAAACACCATGGAGACTCAGACCCACGACAGCACTTGCGGGCATACGAGGAACAGTGGCGCAGAGCCAGGTACCCTGAGGAGTTGTGGGTCCACAGATTTATACACTCCCTGGGTACAATCCCCCAGGCCTGGTACCTAGCAGAAGAGCGGAAACGGGGAACCCGCTCTTGGCAAGCAGTTGCGGAGAAGTTCGTCCAGAGTTTCTCATTCGAAGGGGAGACGGCACAGGAATCTCAGGCCCTACACGCCGTCAAGGAGGTTCTGTTTTTCCGCCATCCCGAGCCCACTGAGGGACCGGTGGCGTCACGTTCAGGGGTGAAGAGCGAGTTGGTTTGCCAACGGGTTGACGGCGAACCAGGGGACGACAGTTTGGAGGACCTGAGGCATCTCCATTTTGATGAAAAGGAGGGCGAGCGCAGTGTCCGCGACGAGCCAACGACAGAAGGAGTCCATTTGCAGCCCCTAAAGACAACGAAGCTGAACATAGGAACGGAGGAGAAACCGAAACTGGCAACGGTGGGAGATTACTGGGACGCGGAGATGACCAGAGAAATTTTCAGCCTCCTCCGGGAGTATGAAGATCTATTCCCGTCTTCAGTTGCGGACCTGAAGGGGATCAAAGGGGATTTGGGTGAGATGCGTATCACACTAAAACCAGGAGCCAGGCCGGTCAAGCACCGACCCTACCGGTTAAATCCACGCATCAAAGAGAAGGTAAAGATGGAGATCGACAAAATGCTGGCTGCAGGTCTCATTTTTCCTGTAGAAGAAGCTGAGTGGGTAAGTCCCATTGTGATCCAGAACAAGAAGGATAAAGCGGAAATTCGGGTCTGCGTAGATTACCGGAGTTTGAATAATGCTTGTATTCACGATCCGTTTCCCACTCCCTTCAGCGACGAAGTACTAGATCATGTCGCGGGAAACGAAGCTTACTCTTTCACGGATGGATTTTCAGGCTACCATCAGGTGCGCATCGCTGAAGAGGACAAGGCAAAGACAACATTCACAACCGAGTGGGGATCATTCGCATACCATGTCATGCCGTTTGGACTGAAGAACGCACCAGCTGTGTTTTCCCGGATTGTTATTGCTGCTTTCCAGGAGTATATTCACAAATTCCTGGAAGTCTATATGGATGATTGGACCGTTTACAGCTTGCTGAAGAAACACGCCTCCCTGTTGCGTGTTATGTTCGATCGGTGTCGCCAGCTGCAGATTTCCTTGAATTTGAAAAAATGTATTTTTGCAGTACCATTCGGCACACTCTTGGGTCACGTGGTGTGTAAGCAAGGGGTCTGTGTTGATCCCGCCAAGGTCGCAGTTATTGTCCACATGGAGGCCCCCGAGAACGTGAAGCAGTTGCGGGCATTACTCGGGCACACTGGATACTATAGGCGTTTTATCCGCAACTACGCCAAAATCACTGCCCCTTTGGAGAAACTGTTGCGGAAGTCGGAAGCTTTTGAATGGACAGCAGAGTGCAGGAAGGCACTGGACGCGTTAAAAGAGAAATTGGCGACGGCACCCATTCTCGTTCATCCAAACTGGGACAAGCAGTTCCACGTACACATTGATGCGTCCGGGATTGCACTTGGCGCCGTATTAGCGCAACCCGGGGAGACGACAGTTGACCACCCGGTATACTTCGCCAGCCGACGCCTATCTAATGCGGAGAAAAATTATACCACGACCGAGCGGGAGGCGTTGGCAATGGTGTACTCTCTCCAGAAGTTCCGTCACTACCTCCTGGGCGGGAAGTTTACATTTTTCACGGACCATTCGGCCTTAAAATATCTGGTCAATAAGCCTGTATTGGAAGGAAGGATCTGCCGATGGCTTCTCCTCTTTCAGGAGTTTACGTTCGATGTAATTGTTAAACCGGGCCGGCTAAATGTCGGCCCTGATCATTTATCCAGATTGGAGTCGGGGGAAAACGATGGTCCGTTAGATGATAAGCTTCCGGATGCTGATCTGTTTCGCGTTGAAGCGGTCCCAGACTACCTGGCTGACATTGCCACGTATCTGACCACAGGACAGTGCCCCGAAGATTACACGCCGCTTCAGAAACGCCACTTGGTTGTCCGGGCGGCCGATTATCAACTGATCGCAGGGCAGTTGTACAAGCTGGGCCTGGATGAGGTGTTGCGCAGGTGTGTTCTTGACCATGAACGGGAAGCGGTGATGTGGGAATGTCACAGTGGAGTTGCGGGCGGACACGTGGGGGCTAAACCCACCGCAAGGAAGGTACTTCAAGCTGGTCTATGGTGGTCGACGGTGCATGCAGATTGTAAGGCCTATGTGAAACGTTGCGATATTTGTCAGAGGACGGGACGGCCTTCGCACAGAGATGAGCTTCCGCTACACCCCGTGCATGTGTTGCGGCCATTTGAGAAGTGGGCTGTCGACTTTGTAGGGCCCATTGCACCAGTTTCTCGCCATTCCAAAGCTCGGTACATCATTACGGCGACTGATTATCTCACGCGATGGGCGGAAGCAGCAGCGGTACGCGACTGCTCCACTGAGACCGCTGCTCGGTTCATCTTTGAAAACATCATCAGCCGCTTTGGCTGCCCACGCAGCCTGACCAGTGATCAAGGCACGCACTTCATTAATGCCAAGGTCAAATCGCTCCTGGAGACATTTATGATACAGCATCATAAGAGCAGTCCATACCACCCGCAGGCTAATGGCACGGTGGAAGCCTTCAACAAGATTCTGGAGAAGGGTTTGACGAAAATCTGCAACGCTCGGCGGGATGATTGGGATGAGCGGATACCAGCGACATTATGGGCTTACCGGACCACGGTAAAACGTTTGACAAACCAGACGCCATTCCAGCTGGTGTACGGCCGGGAAGCTGTGATTCCCGCCGAGTTCACCGTCCCCAGCCTTTTGATCGCAACATCCCTTCACTTCTCAGAGGATGCGTCACTGCAGGAACGACTCCACGAGCTACAGGAGATGGACGAAGCTCGGTTTCTTGCGGAATTCCATCAGAAGGTTCAGAAGGCCAGACAGAAAGCGTGGCACGACCGCCACATCAAGACTAAAACTTTCCAAGTTGGTGGCAAAGTTCTCTTGTACGACAGCCGGTTCCAGAAGTTTCCAGGCAAGCTCCAGATGCATTGGCTGGGACCGTACTTTGTTATCGAGATCCGCGACTCAGGAGCCGTTCGATTGGCACAATTGGACGACTCGGTTCTTCCAGGATGGGTGAATGGCGCACGCCTGAAGCCCTACCAGGAGTAGGTACCTTCTCCCTTTCCATCAATAACTCTCGCAACCGAGAGCACCCGTAGAGTAGCGTAGTTGAATAACTCTCCCGCAACCGGGATGAGCATAGTTAGTCGTTTCCATTTCTTTGCAGTCAGTCAAATAAACCGTCAGTTGCGGCATACATACCGCAACCGACCATGGTCGGAGCGGGCCAGTCTAGCGTGTCGCAACGCCAGTCCAGCGTGGCGGCGCGCCAACCCAATAGGACGCCGCTCCCAGTCCAGCGTGTCCTGCACGAAGGATCTGTCCTCGTGCCAGCGTCAGTCCAGGTCATAACCGTCAGTCCTTTTGTCAGTCCGTAGGATAGCTCCGATTTTGGTCATAAATTCCCTTAATGGACAGTAATCATACCGTAATCATTCCCCATCAGCCGCAGTTCTCTCCGCCGTCGGGTCCGCCCATCTTCCAATGCCGCCGTCAGCAACTGTCAAATTACACACAGGCCTGCGATTGATCACACGATTATCGCAGGCAAGCATGATAGCAAGAATTAAATGCCGTTATGGAGTCTCATCAACCCCGCGCGTGCCAGCGGATGGCCCAATTTGCATGAAGGCTATCGGCGCCGGGATGACGGACCAATTCAGTTTGGAAATTTCAGCGACTCCCGAGCACTTGCAGCCTCAGAGCACTCAGAACTTAGCAGGGAACTCCAGACGAATCCTCCAGGTCTATCAGAGACGCGCCAAGATGCCGAGAGCTGTTCTCTCCATCCCGGAACCGGTGTTGGATCACAGAATTCACCGGCTCGAATCATCACTGGTCGGCAAGTACGACAATGCGCCCTGCATGGACGCTAACTTGTCCGACCCGGCTGAGTTTCCCCATCTGCATTGGCAGACGTTCATGGAACACCGCTATACACCAGGGAGCAGCTCTAACAGTCGGATGAAGGACGAATTCCGGGGTCTTCAACAGTCAACGTTGATGAATTTACGCAGTCTCCCTGTCTTCGGCACCACCGGACCAGTTCTGCAATGCACCCGGTTCCTCCTCAGTCGGGTGCAGAACGGGTCCCTATGGTTGAACGAGGAGATTCCAATCCATGCAGCTGATATTAGTCGGCTTACGGGGCTATGTCAATTTGGGGCAGATGTTTCCTCTGCGGGGCAGACGGCCTCCAAACGCGCCCGGAAATCGGCCGAGGCGGACCTGTACACCAAATACGGTACTTGCCGAGGTGGCAAGGGTGCCAAAATAGACCTGATCAATGTACCAGAAATCCGGTTTGCTTGCTATCTGATAGCGAGCAAGACCATGCGCCACTACACCACGGGCGAGTGCACCTTGGACACAATTTCTATTGCGGAGCACTGCGTCAAAGGGGCCCGATTGAATTGGAGCGCGTTCGTGCTGAAGGAACTCTTCACGGCCTGCGAAGACAATTACAGACGGACCACCAGTTTTATCTACGGCTACTTGCTCCTAGCCTTCGCCATGTGGAAATGGCATGTTCCTCCGATACGGACACCAGCGGACCTCAACGGGGGCCAACCGTTCGCGATGCGATACTCCCCCTGGCAGGTGTCCACGGCCCCCAGCAGCAAGCAGGTGAACGCGGAGGCGTTCCGCGAATGGTATGGGAGGATGGTCGATGTGGTGGCTTCTCAGCAGCGGGTACCCCGGAACCTGCTGGATGAATACAACGAACAAGTGTGGTTTGGCGTCAGCCATAATCACACTTTCATCCGGCCGGCTTGTGTCCCGCACCACACATTTCACATGGCGCCCTTGCGGTTTCAGTTGACCGACAGTATCTTTCACAAAGAGGTTTTAACATGGCCGGGGGTCGTTCGGCACGTTCAGGATGGAGTAATCCGATATAACTTTGATGGGATGCGGGCGGCCCAGCAGCCTGCCGCGACCAGTGCCGGGGAATCTTCCACAGTCGCGGTAGCGATAACCACAGAGGCCGCCGGGAGCGCAGCGACCCTGCCCGAGGCACTGGTCCCCATTGTGGAGCATATGAACGACCAAGTCCGGAGACTCAACGTGGCCACCCAGGTTGTTTCTAGTAGCGCCCCTATATTTCCTTCCTTTAATGAATTTCTTCTTAACCGGTCACTGGGTCTCTCCCACACTGCTTCCCTCACTTCCCCAATTCCCACTTCCCTGTTCACTTCTGCCACCCCCATCATCACGACAATGGGTGAACCGGGCCCCGAACCCGATTCCTCTGGGCCACCCCCACCCAAGCGGGCCCGTATTGCAGATCCCGTGGTGGACCTTACGGAGGATGATCCGCCGGTCACGCCGCCCACAGCTACCTTGATCCCGGAGGAACCGCTGATTGACCCAGCGGATTTCCTCAACCTTCGTTTCCCTCCCTCCTCGGTCACTCCATCCACCGCCCCCTCCACCAGCAGACCACACGCCACTTCCTCCAATCCGTCCACTTCCTCAGCCACTGTGTCCGATTCCTTGATTCGGGACCTCTTCGGCGGTGACCACGGGGCGGAGGTCACCTCCAGTACTGCCGCGGTGGTACCCCCTGTTGACCAAGTGGCCACGTCCCAGGAGCCCATTGCCACTATATTTGTTCAGCCAGACAGAGTTGGGGTTGATTCAATCAGCCCTTCCACAGCGCCAACCACGCAGCAGGACCGGCCAGAGCCTGATATGGCCACTTCGGTACAACAACAGACGCCGGTCCACCTTCCAGAGACTGCAGGCCGAGCAGCGGCCGTAGGACCGTCGTTACAGGAACAGACGCCTCAGCAGGATGCCCCGCGCACAACGACTACAGCACACCTGAGTCCAGCACAGTTATTTTTGCTCATTCAGCGGGCGGCCGGCCAGGCCGAGCAGATTCATGCAGAGCTACAGCGGCGATGCACCGAGCAGGGGAACCAGATCACGACGCTTACTGAACAGCGCAATCAGCTACTGCAGGAGAAGAGCTACCTCCAGGAACAGGCCAACATTGTTAATCAGGCGCTTTCCAACGTATGGCCGGAGGCACGGGCTCACCATGCCCCACTCCCTGCTCGCATCGAACAGGACAGCATAGCCTTACAAGCTCGCCAGCTCGGGGACGTCTTCACCACCATTTGCAGAGAGAACCAGGAATTACAAGCGGCGTTGGCCGCACGGCCTACCCTCCCAGATCCACCTGTTGATTATTCAGGACCGGTCACTGCCAAGCAGGCACAGGCAGTCAATCTACAAGAGACTCTCTATTCCACGACAGCAGCGACTTCGGCCCTTTTACGCAGCTTGCAGGAGTGCTCCCTCGCACTGACAGTCAAAACGTAGCCCATTGCTGCTCAACTGCAACAACTCGCCACCCAAATTCGGGCGACCACGGACCAGGCCAGATTGGACCAGCTCTACGCTCAGACGGACGAGTTGGAACTTCAAATGCAGACGACAGAGGCCGCATCAGCCGCAACTAAGCACATCATCTGGGAGATGCGGCCGCCCCTTCGCAGCCATGCCGAGGCAATGCATCAGCTGGACGCCACTGCCGAGTCCCAACTCACCACACTGTTCGGGGATGCACCGACGCCCATTGACGAAGCTACAGCCAACCGCATCGTTCAAGATGTTGACCTGCTTATGCAGGAATGGCAGCAAGCAGTAGTAACTTTCACGGAGCTTCGAGATGCAGCACTCCGCCGGGTCCCGGAGTTGGGGCCCTTGTTTGAATCAGCAGGTGGCGGAGTACAACAGGAAAGGGCAGCAGAAGAAAGAGCAGCAGAGCAGGGCACAGAGGCCAGCGAAGGTATGGAGGTAGAGACTGTCATTTGCGATTGACTTGCGGACGAGTCAAAGGATTGTGGTCGGGGCCTGTTGGGGCCCTTGTTTTTGTTTAAGTTTTGAATTTTGAACTTGGACTCTTTTTGAGTTGCGGAGGGAATACACATAGCTAACGCGACTGCACCGCGCGACCAAGAGTTGCGGAGCTACCAAGGCGGTGCGGAAGCACTTGATAACTGAAGATGGAACAGAAAGAAGTACAGATGAAAGAGATACAGCAGCAAACAGGAAGTAGAGCATGCAGACATCAGAAGAGAAGTCGAGAAAAGTCAGAGCAAAGACACAGAGAAGCCGCCAGTCGCGACGAGCGGGTGAATAAAAGGCAATCACCCGGCTGAAGAAGAGAGGTTGGTTGATTGGTTGATCGGTTGCTGTTGCGGGATGATTGAATGCAGGAGCAGCCGCGGAGGAATCAGACTTGTTCTCTCAATTGGTCTCTACTCTCTATGCTTTGTATTCTCTGTTCTTAGATCCATCTGTATCTGATTTATGAGTTATCAGAGAAGAAAGTTGTGTAATCATGTACTTGGCTGAAGAATAATATAAGGAAGGATTGTTGTCTCTATGTTTTGGGTTACGGGTTATGATGTGTTTACACTGCTTTAAAATTTTTAAGTTGCGACTGTCTGTATACTTGATTGGTGATCTTGCATGAATATTCTGGTATATGTAATGGATTCTCTTTCTTTCTGAGGTTGCGGGTTTATTCCTCGTCTGTGATTTCTTCCCCTTTCCCATGTGGTCGCGGCACGCCTCGGGTGAGACGCTCTGTTCTTCCTGAGCAGGGTGAAAATGCCGGCGTGTTACTAGACTACACCGGACCCTTGTTGGCCACAACCCTGTGAACCTGGGTCTTGCCCGCGAGACCTTATTTTTCGCCAACAATGCTCATATCATTTTTTTTAACTACTTGACTGGCTGCATTGGCATTATTGTATCACATAGAACATCAGAGATTTCCAGGTTAGAGTAGGGTAGATAGGAAGTCTGAAATAAGCTCAGCCTGTGATCATGTAGTTAGTTGTTTTAATTTCTGCAAAGTCCAGCAAGCCAGATAGTCTAATCCTGGCTTGACTGTTTTTCAATTTATGTCTTAGAATATAGAGAAGAAATCTGCTAGACAGTTTAATCCTAGCAGATATAGTTTAGGTAGAGAAACTATGAGGCCAACAGTTTAATCTGGTCTGATGGAGTAATAAGGGTAGAAGTAGAATAGGTCATTTTCCTGCTTGTAAAAATTGATGATGTAAAGGGTCTGCAAGTCCAAATTCACCTAGAAGAAAAAAATGTTAGGACTATAGTGTGGGTAGGTAGTTGTTTGGGAGAATTTTACTGCTGATATAACGTCTTCAGGATTTGTGGCAGCTGATCCAAGAAAGAAAGGGATGTGCCAAGTAGCAGGCATCTGGCCTACACCAAAGATCATTTTCTGAATTCTTGAGTCCTTCAAGAAGAAGGCATCCCCATGTGGAGCCATTGTTATCTCCCCATAAATTTTTGACAAGAAAATAGGGGGCTAAAATTTTTTTGAGCCTTCAAGGAATGCATTTCCTTCTGAAAAAACATCATCCTTGAAGCCTCTTTGTGCCTTTGTCCTTTGGTAAAATCCCCTCTGCTGATTCCCATTATAAGCCTCTCTGTTAGTGAAGAAATGCCCAAAGTTCCCCTTTTTCCCTCTAAGTCCCCCTTCCTCCCCTAAATCATGCCCAAAATCCCCTTTAAATCCCACATCCACCCTTTGTCTGGTTTAATAAGCACTCTCCCTCCCCATCGTTACCCATTCCCAACCTTAAATTTCATTAAAATGGGCAAAAACCCACTTTTTAACCTTATAACAGGGCTTAGCCCCTTTTACGCCAGCCCCAAACACTTCCCCACATATACCCTTAGCGCTAAGACCAAGCACTTAGTGCCTGGGCGCTAATCGCATCGGAAAACCGGAGCGGAATGATAAATTCCTTTGTAAGACTTAAAAATTCTGATGTGATTGCTTTTGGTCTGTAAGACCCACGGCGTATTCTCCACCATTGATTCCCCTGTAGATCCGACGGTCCATGCACTCCCTGCCCAATCGCAATCGCAAGTTTCTTTGTGCCACCCCTTCTGCTCCTTTCGATTGCGATGCTCTAATCACATTTGGACCGTCGATCTCCCCGCCGGATCAGACGGTCCAGCGCTAATCACACTCCCCGCCCAATCGCAATCGGAACTTCCAATCGCTGCCACCTTCTACCCTTTACGATTGCGATCCCCGATCAAAATCTTCGCTGTTGATTCCCCTCGTTGATCCAACAGTCATCGCTTTCCTGTTCCAATCACGTCATAAGTTCTCCTCTGGTTGCTCCGATCCCCCGATTGCCCGCTCCTCTGATTGATCGCATCGCAACTCTGTTTCTCCCGATTGCGATTGCGATTATCCCTGCTCCCGATCTCCGATGCGATTGACCTGCCGGGTCCACCGTACCATAGATCCGCCCATTCATATAATAAAGGGTCTTCCCCTTTGTAAATTGGAAATTTGTTATGTTTCGTTTTTACAAAGGCTTTCCTTTCCCCTTTCCCAATTGCATCGGAAGTTTTGTGTTTACAACTCCGCCTCACTCCCGACTCTGTTTTCCGATTGCAATTCATACCTCCGGGTCCCGCATCCAAAGGCTCCGCTCCATTTTTTTTCTGTGTTTTCCTTTGTAATTCACCCAAGCGATGATATTTGGGCTTTTACACTAATAACCATTTTTTTTGCCACCCTTCATTATTTTCACTGAGCTCAACTGTTCCGCCACCGTTCCTCTGGACCTCCACAGCATTCCTCCGCCACCACTGCCCGGGTCTGTAACAGGTCTATTTTATTATGCAGACAACATAGAGATGGCCATTTCAGCATTTTCCAGTAGACCAGCAGAAGATATTCAAATGGGGTTAATGCCTATTATTGATGTAATTAATGTTTAACCCCGCACTCAGAGGAAAGGACACAGTCGAAGACCATAGCACACGAAACAAAGTTGTATATGTGTTTAATGTCATGCAGAGCTCCGTTTTTCCAAAAGGATGCCTCCTATAGAAGTCTCCATGCCTCCTCTAGCCCTTAAATATATTTTGCTAACAAAAGCTTCTTTAAGACTGTCAGACAGCAGTTATGGAGGTATGGAGAGGCCCACAAACTTTCATCCGGTTAACCAAATTCAGAAAGCTACCACAGAGTGCCAACAGTCATATTTCTTCAGAAGAACATACTTGGAGTTAATAGAAATACTTTTGGACCATGCTTCAGAGTACACACAGTTAATGAAGAGCCATCCTGCGGAATGGGCATTCGACCTACCTCCCCTCAGTCTTAATGATATCCATTCAATGTCATCTACTCCTTGTTGTTTCTCTTCGCCTATAAGAATTCCCGAGAACAAGATGTAATGGTGGTTGTTCGGCTGTTGCCGTTGTAGTTAGAGGGATTCTATTTTGATTGTTAGAACAATTTGGAAGGGATGAGCAGAGTAGTTTTTATGTAGTAGGATGGGAGGAGAAGCCTGGATTGTAACAGCCATAAAGCTCAATGTACGTGACTAGTTTTGCATCAATTAATCAAAGCACACTTCACAGGATCCTGGTCTATTACTATTGGTGATGTTTTCCTAACTCTGTTTATTACATTTTCATATTGTTTCATTTTCTGCTGGCTTGCATCAAAAATATGGCATAGGATTTACCCTTGTTAGGTACCCTATGTCTCTGCTCTCCTTGCCTTCAATGTTTTCTGTTGTTAGTTGTTCTTTTTGGGTTTGAGCTGGAAGATTTGGGAACACTGGGGATTAAAGTTAGCCCTGTCCACTAGGATCCTTGTGCGACCAGCTGGCCTTTCTAAGATCTCTCTGTTTTCCCTTGGAGCATGCTAAAGCTGACCTGGAGTTAAATGACCTCTGGTCTAATCTATAAGCTGCCCCTTTGTCCCTCCTTCGAAAGTTTCCTTTGAGTATGTCCAAGCAGGTCTGGAGTTAAATGACCTCTGACCTGATCTATAGATATAAATTGGGTTGCTTTCCTTCTTTCACTTTCAATCCTTAATGTCCCATCCCACCATCTAATCTAAAATACCCTTTAGTATTAGATGACTTGCTCTTTGGAAGCCTTGGCTAGTTGTTGCAAGTAATTTCCTTTCATGACTCCATAGCCCAATGGATGGCACTTTCTTGACCTATCCTCTTAGCTGAAACATCCTACTGTTTTGTTCCTTTTCTCCCATTACTTTCTCAGTCCATGATCTCATGACCAACCCAGAAACTCACCAACCAAAATCATTTTAAAACCACCCTTTGTGCTTCATAACTAGCCTAACATCTCATTTTGGGCTTCAAAGATACATCATTCTTTGCTCTATTTGGAGAGATCCCTCTCCGGGTCCAGGTGTTGGCAATATGATGCAGTGTGTTGTCCTTGATGGCAACCCACTTAATGAAGATGAAGACATGAGACTGTTGACATGTGTTGTCCTTGATGGCAATCCACCTGATGAAGTTATTCTTGTCTTGATGGACTTGGTAAATGATGTAAATCTGATGTGATATGATGTTTGTTAGCAATATGGTGCTGAGTGTTGTCCTTGAATGGCAACTCACTTGATGAAGATGATGGCACTTACTTAATGAAGTTGGGTTTGATAGAACATGTCTTGATGAACTAAATCTGATGTTTCTAAAGTGTGTACAGAAGGAAATGAAGAAAGGAATTCAATATGTGCTAGATCTATGATGAAAAGAGTATGTCTCAAGGCATACGCGGATATGTCTAAGGGAAGTCGCGTATGCACGCGGGAAATAACGTGACAAGTCGCGTATGGGCAAAAGCGCTCAAAAAGTGCAAAACGAGGGGTAACCACCATGGTATTGACCCATTGTATTGGGTAATGATTCGTCTAAATGACCCCGTCCAGGAATACCATCGGAAGTAATGGGCTCATGGTATTGTTTTGGCTCATGGTATTGAAAAAGGGGCTCGTGGTATTGAAAAAGGGTAAACCTATATAAAGAGAAGAAATTCATTATGCAAATCATGAGTGTGGGTGCAAGATGTCTGAGCTTGAATGAATACTTCTCTGTGAAGTATATCTGTATGGAAAGGGTAAAGGTTTGATGATAGATCTGAATCTATGATGCACCTATGAAGAAATGATGAAGCAGGATATCTAGATCTGAAATGTATCTGTATTTGCTAGATCTGTTTGTGGAATGATTAGATCTGAAATGAGGCGAACATCTGTCTGAAGTAAAGGGTTAAATCTGAAGTGATGTATCTGTTGTGAAGACTTGCAATGACATTTAAGGTTGAAGAACCATACGCTAGTTCACCGAAGAGGAAGCGCGTATATACGCGGCTTCGCTAAAGAGAAAGCGTGTATGCGCAATGAAATTGGCTCTATAATTTGTACTGAAGTATACGCTGGTTTATGTGGACGGAAGCACGTATATACGCGACATCAGAGAAAGGAAAGCGCGTATGCAAACTAGGGTTTGCTGAAGTCTGTGGTAAGAAATGTCTGATCTGTTCTGCTGTGTTGCTTGTATCTGTATTCTACCGTTATGAGTTGTCTGTATTGCTGTATGTTTGAGCTGGTGCTAAGGGAGAGGGTCCATTTAAAAATACAAAGGAACGTGGGACTGCGAAAAGTGGTGTCCTAGAGGAAGCTTTGGATCTAGTGTGAAAATTGATGAAACGTGGTCCATAGAGGTGCTGAGGGTTGTAGCCTTCAGTCAGGGGGTCGTAGCTCCCTTCCAGGTGAGGCTGGTAAGTTGGTAAATGAGATCGGTGGGTTCAGAAGCCCTTCCAGGAGAGGCCGGTAAACCAGCCGTGGTTAAGCTCCCTTCCGTGAGAGGCCGTAAACGAAAGGCGGTGGGTGCTCCGTGTTGTAGAGCCCACCAAAGACACATATGAGCAAGATGTTTTCTTTATAATAAAATATTGAAAGCTGAGACAACGGCAGCGGTGGTTTTCTCCCGACTTGGGTTTCCACCTAAAAATCCTAGTGTTCATGTGTGATGCTTTGTGTGATGGTTTATTCTGTTCTTACTGCACATGTTTACTGTTTGTTAAACATCTGATGTATAAATGATGGAATGATATAAGTGAAGAATTAATGATATATTTAGATCTCTGCTAATACGCGAGTTTCATGAAGGATACCCGCGTATATACGCGAGTTTACTAAAGGAAAGTATCATATGGGTTTTAGAGAGTGAAAAAGTAAAAAGTTTTGAATATGCTGTAACATCATC
This sequence comes from Pinus albicaulis, assembly GCA_034641835.2. Taxonomy (NCBI): domain Eukaryota; kingdom Viridiplantae; phylum Streptophyta; class Pinopsida; order Pinales; family Pinaceae; genus Pinus; species Pinus albicaulis. The sequence continues at coordinate 293,524 of JAXQQM020058848.1, read as the reverse complement.
TACCCCCCCCTCTCGCATTTTTCCCAACAAATTGCACGAGTGTGTCCTGTGCGTGCTTGATCGCAAAGGAGATTCGTTTAGCGGGAAGTCAAGAAGGAGTAATGTCTATAAACGCACTCATTCAATGGAAGCAATCCGATATTCCTGAAGGGTACAACAAAAAGCATATCCGCAAAGTCTTGGTGCGTAGTGTATGGGAAATCGTGGAAGAAGGTTATCAATACCTGCAAGTAGCCACTACAAAGGTGAAGACAGAAGAAGTATGAAATCAATGCCAAAGAAGTGAATGTATTATTAGGAAGCATGTCTGAACCAGAATTTGCTAAAGTGATGCAGCTAAATTCAGCAAAAGAAATATGGGACAAAATCATTCTGAGCTATGAAGGAGATACAAAGGTGAAAAGTGAAAAACTCCAAACTCTTAGAATTGAATATGAAAATTTGAAGATGCATAATGATGAGAGTATTGCTCATTTCTTCTTACGTCTGGACAATATTGTAAATCGAATGAGAAATTTGGGTGAAACCATAACTGATACTACTCTAGTGGAAAAAGTCTTAAGATCCTTAACTTCAAAATTTGACTCTAAAGTTTTAGCTATTGAAGAAAGGCAAGATCTGCAAACTCTTACTATTGTTCAATTACATGGTATTCTGACTGCTTTTGAAATGAGACAAGGAGGTCCTTCTCAAATCGTAGAAGCCGCTTTTAAGGTATCCTAAAAATAAAAGATGGACAGCTGTGAAAGAACTTATATATCCTACAATGAAGAAGCTAATTTCGTGAGAAAAAACTCCAACTAGGTACCGGAAGATTCAAAGGTAAGCCTTCACACTGTTTTGAGTGTGAAAGTTGGTCACTATGCAAAAGTTGGTCACTATGTCGCTAAATGTCCTCTTATAAAGGAAAAACATGGTAAAGGGAAACAATTGAAAGAGAGTTATTAGCAAAATGAGATGACAGATGAAGTGTCCAAAGAAGATGAAGAAATTCTGACTATGATCTGAAAGTGCTCATGGCAAAGAAGCAAAAGAAGAAGGCTACTCGAAACAAGAAGATATCTCAGAAAACATGTATAGCAGAAATTGAAGAAGATGAATCAGATAGTGATTGGGGTCCTTGTAATCTTCTCTGTGCAAACAAAGGCAAAGATAGTGAAGGTAACAGTATGGATCTAGAAGAAGCTGTCAAGATTGAAGTTGAAGATCAGCAGAAATCATCTAAAAGGAGTGAAAATCTAGAAGCAAATGATGAAAGTAATGATTGGCATCAATTTGAAAGGAAGGAATCTATCTACAAATATGTGATCTCTAGGATGAATGAAAAGATAGAAACACTAAATGGACAGATAGACAAGTATCAAGGGTTGTACGCTTATGCAACCAATCAAGGTGAAAAACTTGAAGCAGAAATCATCTCTCTAAAAACAGATCTTGAAGCATCAAGTAAGAAGAATGAGGAACCTCTACAACCATTTGAAAAGGAAGGCCTTGAAGAAGAAATCATCTCTCTCAAAGGAGATCTGAAAAAATCAAATAAGAAGAATGAAGAGCTGCAACAAACATGTGAAGAAAACGAGAATTGGTTGAAAGAAGAAATTCTAAATCTGAAGGATCGAGTAGAAGATGGAAGAAGGAAAGAAGAAAGCATGACAAAGCAATGTCAAGCCTTGGAGGTTGAGGTAAACATTCTCAAAGGTAAATTAGAAGAAAAGGTTAAACTTTTGAGGTTTCAAGATAGTACTAATATCTTGGACAATATCCTGAGTAATCAAAGGTCTCCTGCTATCAAACTTGGTCTTGGTTTCCATGAAACTGTTAAAGGAGAATCTAGCTCACAAGGAAGTGCTAAAAATTCAGAGGATGTCAATACAAAACCTGAAGTGTTGAAAGAGACAAAAGATCAACCAACAATCATAAATTCTCAAAGGAATTCATTCAAGAACGTTGAATGTTTTAAATGTCATAATTATGGGCATGTTGCAGCAAATTGCAGGAGCAGAACAATTCAGCCACAAACAAACAGATTCTACTCAGAAAGGTACTCTTGTAGCTTCAAGGGATATTTTTTTTCATGTAACAAGTATGGACATAAAGCAGCTGACTGTAAAAGGAGGAAGATTAGAAATACTCATTATGATTCTTATGCTTATTTCTCTGGACACATGAGATGTTATTCTTGTAACAAGTACGGACATGTAGAAAAGGAATGCAGGTTGAACAGATATGAGAAAGTGGATAACTTCCAACACACAATTAGAAAGGTCAAACAAATCTGGAAAAAGATGGAGGACCGATCAGAAACGTAGGGAATTTTGACCCTACTGCAGTCATCCGCTTCTGAAGCTTACTTCTCTGATTGACTGCAGGAATGATGTGGGATACATTATGAGATTTAGTAATGTATCGTCACAGGGGGAGCAATGTATGATGTCTCTCATGGTTAATTTGATTATTTTGGTTATATGTATTTCTGACAGAGCATCTGATATGAAGAAGACAGGTACAAGAAGTACAAGTTCAAGGGGAGATGAAGGAATGTGAAAAATTTCTATGCTTCACTTTCCATATGCGGGTTCTATTAACAAAAGTCGCGTATACATGCGAGTTCCAGCAGACACAGTCGCGTATGCATTGATGATAAGAGAATTTATATGATAGCTGAAGATCTGGAGTAGAGGCTCAGGGGGAGCATCAGTCTGACTGTTAATAACTGTGTTATTGACTCAATATCAGCTTAGTTTCTCAGTTTTAAATAATGAAGATATGATGCATGATTTCTTATGTTGAAGATTGTGGATGAGTCCTGTTTGATGAAAATCTTATAATTCGGAGATAAGGGTAGTTCATGCAGAGATTGTTGCTGATGAACGTATTCAGGTTGCACAAGTTAAGAAGGAGCACTGGTTCAGGGGGAGCAGCAGGTTGAATACTAATGATTGCATTGTTGGAAATATGACTGCTTATTCTTTGGTTTTTGTGATACTCATGCTCAAATGATGATGACTTGGTACATGGTTTATCATGATGAGATTTTGAGCCCTGGTTGCTGATAAGTATCTTTTATGCTCACAAATGGATGAGGTGGATGTCGTTTGATTCAGAAATAAGAATAGATCATGCAAAGTTTGTTACTATGGTTGAGATCTTTTGCCTACATATGTTACTTCATGTTAAATCTTGAAGATCATGGTGATGTTGGACCACATGGATGATTGCTTGACACTTATGTGAAGATGCTGATCTGGTATGATAATTTCTCTTGGAAAGAATGTATTGATGCTGCAAGAATCTGAAGGCTTGGTTACTAATGTGTTTATGCTACAACCATTGGATGACGCTTGAAGACACAACTACATGGTTCTATCTATCTGTATTCCAGGGAAGCATTCAAATATCTCAGAAAGAAGCTGAACACTATCTTTTTCCCACAGAGGATCAGATCTGGTTAAAATATAGAAGATGGTATTGGATACGCGGGTTTCCTGAAACACAGTCGCGTATATACGCAAGTTCCTGCACTGAAAACCGCGTATGTCTGATTGATGACAATTTTCTGGTTGGAGTCAACTCTCTTCAGCATAGCTGCAGTACTGTTTGGTATCTCTGATACTGTTTGGCATCTCTGGTGGTGTTTCAGTTCTCATAATTCTTTTTCTAATGATTTGATGAAGATTCCTTGATGATTTGTTGGTGAAAGTGGTCAGGATGCACAAATTAAGGGGGAGCCTTAGTCATATGAAAAGGATGCGTGGATGCACAGATTCAGGGGGAGCATTAGCCTTGCTGAGTATAATGCATTGTTGGCATTATGATGGTTCTGAAATTTGTTCTCTTTCTTGAGGACTTTCTGGTGTTGGTCATAATTGGTCATATTTGTATTTTGATGAAAAGGTCTTGTTGAGACACATGATGTAAAATTGTAATTTTCAGTCATGTAAGGACTTTTCAAATTTGTAAACCCACTTGGTTGGGTAGCTGAGTCAAATTTCGTAAACCCACTTGGTTGGGTAGCTGAGTTGAAATGTGTAAACCCACTTGGTTGGGTACTTAAGTCTCATTTGTAAACCCACTTGGTTGGGTCGCTGAGTCAAATTTTGTAAACCCACTTGGTTGGGTAGTTGAATTGAAATGTGTAAACTCACTTGGTTGGGAATTTGAGTCTCGTATGTAAATCCACTTGGTTGGATATTTGATGTATGTATGAGTCTTTGGTGATAGGAAGTTCATAGAGTCATGTACTTCATTGAAAAATATGTTTGAAGATTCAGCATGAACTCAGGGGGAGCTTGGTCACTTCAGTATATATCAGATCTGCAGAACGCTTCTTCCACATGAGGAGAAAACTGGGAGAGTATGTTGGTTTTGATCCTTGCCTTCGTCTTGATGTCAAAGGAGTGACATGGTGTTTGAATGAAGGAGGAAGAATGGTGTCAAAATGTGGGGAGAGTGACATGGTGTCTTTGTATTCTTAATGTACCTATCTGTTGTGGTGATCAAACACCATCATGATTGCCAACAAGTCCCGTTGTAAAGGGGATCATATAATATGATGCAGCAGTGCTGTCCTTGATGGCAACCCACTGAATGAAGATGAAGACATGCGACTGTTGACATGTGTTGTCCTTGATGGCAAACCACCTGATGAAGTTATTCTTGACCTGATGGACTTGGTAAATGATGTAAATCTGATGTGATATGATGTTTGTTAGCAATATGGTGCTGAGTGTTGTCCTTGAATGGCAACTCACTTGATGAAGATGATGGCACTTACTTAATGAAGTTGGGTTTGATAGAACATGTCTTGATGAACTAAATCTGATGTTTCTACAGTGTGTACAGAAGGCAATGAAGAAATGAATTCAATATGTGCTAGATCTATGATGAAAAGAGTATGTCTCAAGGCATACGTGGATATGTCTAAGGGAAGTCGCGTATGCACGCGGGAAATAACGTGACAAGTCGCGTATGGGCAAAAGCGCTCAAAAATTGCAAAACCAGGGGTAACCACCATGGTATTGACCCATTGTATTGGGTAATGATTCGTCTAAATGACCCCGTCCAGGAATACCATCGGAAGTAATGGGCTCATGGTATTGAAAAAGGGGCTCATGGTATTGAAAAAGGGTAAACCTATATAAAGAGAAGAAATTCATTATGCAAATCATGAGTGTGGGTGCAAGATGTCTGAGCTTGAATGAATACTTCTCTGTGAATTATATCTGTATGGAAAGGGTAAAGGTTTGATGATAGATCTGAATCTATGATGCACCTATGAAGAAATGATGAAGCGAGATATCTAGATCTGAAATGTATCTGTATTTGCTAGATCTGTTTGTGGAATGATTAGATCTGAAATGAGGCGAACATCTGTCTGAAGTAAAGCGTTAAATCTGAAGTGATGTATCTGTTGTGAAGACTTGCAATGACATTTAAGGTTGAAGAACCATACGCTAGTTCACCGAAGAGGAAGCGCGTATATACGCGGCTTCGCTAAAGAGAAAGCGCGTATGCGCAATGAAATTGGCTCTATAATTTGTACTGAAGTATATGCTAGTTTATGTGGATGGAAGCGCGTATATACGCGACATCAGAGAAAGGAAAGCGCGTATGCAAACTAGGGTTTTCTGAAGTCTGTGGTAAGAAATGTCTGATCTGTTCTGCTGTGTTGCTGCTATCTGTATTCTACTGTTCTGAGTTGTCTGTATCAGTTTGGTTGTATGTTTGAGCTTAAAAGTATGGAGAGGGTCCAGTCTGAAAATATGATGAAACGTGACCTGCAAGTGGTATCCTAAAGGAAGCTTTGGATCCAGTGTGAAAATTGATGAAACGTGGTCCATAGAGGTGCTGAGGGTTGTAGCCTTCAGTCAGGGGGTTGTAGCTCCCTTCCAGGTGAGGCTGGTAAATGAGATCAGGGGGTCGTAGCTCCCTTCCAGGAGAGGCTGGTAAACGAGTCAGGGGGTTGGAGCTCCCTTCCAGGAGAGGCTGGTAAACGAGCGCAGGTGGGTGCCTGCGTGCTGGTCAAGTCTGCGCCAGCACATATGTTGTAATATGTTTTCTCTATAATAAAAATATTGAAGGCTGAGCAACTGCAGCGGTGGTTTTCTCCCGACTTGGGTTTCCACCTAAAAATCCTGGTGTTCATGTGTGATGCTTTGTGTGATGGTTTATTCTGTTCTTACTGCACATGTTTACTGTTTGTTAAACATCTGATGTATAAATGATGGAATGATATAAGTGAAGAATTAATGACATATTTAGATCTCTGCTAATACGCAAGTTTCATGAAGGATACCCGCGTATATACGCGAGTTTACTAAAGGAAAGTAGCGTATGGGTTTTAGAGAGTGAAAAAGTAAAAAGTTTTGAATATGCTGTAAATACTGATTCACCCCCCCCCCTCTCAGTATTTTTCCCAACACCAGGAGGGCTAGATCCCAGGGCCCCAAAGTGGTTTGATGTTTTCTTATCTTTTGGTATTTCCAAATCTTCCAAAACATAGGAACCCCAACACCACCTACATTGCAGGAGCCAAAGGTGGAGGAGATTTTTCATGAGTTACTATTTTGGAGGGTGAATCATTTTGTATGGATGATAGCTTGGGGATGGGAGATTCAAATGGGGATGATAGATCCAAACATATATCAGATCTCATGCCTCAATAAGGCCTCTAGACAACACAATGTTGCCTCCATGGGTGTTTTACTTCTACATGATGATAGCTATTTGGGATGGTCACCAAAAGCTAACTTGCATACTTGGGAGGGGAAACTTGGAGATGTATTGATGAGACAAAATCTTGTTCCTTGGAGGAATTTATCATATGAGGATGCTACAGGAGGAGGAGAGGAGGCTCTTCAGTTCTATCCTTGCAGTTTCTTGAGGACAATCAACATTTGGGAGGGGAGAACTGTAATATTCCTAAATTAGCGTGCAGCTAATACGAATATTAATTTTTCTCTTAGCACCTAGTTAGATGAATAAATGGGTAAGTATGCCCATACATATCTTAAATAAGCATAAAATCCCTCTTGGTGTGAAAAGGGATCATGATAATCACTGGATCTAGCACCCTCATGTGTGAACAAGGGCTAATGCATATGGACAAAGTCAAGTTTGACCAAGTCAACAACACTAATATGGGAGGAGTGGAACATCAATAAAGACAACTCAATATGAATGTGGATTAGTTTAGAAAGCTATATAAAAGTTGGATTGAAGACCCTCAGGTTTGAAAATGGGTTGGAGTAGGTTGAAGAGGTCAAATTTGACCAAATCAAACAACGTTGTTATGGAGGAGTGGCTTTAATGATGGGACAACGCAGTTTTGGAGGGAGATTGATTGTGTGATGGTGGAAACCCTAATGAGTGGGAACCAAGATGAGAAGGCTCACATTTTTTATAAGGAAAAGGATGGCAGCCATATGGGGTTAGCTTATGAATTATATTTTGATATTTTTTTAGACTTTTTCTCTCTTCAGTTGTTTAGCTAAGATTGTCGGTGTTGTTTAACACAAGGTATTCCTGTTTAGAAATTCCATCTCTTTCCTTGAGAGGCCCCTTGGGAGAGGCCTGATCTATCATTCCACAAATCCAACATTCTGGCCAAGCTTTAGTCTTCAGATACAATGCAGTTTCTGCAGAATATTGTGTTGTGTTACAGGGTGTTGCAGTGGAGGGTTGAGAAACCCACTTTCTGAGCTAGTTTTCATAGAAGGAAGGGTTCCTTCTCTTGGGAGATCATTTTGGAGGGTCCTTGAGCACATTTCAGATATTTGGCATCAAGCCAATATATTCCCATCACTTACAGTGTAATTTCAGTCTGGAATTGCATTATTTTGGAGGGCAGCTTCAGTGAGGGATCTTGTGTTTCTTTTAGAGTGTTTTCCTATGTTTGAAGGGTTCAGCCTTTCATTGGAGACCTTTGAGTAGATCTACATCAGATATATATTATTTCAGCCTCCTATCTTCACGCGCTTCATTTTACAGTGACTCTTCAATCCTTTGGTTGTAGATCACCATTTGTTTTTGGGTGTATTTCTAGAAACCCTTCCCGAGTTCTCTTGGAATGGTGTAAAAGGGACTAGATCTTAGTTTTTGAGCATTATTGATTAATATAATATTAGATCTATTTGTGTCTATAATTTCTAAGTATAAACCCTCATTACACTACGCTGTCACTTGTTGCAGTATTTATGTGTTGCATTATTTTTGGGGTTGCATTGTTTTTGGGCCAATCTGGGTGTGGGAGGCTTGTTTAACTCATCTATCATGATTTGTTTCTGATCTCCTCTTGGATTTGGGTCCTATAATGAATAAAATAAGGGATCCATGAGCTGTTATGAGTTATTATAGCATAAATTTCTAAAAAATGTGTTTTATGTGCATGTATTGCTGATTTTCCCATTTGGGAATATTACAGGAGATTTCGAGAATTTCCTTTCCTTACCTTTCCCCAGGTGATTTTTGGAATCACCTTGCCCTGCCTTACCCCATGCAATTATGGGAATTTTTAATGCCCCACCTTGTAAGGGAAATTATGGGAATCTTCTTGCCTTGCCTTGCAAGGGTGATTACATGGATCACATTACCTTGCAAGGGCAAGGGTGATTCCTGGAATCACCTTGCCTCGCCTTACCCCAGGAGATTCAATGAATCACCTTTCCTCACCTTACAAGGGTGATTATAGGAATCTCCTTGCACTGCCTTGCAAGGGATATTCCAGGAATCACCTTGCCCCTCCTTGCAAGAAAATTTTCAGGAATTTTGCAACAAATATTCTAGGAATTTCATTTCCGTGCCTTGCAAGGGCGATTCTGGGAATTTCTTTGCCTGAAATTGCCCTGGGAAATTATAGGAATCACCTTTATCCACCTTGCAAGGTTGATTTCAAGAATTACCATGCCCCATGAGGGAAAAGGTGATTCTTGGAATCAGCTTGCTCCTGTTGGAATCACGATTGCCGTTAGACCAAAACCCATAGGCATTAGTCTCTGCTACAATTACTAGAGTTAGGATCCACGAGAGGCGGTTAGTCCATGTTGCGAAACACATGGGGAGCGTTAAACCCAATGTCCAACAATCTCCCCCCCAACACAAGTCGGGTGAGTTTGAAACTCGAGACCTGTCACTCTGATACCACTTGTTGGAATCATGATTTCCATTAGACCAAAACCCACAGGTATTAGTCTCTGCTACAATCACCAGAGTTAGGATCCATGAGAGGCGGTTAGTCCATGTCGCAAAACACACGGGGAGCATTAAACCCAATTTCCAACAATATCACCCCCAATGTGAGCCAGGTGAGTTTCAAACTCGAGACATGTCGCTCTGACACCACTTGTTGGAATCACGATTTCCATTAGACAAAAACCCGCAGGCATTAGTCTCTACTACAATTTCCAGAGTTAGGATCCACGAGAGGCGATTAGTCCATGTTGCGAAACACACGGGGAGTGCTGAACCCAATTTCCAATAGCTCCACCTTGCCCCAGGTGTTTCTGAGAATCACCTTTCCCTGCCTTGAAAGGGGGATTTCAGGAATCACCTTACCCATATTGCAATTGCGATTCCGAGAATCTCCTTGCCCTGCCTTGCCCCGGGCAATTCCGGGAATCACTTTTCCCTTCCTTGAGAGTGGATTCTGAGAATCTCCTTGCCCCAAGTTATTTTGATCTAGATTTATAAAGTAATGCAATAATATACAAAAATAAACATAAAAACAAAGAGTCAGTGGGAATAAAACTTCATTTCATTAATATCAATTAACATAAATATGCTTACAGACGTAATGGAAATAAACTAGCTAGGAAGTTGGTAGCTTATCTTTGAGAAGAGATGTGGCATCTACAGGCCTTTGAAATGTGTTATAATGAGGATATAAGGGCTATTTATTGTTGAGAAACAATGGAAAACCCTAAAAATCCAAAAACCTAACCCTAGGAGATGAAGCGCCAAAACTATGGGCCCTGTTCGGGTAAATTGGTACATCAACTTCCTAGGGACGTAACTTTGGCATATGATCTATGTTTGACACAATAAATACCTCGTTAGAAATATCTATCTGAGGACTACAAATTTTGATGTGATAAAAATCAAAGGAACCTCCATTTTTCTCCAAATTTTCCCAAAAGATGTTTTTTAGGGCCTAAAAACGACTCTGGAAGTTCAGGACCCGAAAAACTGCTAAAAATATTAAGTTGTGCTGAAACTGAAAAACTAAAAGAACCAATGGTGGGGGTCCAAATGGAATATTTGGGTGGCCACCAATATCCACCTAGATCATTTCTCCCCCCTTAGGAAGAAATGGTCCCCATTTCTTTGAGTTCCTCCATGAGATGAGGCAAATTCTGCTGAACTTGGTATTGGATTTGTCGAAGATGTCGTGGACCTGCTGGTGGACGTGTTGAATGTGTTCAATAAATTTGGTTGCTTTATCAGCCTCAGGAAATAAATGTGTGGATTCTATCTATGTGGTCCCATGAGTTATGGAAACATCAGGCGGCAGCGCGCCTGAGATTAGATTAATGGAGTGCTTGACCTGACAGTGTAGAGGAACCTCTATGGGTGAGGAGAAAATGTCCTCATATTCCTCCACGACTTTGTCCATCTGTTGCTGTTGTGTAGGGGAGCATTATTTCAAGGTTATGGCCACAATTTTATTCTTTCCCTATGGGCAAATTATAATGCAAATAAATTTCTTGGTTTGGGAAACAATCTTACTGTGTTATTTTGCAATAGTCAAAGAGATGACAGGAGGCGGTACTACCTCCGGTATCCTGTACAATTTATTTCCCAAAGTAATAACAACAGAATGAGGCCTAGAATCATACATAGCATGTCTCTTCTACAAGTATGGTTGGCCCAATAATACATCAGACACATCAAGAGGAGCAACATCACACCATACCTCATTCGTGAATTGCTTGATGCTGTATGAAAGGCGGCACTGCTGGTGGACGCAGAGATCTCTTCCTTTGTGAAACCACCCAATGGTATATGACTGCGGGTGTACTATGGTCAGTAGGCCGAACCACTTCATGACATATACTTAAATTAGGTTCTTTTGGCTTTCGCTATCAACAATGAATTTCAATGTAGAACCCTTCACCCACATCTGTGAATGGAAGAGGTGCTCCCCCTCTGCTGGATCCTCAGGATCCTCCCTCTGGACCTTGGTGGTGGAAAAAATGGCATTGGTATCTGCATCAATGATCCGATTTCCTTTTTCATTTCCCTTGTCTGGTTCTGACTCGGGATCAGAACATGCATATGATTTGGGCACCTTCATTTCAACCACCAATGACTATTGGGACCGACACTCGTTTGTGCCGTGAGTGGGACTGTTATGAAATTCACACTTCCCCATGTCCTTTTTTGGATTTGTGGTGTTGTTATGAGTTGCCCCGCTTTATCTTTTCCCTTTTTTCTATGGTTCAGGGGCACCTTTCCCTGGCTTCAGATTCACAGGTCCAAAGTATAGTGTCTTCTGCTTAAATTTATGCTCAATCTTGGTGGCATAGTGATATGCCGTGCCAAGTGAGGTAATGTCGACGAACTCAATTTCCTCCTTAATGTATCTATGAAAATAACTGTGGTACTTAAGAACCAAATGTCTCTTTGAATATTTAATACCCAAATTTGTGCACAGGGTATGGAATAAATTCGTCATTTCGTGCACATCTTGATCCCTTTGCTGCCGCAACATGGTCCATTGGATGTACTTGTCCTTATAGCTCCCCATAGGGTAATATTGTTCCTTGATTTTTTCTCGGAACGAATTCAAAGTGGGTGTGTCCGAGAATAGAGAGGGTTCCCCCTCGTTATTATGCTCATAGTAGGTTTCCAACTAGTCTTTGACACGGGGGGCAACTTTGAGGAGTGAAAAAGTAATTTTTTTCTCGGTCGAAGAAATCCTGGACCGAGAAATACCCTTCCAGCAAATTCAAACATCTATCTACAAAGTATGCATCTATCTAGCCTTCAAATACAAGAATGTTGAAGTTTAATTGTACCTTGAAAGGAGAGGCACCTCCAAAGTGGCTATTGGATGTAGATGCGTCGCTGACGGGCAACCGTTGAAGGATCTGGGAAAATTTATCTATCATCGTGTTCCTTTGTTTCTCAAGGGCATCCTCGAGAAATAATTTAACAGGATATCCTGCTCCCTTGTCTTTATTTTCTTCCGTCATTGGAGGTCATCGAGGTTTATGAGGCTGATCTTGCAAGGGTTCAACCAGATCGAGCCGTAACTCCTTATACCCTGACCTCGTTGGGGACATGCAAAGAAAAATAGAGAAAGATCAGATCACTCTAATACCACTGATCCAAATTTATGCAAGAACAAAATATTATACAAAAATAAACATAAAAAAAAATATTGAGAGGAAATAAAACTTTATGTCATTAATATCAAATAACAGAAAATATTCTTGTAGACATAATGGAAATAAAATAGCTAGGGCGCTAGTAGCTTATCTCTTAGAAGAGATGTGGAGGCTACAGGCCTCTGAACTGTGTTACAATGAGGCTTGAAGGCCTATTTATTGTTGAGAAACAATGGAAAACCCTAAACATCCAAAAACTCAACCCTAGAGATGAAGCGCCAAAACTATGGACCCCGTTTGGGTAAATTGGTACATCAACTTCCCAGGGACGTAACTTTGGCATATGATCTCTGTTTGTCGTGCTCAATACCTTTTTAGAAATATCTATCTAAGGAATAAAAATTTTGGCGTGAGAAACATCAAAGGACCCTACATTTTTCTCCCGGTTTTCCCAAAAAACGCCGCTTAGGGCCTCAAAACGGCTCCGGAAGTTTAGGACCTAAAAGCAGAATTGAAAAAGTTAAGAATGATGGGGATCTGGATGAGATGAGTTTGTTATAATCTACCAGGATCAAATTTCATGAATCACTTTGCCCACCTTGCAAGGGCGATTCCAGGAATCACTTTGCCCAACCTTGCAAGGATAATTCTAGGAATTGCCTTTCCCTGCCTTGCCTCAGGCGATTCTAGGAATAGCCTTACCCCCCCTTGCAAGGGCGGTTCCAAGAATTACCTTGCCCCACCTTGTAAGGGTGATTTCAAAAATTTCCTTTCACCGCCTTACCCTAGGCAATTCTCGAAATCGCCTTGCCCCTCCTTGTAGGGGTGATTTCGGAAATCATCTTCCCTTGCCTTGCCCAAGGAGATTTCGGGAATCACCTTGCCCTGCCTTGCAAGGGTGATTATAGGAAGTTCCTTTGCATGCATTTCCTCAGGAAATTCTAAGAATATCTTTACCCTGCCTTTCAAGGGCGATTCTCATAATCACTTTTCCCTACTGGGGAAAGGGAAATTTTGGGAATTGCCTTGCCCTACCTTGGCTTCGGTAATTATGAGAATCACCTTGCCCCACCTTGTAAGGGAAATTATGGGAATCGCATTGCTCTGCCTTGTAAGGGAGATTCCAGGAATCACCTTACCCCACCTTACCCCTCCTTGCAAGGGATTTTCCAGGAATCACATTGGCCCACCTTGCAAGGGTGATTCCATGAATCGCCTTGCCCCTCCTTTCCTCAAGACATTTTAGGAATCACATTTCCCCACCCTGCAAGGGTGATTCTAGGAATCGCCTTGCCTCGCCTTGCAAAGGAGATTCAAGGGATCACCTTGCTCCTCATTTCCCCGAGAAATTTCAGGAACCGCCTTGCCCCAGTTTATTCTTGGAGTCGTGTTACCTTGCCTTACAAGGGTGATTCCCAGAATTTCCTGCCCCACCTTTCAACAAAGATTCTGGGAATCGCCTTGCCCCACCTTGCAATGACGAGTCCAAGAATCTCCTTACCCCACCTCACCCTGGGAAAATCCAAGAATCACCTTACCCCACCTTGCAAGGGAGATTTTAGGAATTCTCTTGACTCATCGAGGCAAGGGTGATTCTAGGAATTTCCTTTCCCCACCTTTCCCCAAGTGATTCCGAGGATTTTCTTGCACCACCTTGTAAGGGTGAATCCGGGGATTTCTTTGCCCCGCCTTTCAAGGGAAATTCTGGGATTCACCTTGGCCCACCTTTCAAGGGAAATCCTAAGAATCTCATTTCCCTGCCTTGATCCAGGTGATTCCAAGAATCGCCTTGCCCTGCCTTGCCCCGTCGGGGTAAGGGAAATTTTGGGAATCGCCATGCCTCAACTTGCCTCACCTTGCAATTACAATTTCAGGAATTTCCTTGTCCGACCTTGCAAGGATGATTCTGGGAATCACCTTTTCCCTGCCAATTCTTGGAATCGCCTTGTCCCTAACGATTCTTGTAATCGCCTTGCCCCGAGTGATTCCGAGAATTGCCTTACCCCGCCTTGTTAAAGGTGTTTCCGGAAATCACCTTTCCCCAACAAGGCAAGTGTGATTTTGGGAATCGCCTTGCCCCACCTTTCCTTGATGGGGCAAGTGTGATTTCAGGAATTGCCTTGCCCCGCCTTGCAAAGGAAATTATGGGAATCAGTTTCCCCTCCATGCCCCAGACGATTTTGAGAATCACCCTTCCCCACTTTGCAAGGGAGATTCAGGAAATCGGCTTACCTCGCCTTGCAAGGGTGATTCTGGGAATCCCCTTGCCCTGTAGGGGCAAGGGAAATTCAGGAAATCAACTTGCCCCACCTAGGACTTGTGGGGTAGTGGGATTAGGTAGGCGGGAGCTAGGCAGAGCCAGTGAAACTGCTGGTGTGGGAGGGAAGGAGTTGTTATAGTTCTTCCCCACCCAGGCCAGCGGAAGCACAAGCCCTGGGTGGGGCATGGGTAATTCCGAGGCAAGGGTGATTCTCGAAATCACCCAAGGACTCGTGGGGCCTCAACTTTTTATTCATTTCTAACTTTTTTATTTATTTATTTATTTATTTTTAATGTTTTTTTTTTTAAATTATATTTTTAAATGTTTTTATTTCTATTTTTTTAATATATATATATATATATATATATATATATATATATATATATATATATATATATATATATATATATATATATGTTTTTTTATGTTTATTTTTAAGGATATTGTTTTTTTAAAATTGTATGTTTTTTTTAACTTTTTTTTGTTTGCTATATTTACTTAAAATTTTATCTAAATCAATTTTTCTGGAAAAAAACTTCAAATGTTATTATCTTTGGATATAAATTTCATAAAAATTTCATAAAATTTGTTAAATTTCCAACTATTTTTGCTCATTTTTTTTCAATTTTATTTATTTATTTAACATGTCATTTTCAGCGAAAAGGTCCCGAAATACGTATTTTTTTAATTATATCTATATGCAAAATGTGTTATTTTTGTCGAGTGTTTAAAAATATTATTTTTCATTGACAATTACTTTGTGTATTAAAATATTAATTAGCGATATATAAATATATAAAAAATTATAACCTCAAAATATTAATGTTATTATTATTATTATTATTTAACTTTGCAAAAAAAATTAAAAATTTCATTGTAAAAAAACATTGCAAAGAAAAAGAAACGCATGTTTGGAAAACCTTTGAAAAACAAACATCTTAGGACCAAAAACAAGAAGAGGAATAAGACAACTTGAAAAATGGTTAAATAATCAACATTTAAAAAAAATTGTGCATACTTAAGACATAAGAAAATTTAAAGTGTGAAAAATAACTCTTTAAAAAAAGGTGTTGATGCTGCTCCAACACTTTTCAAAATAATTATGAGAATAACTAACATTTAACAAAAATGTTTATACTTGATACATAAGAAAATTTAAAGTACTTAAAATGTGCTTTAAAAAAACATTTTTAATCAATACTTTTCAAAATTAGATAATTTTTTGGCACCTCAAAACAACAGATACTCGATGCAATTCCCATTTGATAATTTACTCTTCTACTAATTAATTTATGACTACAACATCATCTAATTAAAAAATGATATTAAGAACATTTTATTCTTAATCTACTTGATAGCAAATATTATACCTTTCTAATTAAAAATAAATGAATAATACACAAGAATTATTGTTCTTAAGATTCGTAATTAGAACATGCTATACACATAAATAATATATGAGATAATTTTTTTTTAAATAATTTTTTATATATAGATTCTTTAATATTTAAATAGTTTAATGATAATTAAGAATAAAAAACTTATTATTATTCCAACTTTTTAAAAAATGATTAAAAAATATTTGATATGTAAATTACTAAAGAGATGACTTTATTGTATAAAAGAAACCAAATCAAACATGTGAATTAGAAGAAGATTATACTGAATCATATATATATATGAGAACCTTTCAAATTATTTTCCTCCCATTTATTGTCAACAATCATGCATGGGCAATAGATTAATACTAAATCATTATGTAAGAAGAATAAAAAAAAGAAGTGGTACATTAAAATATTGATATATTAATATCCCATGGTGTTTGTGAAATGACTTGCTTAACAATGTGTAAGCAAAATATCGTGATGAAAGGAATTTTGATAGGTTTTATGGGTCTTAGTTTCTAAGGATTGTAATCCTATGGGAGTGTTAGGTAGTCAAATAACCATCATCATATATATTGCGTGAATAATATGTAGAGATGTTATGATTATAATTTGCACTCAGAAGTGTAGGGTATGTGTTGGGTTGTATTAATCATTATTAAATGACTAAATAATACACATAAATTATTAATTTAGGGATGTCTTTTTATTTCAATGATAGTTGTACTATTTGTGTCGATACACCAACCAGAAGCAATAATAAAGAAAAGAAATCGTTGCTGAAGTAAATGCTGGAAGTAAATCACTCATGCAGAAATAAAAGGATCTACAAGATTGGAATCACACTTCAATTAATCTGTTCTAGCGCGCCACACAACAAGTATCCAACTGGTGTCTCTAATATCATATGTGTAACAACATAAAAGGTATTGAAATTGAAGCGGATATATTCACAGCTGAACAACAAAAACAACACCTCTACTGATACATAAACTGAAATACAAATACATACACACAACTAATTTAATCACTTCAAACCCTGCTAAGAAGTAGGACCCTTCCTCTCTAGCAAGGCGCCGGTAGAGGAAGAACTTAATGGAAACTAAATTGAATAACGCATGTAACAACAATAACATGATAATATGTATTAATTTGAGCACAATTACAGAGCCAAAATAATGTTGTTCTCCGCTAACCTTTCGACCTCTAAGGCCAAGAACTATATAGTGGTTACATCTCAGAAAATCAAGGGATAGATTAGTAATGAGAATCTTATGATTCTCATGCTGATCGAAATAAAATACATATAGTTATAACCACTTCTTAATAAAGTTCTGACTATAAAATTATAGATTACAATCAAAACCACTCTTAGGCTGTTATCCAAAAATATAATGTTAAACAACTTCTAAAATTGTCGTAATATAACCACAGTTATAGTGTAACAGCTAAAGGACAGGTCAGCAACAGGTGTTGACAAGATCCAGTCAGCAATACAATTGTATTAGTGGTTCGCCAGCAGTTCTGTAACAACAGAGTGTAACAATAGTTTGCCGGTGGGTCTGTAACAACAAGGTGTAACAGCATCGCTTCGCTATAACATCACCCTCTTAACTACTCCTGTGGACCTCGTTCTCATGATCTTTGGTGCTATAAATGACATCTGGAAAGACAACACAAAGACCATAGATATTCTCCAAACATTCATCCTCAATTAGTCATAAAAAGACACGATATATCAGAATAATTGATGAAATGGAAGAGTAATGAAAATAAGGTGAATAACAAAAGTTAGGATAGAAAGGTAGGAGAAAGAGGAAAAGATAGTCCCATTGGTTATATTCATGAGGCAAAATAGGGAAAACAAGTGTAGGAAAAGTGTGCAAAACTGGCACCCAACATCTCCCCCCAACTGAAATACTTGCATGTCCTCATGCAAACTCATCTCTCATGGGAGTATCTCTGGTGCATGTCGGTGAGATCATAAGCACCGGTTGTATTTTCATCTGTAGACCTGTACCCCTGATTGGCCATCAACTGCTGTAGCCAGGACTCTAACTCATACTTACTCAATTCATAATTACTCAGATAATCCTCAATTGGCAGCCAGGTCAAAGGAAGCTTTAATCTCAATCCCAGCAACAAAGCACCAAGGGATTGTACGATCTGTGCATAAGCTGGTACATGTGTAACAACCACCATGAAATTCTAGAATGAGAATGGGACCCCCTTTAGTAGCTCAGCGCTGCTGGCTTCCGTGCATTTTAAGCACCTAGTCAAGGTTCGACTCTTCATCACTGAGAAATAATTGAGGCAGAAGTTCACAATTCTTCTTCTATAAGTGGTAGTTGGTTCTTTAATCCCAGGGGCACTCAACATTCTCTTGAATTCTCGCCTTAACTCGGCAACCCATCTCGGTTCTGCCCGAACCCACAATGCCATCTTCTCCTCATTAGCCTCCATAGATTTGATGTCCAAATTCCATCAATCTGATTCTTCATGAAGGACAAAAAATCTCTCAGCTAAAGATCTCCCATATAGGAGAATACTGTCACAACCATCTGCATAATCTCATGTTCACAAATAATATTGTGTAAGAATAACTCACACAACAAGCATTTCTCATCGAAATCAGAAGCACGGAAAACATTTAGAAATGTGAAAGTGGAAGAACATAAATAAGGCCTATCCTCCATAACAACGTTCATCTGGAACAAGAAGTAACTTTCCCATAGAAATATAGGATAGGATGGAGAAGACTGCCTTCAACCTAGCAAATTGAGGGCGAGGTCATGAATTTTTTTCTTATCTATGGTGAGATCCAAAAATTGTTGTTGTAAGAGCAACATCTGTTCCTCCTATTTCTTTAGATCTTCTTTATTCTTATAATTATCCCATATTTTCTTCAACTCTTCTTTCATCCATATTTCATGTAAAGTGTCTATTTATATTTGATGTCCCTTCAGCGAAATCAGACCCTCCCGAAAGGAGATTGCTTCCTTTTTCCACTTTTGTAATTTAGAAATTAACAAGATTTTCTCAGAATTCCATCCCGAGATGGGAATCAATGTTATTCTACATTCAATATCCACATCAATAATGGGTGTAATAGCCTCTGCTACATGGGGTTGTTCCACCTCTGCTGCTGGTTCTTGTGTAACAATAGCTTCCTCGGTGGGTTCTTGTGTGTCAGCCCCTTTGTTTCCACCTAGAGTAGCCTCTGTGTCCATTGTTGTTTCTTCTACAATAGGAGTGGCCTCCACAGGTTCTTGTGGGTCGGCTTCTAGGTCAATTATTATAGGAGGCTTTGCTTTAACTGCTGGTTCTTGTGTAACATCAGTATCATTAGCAGGTTCTTGTGTAATAGCTTCCTGCTGTTCTGTTTCTGTTTCCATTGGGCTGATATTTTCTCTACAGACCTTATATCTCACTGCTGTTAAGTCTTGAAAACATGTCATGCATACAGACACCAAGATTTCCTCCCCCTCAGATAATTTCCACTTTATTTCTTCATTTTCCTTTCTTATATTTTCAAGTTCTAAAAATAGGACATGAGTTTCATCCTTACCTGATGAGAAGGGTTGCCTTTCTTCGTCTAATACTTCTGCTTCTATCTGCTTTCCGGCCATAGGAAAAGGTTCTGCAGGTATGATGAATTTCACTCTTTTTTTTGGCCTTCTATCTCCAATTGGTTCATCAGTAGGCTCTTTCCCAATTCTAACTCCAATAGGCTAAGTTTAGGTTTCCACTTCTACCTGACTTCTTCTTGAAGTCCTATTTTTTTTTCCTTGACTTGTCCTCAGGCTCTTTCACTTGAATTCTTCCCAATTTTTTCCTTGCTGGCCTAGGTAATCCAACACAATTAACTTGATGAGTCCGTGATTAGTCACACATGCCTCTGGGTGTGCTGTTGTTTTTACTGTTGCTTCCATATGCTTGATGTTCCCTAACAAATAGAATGGAAGGTTAATTTTTTTATGGTGCCGAAGGTGATTAAGTAGAGGAAAGTGATAGTTAAACACTATCGTGGATCTTACCTCACAAGTGATATATTTAATTAAACCCAGGGCGACATATGCCTAAGGATGAGGAAGCAATAACATGTCAATTCCTCTCCCTTTATTCTCCAGTTTTTCTTCTCCTTCTATGAAGTTTTCTTTCATGGAGGGGCCATTGATTTTTCTATTAAACCACCTCCTTCCCTCTACCGGCAATGAATTTACCCAGGCAATTACCTCTTCAGTCACTGTTAGTATGAATCTTTCCTCGTAAAAGATCATTTTATCTATGCATAAAAAATAGCCCTAACATTGATTATGGCTGCCAAACATCTTTAAATCTGCAATTAGATTATCCAAATAATGCTGCACAAATCCAAATCTAAGCATAAAAGACATTAAGCAGATAAAGTAAAATATGGCTCCATGCATCCAATAGATAAGACAAGAATAATATATTTGAAAGAATTTTTGTATTATATAAAAAGGGGGCACCTGAGAGGAAAACAAGAAAGGTGTTTTCCGGTTCTCCTCAATGGGATGGGTTCTTGAAAGTCCTCAGCGTTTCAGATCTAAAATCTCTCTCTTATTGGTGTAGAAAACCCAGACAAACATAGAACTCAATGGGAGCTGACAAGACAAAAATGGAAAAATGGTGACCAAGAGTAGATCCAGAGTGATATAATGCAATGGAGGTGACTAATGGATGGGGAAAACCCTTCTATTTATAACAAAATATTGGGGTGTTCTAGAACTCGGTGCATGAATAAAATATTATTAATCAAATTCTAGAATCACCCTTTACGAATATTTTATTATATTTGTTGGAGGGAAAAGGTCTTTTGACTTGGGTCAATTCCTTTATTTATAAACAATAAATAAATAAATGATTTATTTATTATTTTAGGGAGATGGTGGGAATATAATTAAATAAATAATGATTTATTTAATTATTTAAAAATGAATTAGTCAAATTTAACTAGGAATATTATTTAAATAATGATTTGAATAACTTATTCCTAGGAAATAATTAAATAAATAATGATTTATTTAATTAATTTCCTTGTTTTGGGTTAAATATGACCAGGAAATATAAAAAAATGTTATTTTACATGATGAAAGCAATTTTACTCAGGGTAAAATTGGTCTTACATGGTGTACTTGGGTTCATATAATGATAATGGGTTAGATGACCAAAAAAATGGTGTAACAGTCACCTCAACTTGCGTGCCCCTAACTCAGGTTTGATTGTTGTTCATATTCTGGGAAAATTCAATTTCCACTGCCTCGTCTGAGCCTTCTAGCTTCTGTAAATACTCAATCCATCTGGTACCTCTGAATATATGGTAGGCTTTTGGACAATTTTTCAAGGCATCGATAGAATTCGGATCATGCCTTACCGCTGCACCACCCATATTTTTGTTTGTTTTTGTTAGGTTTCCGTGATTTGTTATATTGGTGAGATCAAATACACAAGGTAACATCAGACCAGTCTTTGGAGTCCTAGGACCTAGCCTTCCTGGACACAGAGAGGGATCTCTCTATTTTGTGCAAAGGATGTGTGCTGTAGGGTAAAATGCTTGGGTTGTTGGTTATTTTATATCCCTCTCAGGGCTTTCCGGTGCCCGAGGCAGACAATAAGATTAGCTGTATAGTTCACAAAGATTGCATATACATGTTCATATTAACTTAAAATCACTGGATAGAATAAGATAGAAGATTACCTCTTTAATGATATTGGAGTCCCTTGGAGAGCACTAGGCAGCGAAGTAGAGGTTCTCCTTCACCAGCTCCAAATCTTGGTCCTACAATCAATTAAAGCACCCGTGTAATTTCTAACATAACATACATTTCCTATCAATTAAGCCAATATATAATAAACATTTAAACTATGCACATCTAAGCCATTCATCTCATGCTATATAAGTGATTAAATAATAATGACAATATCAACGCATAGAATGGAAAAAACAGATACAGTTCTATTGATTTGTAAAAAGGAGGATTACAACCGTCGGTTGTACCAAGCCCTCCTCAGCCTTCCAATCTCTCTATCTCTCAATGTGGTGATGTCTTGATCAACAAGTTCTCAATGAACCTCTTTGACCTTTGACCTTCACACTACAACAATGATCTCTACTTCACAAGTATTCAAAAACTTTGAAAATCCTTCGACCCTGAACCAAGAGCCTTCAACTCCATTTTATAGGAGATGGAGAGAGCAATCATTGCCCTTCTCTTTCCACCAGTTCTGAATAGAAAAAACCAATATTTTTCTCCAATCTCTATGCTTTTGCCTTCTTTGAGATTTCAATTGTTTATGGCAAGGCCCAATAAGAGATCAGTGCTTTGCAGTTTCCTTTTTGTACTGACTCTCTTGTGAGAAAAAGCTGGAGATTCAAATCATTCTCCGCGGGTTTTTCCCATTTCAAACTTAAAACATGGGTAACGCTGCACTCTAGTGTAAACAGAGCGTTTCCATAGCCACTAACGCAGCCCATTCACTGATCAACTGCGTTATAACACTCTTGTGTTGTTATAGAGAGGCGTTACCTTGGCAAAATAGGTTTAATTTAGGTCTTTGTATTCCGTCCATATTTGTCTTCTCCTTTGAGCTGATGAGGAGCTATTTTGACCTGTAACAGATGCCCCCTAAAGTGTGAGGTCAGAGATGAAGACGATGGCCTAAATACTTTACAATGTGTGTAGTAGAGATAAAGAGATTGAAAGACTGAGGAAAACCTGAAACAACAACATATGTCAGAAAATATAGTATCTGCCTTGACTCGGGCATTCCCATGCTCAGTAGCTTAAACACCATGATTTCTCTAGAATAGAGATATGAAGAATCTATCCAATGATAAGCACAATGTGGGAGTGTCTGTCATAACAGGATCAGGCTGAAGAAGCTGTCTCCATAAACAATATCGCAACTTGGGGAAGGGACCACGACTTTAATGATGTAACCTTTGCCCAAAGGTCTTGACCGCCGATTCGCTTAAACTACATATTCCTCAACATGTGAATGAAGGAGATGTCTTCGAACATGTGAGAAATCATCTGATTACCAGTCGTTAATGAAAACTGTTAACAGACGCGAAGGTGGCCACCGATAATGATGATGGTCCCTAAGATGCACAATACAATCTAGCGAGTGTGAATAAAATGAGTTGAAGTCGAAAACTCATAGAATCATTCGACCAGGAGCCAATGATGAAGATTCCTGATCAAACACAAGACTACCTGCCACTGATGTCTGCAAGTATCCAGGTACTGATGGGTTTCTGGATCAACTTCCTAGATAAGATGATGAAGTCGATAGGAAGATATTTGTTGAAAGGTAGGCACTAAGGCATCCTACATCAGCCAACATGAAATGGAAACCAACTGATTTTTTTTATGATTGAGATAATGAAGAGTAAATGGGGATGTTGGACGACAAATAATTTCTGGCATAATGAGCGGTTTGGTTGATAACAGGAGTAGTAGATAGCGATATCTGCTTGAAAAATAGAAGGCACTATAACAGGGTACTAGGCAGCTGAGGCTTAATGAACACCAAAGAGTGTGTTAGGATTTTACCGGTGTAGGGACACTGGGAGATGAAGGCTAATACTCATAGATGGTAGGGTTCGGCTAACTTCGAAAGAGTTTTTTGGGAAGTGGCATGTTCAAGAATTTTGCTGCCAAATCGACCTTTCTGAAAATGTAATAGAGGTAGTATCCATTTTGTCCAAATTTTTCCCCGTCTGATTAAGTTTAACAAGTCTAGATGAGTAAACTCGGTGAATTTTTCATATTTAGAGAGTCTGAAAAATATCATAAAAGACAACTCCGTGCCCCATCTGATTAACTTTAATGAGTCCAAACGAGTAAACTCGGTGAATTTTTCATGTTTAGAGAGTGTGAAAAATATCGTAAAAGACAACTCCATTGGGGTACCTTTGTCATGTCTTGATAACCGGGCATGGCAAAGGGAGAATAGTAAGCCCGAAACAGTTCATTTTTCGTAAGTTAGTCCATCGAAGCTGGAAAAGTGAGAAATCTATGTTTGATGGACGTCTACCTCATTTTGTTATGAGTACGAGGAGACAGAGTAAACTCAGTATTCGTTGTGAAATTTTAACGAGTCCAACAAAGAAAAACTCGGTGCCCTCCGTGAAATTTTAACGAGTCACATGGAGAAAACTCGATTACCTCCGTGAAATTTTAACGAGTCATACGGAGAAAACTCGGTTACTTTTTATGTTTAAAGAGCTTTGAAAAAAAGGAAAAGAATGGCTCCTTACTCTCTGTCGTGGTAGTTTAACGAGCCCGAAAAAGTCAACTCGGGGTTTTTTCAGTTTTATGAGCGAGAAAAAGGTTCCTAAAAAGAAATCTCAGTGCTTCTTCATAGTTTTAACAAGTCTGAAGAAGAGAACTCTAGGTTTTTTGGATTAACGAGCAAGAAAAAGACCATAAAAAGAATACTCGATATCAACTTCGTATAAGTTTAATGAACAAGTCCAAAGAAGGGAACTCAAGGTTTTTCGGATTAACGAGCAAGAAAAATACCATAAAAAGAATTCTCGAGTAAACATGAGTATGTCTACATATGAATCTTGATCACTCATCAGAACATCAGTACCAAATCTCAATAGTTGCAACACATGCGCATCAAGAATTCATGACTTTTGCCAACTAGCTTAAGAGAGTCATGCCCCAAAATTGGCTATAAGAAGGTTGGAAGACCTTCATTTTCACTGTTTCGAGTGTTGTGAAGGAGCTCTGGGGTGAAAAGGGGTGAAAAATTCATCTGACGATTATGGTCAATCTGAGCAATGGTTTTCCTTCCCGCGAGATCTAGGTAAGAGATAGAACCTCCTGCTATCATTTAATTGTATTTTTGTTACTTTTTGCTGGTTCAAAATGAGAAAATTTTGAGGCCCTAAAAAAATTCTTATGCCTAATGCGGGCCAGTAGTGTTGCAGCCCCGTTAAACGCATAACACGTGAAGGGATACCGTGTTAGCGCGCTCTGTTTTACACTAGGGCCAGCGTTAGGCACACCGTGTTTTTTAGCAACTCGTTTTTTACTGTTTTGAAGTGGTCTAGGTAAGTTTTGATCGGTTGAAAACGTTGCATTTGCAGGTATTTAGCTACTAATCATGAGTATCTGGAAAGAGAGAGAACATGAACGGGAATAACGAGAGATGGTGACAGATGCTACAAGCTTGATGGCTCTCCACAGATGTGGATTGCTAAAATATGCCTGCTTAGAACTGATGAGGGGTCAAGAGGACCTCCTAAGGTGGCTAATCCAGCAATGGGATGAATGGCACCATGTCTTTCGGATTGGGGGCAATGAGCTCTCAATCGAAAAGGATGATGTGTACTTTTTGACCGGCCTATCATGTCATGGGATGAGGCCCAACTTCACGGGGTCCAGAACTAACCCACGTTCCACTGCTGATCTGATTCATGCTCATTGCATACGTGACACTCAGGCTGTGAGCAACCGGGTAATGATCGCACAGGTGGCTTTAAGACCATTTAGGTCTATCTTATGGATTATTGTTGACTTGGAAGGTGCCAAGAGTCAGCATGTGGCCACCAAGGCCCAGGTGCTCCTAGCCTTGGACTATATGCAAGCTCAGGTTTTTGACTGGTGTGATGGAGTTGTCCGTCAGGTCCGAGCAGAGCTTACCGCATGTAAGACCATACCCAGAGAGAGTTTGGGTACGGTACACTGATTGTCTCTTTCTTACTGGAGCGGGTACCAATGATGAGGCCTAGGATCGTTACATCACCTTTGGGCCCACGCGAGCCGAGGTAGGCTCGGTGGGCAGCCTTGCTTCCGCGGATTGGAGAGGGTCCCGTCTGCCACTGTTTTGATGATGGATTTTTTGATTTGCTAAACTCCTAGATTATTATGATTGAGGATTATCCCTATGCGGGGATGAAATTCACAGGCGATCCGGAGTTAGTACTGCCCCCTAGTACCCAGTAGGGACTCGATTGTAAGAAGGAAATGATCCATGCATTTCAAAGAAGTACTTTGTTTTTTGTCTTTTGAATGTTTATGCAATTTTTTTTTTTTTAAATAGGGTGAAAATTATGTTTTGACATGAAGCGTTTGTTTTCTTGACACAGATGTGGCACCTGTTCGGCCAGTTGGGGCCCCTCGTTATGCACAGTGAGGACTACAGCTACCCAGGGCTGGCGCACCATCAGAGGATGCGGAAGCCTCCGAGGATGATGATGCCCAGGTTTTACATGAACTCTCCAGAAACCTGAAGGGTTTGAGTATGGGCATACCACCCCTTCCTATGCGGGAGGTTCCAGTTCGTTTGCAGCGGCATACCGTAGGTGTGCTGGAGAGATACCTGGTGCCTCTAAGGAGGATAGCTAGAGCAATTGTATGCTACCATGATCATCAAGCCTAGCTGGTGGAGCGGATGTAGTAGTGTTAGAGCGTGGCTTAGTGTAGCCAAATTTTTGTAAAACACCCAAATTTTGGAAGATTTTTTGATGTAACTATTGTACTGGAAACGACATATATATATATATATATATATACATAATTTTTGGAGATTTTGTGTTTTTTAATTTTTTATGTATTTTCAATGGGATAAAAATATATATACTCATGAGTAAATATTTTATAGCAAATGTGACAAATGCCAATCTAACAAATAATTTGCCAAAGAATCGGCTAATGCATTAAATTCTCTAGGAACGTGCTCAAATGTAATTGTTTGAAATTGACGTTCTAAAAGTCGCACCCATAAAAAATAACGTAACAAGAATGGATGATGGACACGGTAATGATTGTTTAACTACATAATGACGAGTTGGGAATATAACCTGACCACTAAATTGGAGATGTCACGAGATGCCGCTTCCGTGAGGAGTTGGATCACTGACATGTACTCGGCAACATTATTGGTGGTGCTACCCAGGAAGATTCCCCCGGAACCAAGAAGGTCCAACTCAGGAGTGTAGAGAATCTAAGCAGCTGAAGCAATGAGTCTAGTGTGACGTCGACTAGCACCGTCCGCATATTCGACGTATGATAAGGAAGGTGACGACATCTATGTAAAGAAAAATATTACATGAGAACAAACACCTTGAAAACCAAAAAATATCCAGAGACATCAAAACAATAGGCAAAACTTATATACATAAAATTACAAAGCATATGTCTGGTGTGAAACTAGGAAAAATAATTCTTTAGATAGAGCCCGTTGCGGGGCTTCGCGAGTGAAATTCCATTATAGTCCTGAAGTTCGTAAGCCCCTTTTGAGAGGACTTTAGTGACGATGTAAGGACCAAGCCATAATGGTTGAAGAGTTCTTGCCCCCAAGAGGTCATGTTTCTGATCATAAAGTAGAACAAGATCGCCCTCTTCGAAAGAACGAGGCTTGACAGATTTGTCGTATTGAGCTTTGACTCAGCACTGGTGAGCTTCGAGTGCTAGTGTAGCATCTCGACGAGTTTCGTCCAAATGATCAAGTGAGAGCAAGTGCTCTTCTCTGGCAGTGCTGCTAGGCAGGAGTTCAATGGAGAGTTTGAGTGATGGAATTTCACACTCGATTGGAAGTACTACCTCCAGGCTGAATGCAAGTTGGAATGGCGTGAAACCTGTGGCAGTTTTGACTAACGTTCGGTATGCCCATGACGCAGAATACAACTTCCGATGCTATGTGGTTTTATGGTTTCCGACCAATCGATGAATCGTGGTTTTGAGGATGCCATTTACGGCTTCAACTTGACCATTAGCTTGAGGATAATAAGATGAAGATTGATCTTGAAGAAAACCTAGCATGGATGTTAATTCGGTGCTATAGGGTAAACTGCTTGGGTTGTTGGTTTTCGAATATCCCTCTCAGGGCTTTCCGGTGCCCAAGGCAGACAGTAAGATTAGTTGTGCTGTTCACAAAGATGGCATGAGCATGTTCATATTAACTTAAAATAACTTGATGGGATACGATAGAGAATTACCTCTTTGACAATCTTGGAGTCCTTTGGAGAGCGCTAGGCAGCGAAACAAGAGTCCTTCTTCACCGGCTCCAAATATTAGTCCTGCAATTAGTCAAAGCACCCGTGTAATTTCTAACATAACATATATCCTATCAATTAAGTCAATATATTATGAACTTATAAATTATACACATCTGAGCCATTCATATCATACTATGTAAATGTTCAAACAATAATGACAATATTAAGCATTGAATGGACAAAACGAACACAATTCTATTGATTTTGAAAGAAGGAGGATTACAACCGTCGGTTGTACCAAGCCCTCCTCAGTCTCCCAATCTCTTTTATCTCTCAAGTGAAGAAGTCCAAGTCAAAAATCTCTCTAGGAACCTCTTTGACTCTTGGCCTTCACAATATAACACTATTCTCTATTCCACAAGTATGCCAAAACCTTTAGCAATCCTTCGACCTTCAATTAAGAGCCTTTAGCTCCTTCTTATAGGAGAGGGAGAAAGCCATTGTTGCCTTTCTCTTTCCACTAGTTTGGAATGGAAAAAACTTAGATGTTTATTCAATCTCTATGCTTTTGCCTCCTTTGGAGTTCAGTCTTGTTATAGCAATGACCAATAATGAACTGGTTCTCTGCAGTTTCTTTTGTGAACTGACTCTCTTGTGAGGGAAAGCCGGAGATTCAAATCATTCTCCGCGGGCTTTTCCTGATTCAAACTTAAAACATGGGTAACACTTCCCTCCAGTGTAAACAGAGCGTTGCCCTAGCCACTAACGCGGCCCATTCACTGATTAGCTGCGTTATAACACTCTTGTATTGTTATAGATAGGCGTTACCCTGGCAGAAATAGGTTTAATTTAGGTCTTTGTACTCCTTCCATATTTGTCTTCCCCTCTGAGCTGATGAGGAGGTATTTTGACATGTAACAGATGCCCCCTAAAGTGTGAGGTTAGAGACGAAGACGATGGCCGAAATACTTTATAATTCGTGTAGAGATAAAGAGATTGAAAGACTGAGGAAAACCTGAAACAACAACATATGTCAGAAAATATAGTATCTGCCTTGAGTCGGGCATATCCCATGCTTAGTAGCTTAAACAACATGATTTCTCTAGAATAGAGATATAAAGAATCTGTCCACCGATAGGAACAATGTGGAAGTGTCTGTCATAACAGGATCAGGCTGAGGAAGCTGTCTCCATAAACAATATCGCAAATTGGGGAAGGAAACACAACTTTAATGATGTAGCCTTTGCCCCAAGGTCTTGACCGTCGATTCGCTTAAATTGCATATTCCTCGACATGTGAATGAAGGAGTTGTCGTCGAACATGTGAGAAATCGTCTGATTACCAGCCGATAATGAAAACTGTTAACAGACGCGAAGGTGGCCACCGATAATGATGATGGTCCCTAAGATGCACAGTACAATCTAGCGAGTGTGAATAAAATGAGTTGAAGTTGAACACTCGTAGAATCATTCGACCAGGAGCCAATGATGAAGACCCCTGATCAAACACAAGACTACCTGCCACTGATGTCTGCAAGTATCCGGGTACTGATGGGTTTCTGGATCAACTTCCTAGATAAGATGTTGAAGTCGATAGGAAGTGATATGTTGAAAGGTAGGCACTGAGGCGTCCTACATCAGTCAACACGAAACGGAAACCAACTGATTTTGTTTATGATTTGAGATAAGGAAGAGTAAATGGGAACGTCAGACGAAAAATAATTTCTGGCATAATGAACGGTTTGGTTGATAACAGGAGCAGTAGATAGCGAGATCTGCTTGAACAATAGAAGGCACTCTAGCAGGGTACTAGGCAGCTGAAGCTTTGATGAACACCAAAGAGTGTGTTAGGATTTTACCGGTGCAGGGACACTGGGAAATGAAGGCTAATACTCATATATGGTAGGGTTCGGCTAACTGCGAAAGAGTTTTTTGGGAAGTGCCATGTTCAAGAATTTTGCTGCCAAATCAACCTTTTTGAAAATGTAACAAAGGTAGTATCCATTTTGTCCAAATTTTTCCCCGTCTGATTAAGTTTAGCGAGTCCAGACGAGTAAACTCGGTGAATTTTTCATGTTTAGAGAGTCTGAAAAATGTCAGGAAAGACAACTCTGTGCCCCATCTAATTAGGTTTAACGAGTCCAGATGAGTAAACTCGGTGAATTTTTCATGTTTAGAGAGTCTGAAAAATGTCAGGAAAGACAACTCTGTGTCCTGTCTGATTAGGTTTAACGAGTCCAGATGAGTAAACTCGGTGAATTTTTCATGTTTAGAGAGTCTGAAAAATATCATAAAAGACAACTCCTTTGGGGTACCTTTGTCATGTCTTGATAACCGGGCACAACAAAGGGATAATAGTAAGCCCGAAACAGTTCATTTTCCGTAAGTTAGTCCATCGAAACCGGAAAAGTGAGAAATCTATGTTCGATAGACATCTACCTCATTTTGTTATGAGTACGAGGAGACGGAGTGAACTCAGTATTCTTTGTGAAATTTTAACGAGTCCAACAAAGAAAAACTCGGTGCCCTCCGTGAAATTTTAATGAGTCGCGTGGAGAAAACTCGATTACCTCCGTGAAATTTTAACGAGTCACGCGGAGAAAAATCGGTTACTTTTTCAGTTTAAAGAGCTTTGAAAAAGAGAAAATAATGGCTCCATCCTTTCTGTCGTGGTAGTTTAACGAGCCCGAAAAAGGCAAATCGGGGTTTTTTCAGTTTTATGAGCGAGAAAAATATTCCTAAAATGAAAGCTCAGTGCTTCTTCATGATTTTAACGAGTCTGAAGAAGAAAAATCTAGGTTTTTCGGATTAGAGAGCAAGAAAAAGACCATACAAAAAGAATGCTCGATGTCAACTTCGTATAAGTTTAACGAGTCCGAAGAAGGGAACTCGAGGTTTTTCGGATTAATGAGCAAGAAAAATACCGTAAAAATAATGCTCGATATCACATGAGTATGTCTGCATATAAATCTTGATCTCTCATCAGAACATCATTACCAAATCTCAAAAGTTGCGACACATGCGTAGCAAGAATTCACGGCTTTACTGACTAGCTGAAGAGAGTCGTGCCCCAAAAATGGCTATAAAAAAGGTCAGAAGGCCTTCAATTTCACTGTGCGAAGTGCTGTGAAGAAGCTCTGGGGTGAAAGGGGTGAAAACTTCAGCTCACGATTACGGTCAATCCGGGCAATGGTTTTCCTTCTCGCGAGATCCAGGTAAGAGCTAGAACCTCCTGCTATCATTTAATTGTCTTTTTGTTACTTTTTGCTGGTTCAAAATTAGAAATTTTCGAGGCCCTAGAAAAATGTTTGCGCCTAACGTGGGGCAGGAGTGTAACAGATGCGTTAAGCGCATAACCCGTGAAGGGATACCGTGTTAGCGCACTCTGTTTTGTACTAGAGCCAGCGTTAGGCGCACCGTGTTTTCTAGCAACTCAATTTTTTCCGTTTTGAAGTGGTCCAGGCAAGTTTTGATCGGTTGAAAATTTTGTTTGTGCAGGTATTCAGCTGTTTAAGCATGAGTATCTGGCGTGAGAGAGAACATGAACGGGAAGAACGAGAGATGGTGACGGATGCTGCAATATTGCTGGCTCTCCGCAGGTGTGGATTGCTAAAATATACCCGTTTAGAACTGATGAGGGGTCAAGAGGACCTCCTGAGGTGGCTAATCCAGCAATGGGATGAACAACATCATGTTTTTCAGATTGGGGGTAATGAACTCTCAATCGAAAAGTATGATGTGTACTTTTTGACCGGCCTATCATGTCGTGGGCCGAGGCCCAACTTGACGGGGTCCAGAGCTGACCCACATTCCACTACTGATCTGATTCGTGCGCACTGCATACGTGACACTCAGGCTGTGAGCAACCGGGTACCCATCGCATAGGTGGATTTGAGACCCTTGAGGTCTATCTTATGGATGATTGTTCGCTTGGCAGGTGCCAAGAGTTAGCATGTTGCCACCAAGGCCAAGGTGCTCCTAGCCTTGGACTGTATGCAGCCTCAGGTTTTTGACTGGTGTGACGAAGTTGTCCGTCGGGTCCGAGCAGAACTTACCGCATGTAAGACCCGTACCCAGAGAGAGTTTGAGTACGGTACACTGGTTGTTTCTTTCCTACTAGAGCGGATACAGTTGATGAGGCCCAGGATCGTTAAAGCACCATTGGGCCCACGCGAGCCGAGGCAGGCTCGGTGGGCATCTTTGCTTCCACGAACTGGAGAGGGTCCCGTCCGTCACTGCTTTGATGATGGATTTTTTTGATTGGCTAGACTCCTAGATAATCATGATTGAGGATTATCCCTATGCAGGGATGAACTTCACAGGTGATCCGGAGTTAGTCCTGCCTCCTGGTACCCAGTGGGGACTCGATGGTAAGAAGGAAATGATCAGTGAATTTCCAAAGAAGTACTTTGTTTTTTATCTTTTGAATGTTTATCCAATTTTTTTTTTGTTGAGATAGGGTGAAAATTATGTTTTGACATGAAGCTTTTGTTTGCTTGACACAGATGTGGCACCCGTCCGGCCAGTTGGGGCCCCTCGCTATGCATGGCGAGGACTGCAGCTACCCGGGGCTGGCGCACCAGTAGAGGATGTGGAAGCCGGCGACGATGATGATGCCCAAGTTTTACATGAACTCTCCAGAAATTTGGATGGTCTGAGTATGGGTATACCACCCCTTCCTATGCGGGAGGATCCAGTTCGTCTACAACGACATACTGTAGGTGTGCCGGAGAGATACCTAGTGCCTCTAAGGAGGATAGCTAGAGCAGTTGTATGCTATCATGAGCATCAGGCCTAGCTGGCGGAGTGGATGTATTAGTGTCAGAGCGTGGCTTAGTATAGCCAAATTTTTGTAAAACACCCAAGTTTTGGAAATTTTTTTGATGTTACGATGTACTGGACATGACCTATATACATATATATATTTTTTGGTGATTTTGTGTTTTTAAATTTTTATGTATTTTCAATGTGATAAAAATATATGTACACATGAGTAAATATTTTAAAATAAATGTGACAAATGCCAATCTAACACATAATTTGCCAAAGAATCAGCTAATGCATTAAATTCTCTAGGAACGTGCTCAAAGGTAATTGTTTGAAAATGACGTTCTAGAAGTCTTACTCTTAAAAAATAACATAACAACACAAGATGGAGGACCCGATAATGATTTTTTAACTACATAATGATGAGTTGGGAATCTAACCTGACCAGTAAATTGGAGATGTCACGAGATGCCGCTTCCGTGAGGAGTTGGATCACCGACATGTACTCAGCAACATTATTGGTGGCGTTACCCAGGAAGATTCCCCTGAAATCAAGAAGGTCCGACTCAGGAGTGTAGAGAACCCAAGCAGCTGAAGCAATGCGTCTAGTGTGACGACTAGCACCGTCTGCATATCCGACGTATGCTAAGGGGAGCGACGACATCTGTGTGAAAGAAAAATATTATACATGAGAAAAACACTTTGAAAAACAAGACACAATCTAGAAGAAATCAAAATAATAAGCAAAACTTATATACATAAAATTACAAAGCACATGCCTAATGCGAAACTAGGCAAAATACTTCTTTAGATAGAGCCCGTTGCGGGGCTCCTTGAGTGGAATTCCGTTACATTCCTGAAGTTCGTAAGCCCCTTTTGAGAGGGCTTTAGTAACGATGTAAGGACCAAGCCATAGTGGTTGGAGTGTTCCTGCCCCCAAGAGGTCATGTTTCTGATCATAAAGTAGAACATGATCGCCCTCTTGGAAAGAAGGAGGCTTGATAGATTTGTCGTATTGAGCTTTAACTCGGCGCTAGTGAGCTTCGAGTGCTAGTGTAGCATCTCGACGAGTTTTGTCCAAATGATCGAGTGAGAGCAAGTGCTCTTCTGTGGCGGTGGTGCCAGGCAGGAGTTCAACGGCAAGTTTGAGTGATGGAATTTTGCACTCGATCGGAAGTACTGCCTCCAGGCCGAACGCAAGTTGGAAAGGAGTGAAGCCTGTGGTAGTTTTGACTGATGTTCGGTATGCCCATAATGTAGAATACAACTTCCGATGCCATGTGGTCTTATGATTTCCGACCAATCGACGAATCATGGTTTTGAGGATGCCATTTACGTCTTCAACTTTGCTATTGGCTTGAGGATAATAAGACGAAGATTGATCCTGTCGGAAACCTAACATGGATGTTAATTCGGTCATCATATGATTCTGAAAGTGAGATCCATGATCTGTGAAAATCGATAGGGGTACGCCGAACCGACAGATTACCTGATTAAATAGGAAGAGAGCGGCGGTTTTTCCATCGGCCTTGAAAGTGGGAAGGGCTTCTGCCCATTTCGTAAAATAGTCTACCGCAACTATGATGTAGTTGTGTCCATTTTCCAAAGCGGGATTTCATGTGATGAAGTCAATTCCCCATTTAGCGAAAGGACCAATGAAGATAACCGGATGAAGGGGGGCAGGATGAGCGTGCATTTTCTTTGTGAAAATTTGACAGGGATGGCATTTTTGGACCATTGCAATACAGTCTTTAAACAAAGTGGGCCAATAGTAACTCGCGCGAAATATTTTTTAGGCAGTAGCTATGCCCGAAAGATGACCCCCGCATGCCCCTGCGTGGCAGTCATTCAAAACGCGTTCCGCCTCATCGAAAGTGAGACAACGTCGGAGAATAGTATCAACACCACGACGATATAGTGTATCGTTTAGCACGAGGTAGTGTTTTTCTTGGTGTTGGATACGACGACGGTCGTTGAATGTGAGGGTTGGGCAGAAGCATTGGGTTTGTAGGTAGACCAAAATGTCTCCATACCATGGGTCCAAAGAATCGACCAAGTACAAATATTCATCAGGAAATGGATCGTGAGCTACTTCTGCTGGGTCAATTCTGGGAAGATTCGATAATAATTCGGCGAAGACGAGGGATTTATTTGCTTTGGCAGCCGTGAAGACCAAATCAAATTGCTAGAGGATTACAATCTATTTGGAATATTTTCCTCCAATAATTTGTCTAGACAAGATATGTCGCATGGGGTTCTCCAAAGCAATAACCATAGTCTGTCGCAATAATATATAATGTCGGAGTCAGGTGACGGCAAAAACTACCGCCAAAGAAAGTTACTCCACATGTGAATAACGTAATTCAGGTCGGACTAGACCTTTGGATAAATAGTAAATCACATGTTCACTGTCGTCATCGTGTACTTGAACCAAAACCATTCCAAGTGAGGATGGTGAGGCTGCCAGGTAGAGGAGAAAGTCGCGTGAGTAATTGGGGGCACTAAGGAGTGGGGCTGAAACAAGTGCATGTTTTAAAGCATCAAATGAGCATTGAGCTTGGTCATCCCACGAGTATAGTGTTCCTTTCTTCAATAATCGCATGAATCCTTTCGTCATCTCGGCATAGTTAACGATGAAACGACGCAAAAAGTTTTCCTTCCCTTGCAAACTTTGGAGTTGAAGGATGGATTGTGGTGCCGGCAATTCAAAAATTTCTTTAACCTTATCGGGATCAACCCTTATCCCATGCTTGGAGAAAATGAAACCTAACAGACGTCTGGACTCGACCATAAATACGCATTTATGAGGATTGAAGCGGATATTGTAGAATCTGCACCTAGCAAAAATTTATCTTAAATGAGCAAGGTGATCCTGTCACTTCTTGGAATGGGCCGGAAGGTCATCCAAGTAAGCCTGTACAATATGTCGAATTTCATGAAAAGCGTAGTCTATAGCCCACTGAAAATTTGCTCCAGCATTCTTCAGACCGAATGGGAGTTTTCGATACGCAAAAGTGCCCCAAGGACAGATGAAAGCAGTTTTATGCTGGTCATCTTTTTTAATGGCCATCTGGTTATAGCCCGAGAATCCATACATGAATGAGAAAGATTCGCATCTGGCACAATCGTCGAGAATCTGGTCAATGAACGGTGTAGGATAATTGTCTTTGGGACAAGCAGTGTTCAGATTGTGATAGTCGACGCAAACTCTAAGGGTGCCTTGTTTTTGATCAACGGGAACTGGATTGGAAACCCATTCCGTTAAAGGAACGGGATAGATGAAACCAGCGTTCAAAATTTTTTCTACTTCAATCTTGATGGCGGCTGCTTTGCGTGGGTGGACAGGTCTGAGACGTTGCTGAACAGGTCTGGCATTATCATAAATCTTGATTTCGTGCTCGACAATAGAAGGGTCTATGTCGGGCATTTCGTCATAAGACCAAGAAAACACATCACGGAATTCCTTAAAAAGGGATGTGAAGCGTGAAATTTCCTCTGGATTGCAATAGGCTCCAATCTGAATATTTTCCACGATACCCGTTTTGACTGAGATATCAATGAGCATTGTCTTAGAAATATTACCCATGTTCCCTTCTGACTCGATAGTTTGGACAGTCGTGTAAGCGGAGGGAACCATCTCGGGTGGGGCAAAAGATGGGATTTCAGTTTTTATCGCCTCCGAGTCAATCATCGAAGCGCGATGGTGAAACTCTCCCCAAGGTCATTCTTCTAGAGACATGATCTCTTGAATAGCTTCGTCTATAGGCAAGACTTCAGTGAGGAGATCCTTAGAGAGAATAGTGATGGGAGGGAGGTTTGTACCTTTGGTCGAAACCATAACAGTGGAGGGTTCAGATGCGGTTTGGATGGCTTGATAAGCCAACTCGGCCGGTGAAAGTAGCATCTGATCTCCATAGGAATCAATGTCTGAAGGTGCTGGGATGATCCATGGGTCGATAGAGCCATCCAAATTGGTGGATATCATTGCAACCGTGTTTGGGATCTGCGGTGGCGGGAGAGGAAAACAACCCAGTACGGATGATGCCTTCAGAAGACCAGTACTGATACTGACGTAAGAGTTAGGAAATCCTCCTATTAGGGGTACAATGCTACTTGGTAACGTGGCATAATCAGGGGTGCAGAAGGATAGCTGGTCCACTGTGACTATTTTCCCATCCAATGGAAATAGGATGAGTCGGAAGACCGAAGACACAATGGCAGTCATGGCATAAGACCAATTGCGACCAAGCAATAGATTATAGTCTAGATGGCGCTCTATGACTTCAAAGTCCACGTTTACCATTTTCCCACTCAGAGTGATGGGAAAGCTAGCAAGGTATCCTTTTGGGAGGAAAGTGTGGCCATTGAAAGCTTTGAGGGAATTCGATGGTGGGGTAAGGGTAGGATAACCTAAATTGAGCTAGCAAGCTTGTGACATAAAGCAGGTCGAAGCACCTTCGTCTATGATAGTGCGATGGATTGGTCTCCCTTTCGACACAACCTGCACCTGGAATGCGAGTTGGTGTGAGAGGCGAGATTTAGCCTTTTCCATATCAAATATAGCTAGCATGGAATCCTGGGGGTCTATTCCACCAATGGTCGAAGGCAAGGCTTTCCTTTGTGCTGGACAGGTTTCTTAATACTTCGAGAGTAGACATAGATGACGGTGCCTGCGCCAAATCTTCTACAATGTTGTAGTTTTGGGCTGCACGTGCAGAGGTGTTATGATTCATGCGTCGAAGTGTCCCTTTGGGGGGACGAATCACGAGGTCAGTAGTAGGCCGTTCGATATGCAAATTGTTTGGCGGCGGTTGATTTGAACTAGTACCGGGTTCTTGAGAATCTATGGTAGGATTTCCATAAAGCTTGGCTCGAGTTTGAAGGTTAACACTCTCAATTCCATAAATGGTAGATGGTCCTTCACCGGAAGGATGTGAACCACCATTGCCCCGTTGATGGTTGTAAGGGCTGTTTCCATCCATGTACATGTTGTCATTGCGGATTAGGGAAAGGATTATGAAGAATGACAAAATGCCCAGAACCAAGTAAATAAAATTTGGTGCATTCTACACAGAGGACATTTGTATGTCAAGTGGTCCTCCGCACAGATTTTGCAAGGAAATTTCATGGGTTTATCCTTCCCTTTGTCATTTTTGGCAGCATTTTTTTGATTAGGGTTATTCTGATTATCTGACTGCCCTTCTGAAGAAGACGTCTTTTTCTTGTTCTTCTTATTTTTCCCGCTAGGCTTTTGTGAGGTTTGCACAGAATTCACCTTAGCGGTAGGAAGAGTAGTCGTTTGGTGAGGGGCGGTGGCAGCCGAAGATGGCTGGGAGGTTTTCCCCCGAGACTGCTTTGTGGCCACATTGGAGATTGTGCCAATGAGACCGTCGGCATGTGCTCTAGTTTTTTGAGTGGCTGGAGGAGTTGGGTTACTGGGGCCATGGGGGAGAAGATCGTATAGCGTGCCATATTGTGAATAGATTAAATCTAAATGCCGAGCAAAGAGAATGCATTGATCTTCTGTAACCGCACCAGACAGGCCAATGTCTTTATCTATGTGAGGTAAGAGAGACTTGCAAAACCAATTGGCTAAGAGATGATCCGGAATTGGCGCTTTGACTAGCCTCCTCCTACGTCTCCATTCATGAATGTGATCGGAGATGTGGGTGGCGGTGTCTTGGCGCAATGATGTTAACAATTCCGTGCTGGTCTCAAATCCAATTGGTAGTTGGAAGTTCTTTAGAAACTTCGTTGCTAAAGCACCAAACGTATTGATGGTGGCGCGTGGTAATTCAATGTACCACTTGGCAGCATTGCCTGTAAGCGTGCGGGGAAACAGTTGAAGTCGGACACTGTCATATACCATGGAATTGGATATAGACCATAAGTGAAAGGTAGTGATGTGTGCGACTGGGTCGTCCCCTTATTTCCCGTCTAACTTCGGGATGTCGGAAGGAATCTTATGCGGCACTGGAGGCCAAAGCGAGTTGTGATTGATGGGATCATTAGTCAGTTTATGGATATCGGGGATGTCCAAAGCTACCAAGAATGGCAATTGTGGATTTCCCCCTGAATCTAACCAAGGCAGTATGGGCTGACTATTTAGACCATAGAGTCCACCCATCAATGTGTTACCAAGAGGATAAGTAGGACTTTGGTGAAAAATTCCTATAGGCAGAGGAGTAGGGACATACGGTTGCTGTCCATAGGGCATGTTGTATTGCAGGGCGAACTGTTGGTTGCCCCCAGTATAAAAGTGCCCTCCCATTCCAGATGGAGGTTGGGGTTGGTTAGTCCAAATGGATGCAATAGAGTTTCCCGGAGGCATGCTAATACTTGCATAGTTTGGCAACGGCATAGACCCTACACCTATATTTGAACCACTTAAAGGAAAAGTATTAACAATAGGTTGCCCTATTTGTCCTAAGGATTGCAGAGGAAGTGAAATGTTCCCTGCTACCTGAGTGCTGGTGACACTGCCCCCTGGCATAGAGGCCAAGGGGTTTGAACTTAGCAGAGGGTTCCAACCGAAAGGGTTGCTAAAAGGTACCAAAGTAGTCATACTCGTGGGAGGAGCTACCGTGGGTCCTAACGTGGTCACAGTAGAAGTAGATGCCGAAGGATTCGGTAAGCTACTGACAGTTGTGATGACCATAGGGTTGGGAATAGGTATATGTTGACTACTGGAGTTACCCAGTGATGGCATAGAACTGACCACCGACGGGGAGGATGGTGGCGAACCTGGGATGGTTTCCATTGGCATCGACCCAGTAGATGCTGGTGGTGAAATGGATGTTGGTGCGACCGAAGACATATCTTAGCGTGGTGGAATCTGAATTATCACAGGCCCCAATGGATCAGTGAGCAGAGGATTGTAATGAGGTACAACCCCTTCAGTGAAAGGGTCCTCCGAAAATTCCGGATGATATGAGGCTATGTGATAATCAAGATTGGTCAGTGGAGATTGCTCTTCCGTAGAAGGCACGGGTTCACCCAGGTTCAGTTCTTCCTCAATAGTTAGAGGAGGTAGACCTTGTTGTCGTCTAGACAGACGACGTGGGTCGGGGGACGCCACGGTGACCTGTTTAATTTTAACAAATTTTAATAA
Organism: Pinus albicaulis; assembly: GCA_034641835.2. Taxonomy (NCBI): domain Eukaryota; kingdom Viridiplantae; phylum Streptophyta; class Pinopsida; order Pinales; family Pinaceae; genus Pinus; species Pinus albicaulis. The sequence goes on along the minus strand of JAXQQM020058848.1, from coordinate 253,696 downwards.
ATTGTGATGTATTATAAAGTCTTAGTGACAGTAATCACACACCTAAAAAGGAAAAAAAAAGACTCTCTAAAATCAATCAGCAAGCAGCCAGAATAGGGTGCCCTGCCTGAGTACTACCGTTCGCTGGTGATGAAATCCAGTATCACAATAGTATACAGAGAGGGTTGGTCGAAATTATAGTTACGGTCACTCTAGAGCTTCGCCCGAACCTCAGACGATAGGTGTAAGCACTCTCGTGAAGACAAGTACCCTCCTAAAGACCGAAGACAGAGTGGGTCCGTCTATTTCAGGTACCAGGACAGCCTGTCCCAGTCACCTTGTGTAAGTCCCTAAAAATTATGGCCACTAAAGATACCTCAAATCACAGACATCATCAGGGGGGTCCACGGTCAAGGATAGCATGCTATATGGGCAGAATACCTAGATCCCCGATCTATTTTCGACATCCCCGAAGGGAACCCCAATATATAACACACCCACCAGATGCAGTCGAAGGCGGGCTACCTTCTTGTGCACCCAAGTGTTGTCTCGCACTGAGCTCCGGTAAAGGAACAGTCCCGATAATATGAGTGCAGTAGGATTTCGCTCGTTAATGACTCTAGTTTCAAGTTTTGAGATCTTGGGTATTTTTCTCACTGCTCCTAACCCAAGATCCTAGCCTGAACTACTGTTTGTGTGAGTTCAAAAAAGAGTTGATTGATTTTATTATCACTTTATTCTTAGTGTACTTGATTATTAGTCTTGCGGAGGGGGAGTGGACATATGAAATGTGATGAGACTCTGACTCAAGAAACCATGCAAAACATGCTCTAGATATTAAATTCGATGAAGAGTGTTTCTACAGGGAGAGGTTTCTTTTCAACATCCATGCACTAACATTCAAATAGCACAGTTCAAATTTTAAAGATTCAGACTTCTATCTACCTCTTTTAAATAGTCTATGAACCGAAAATTTCAGAATAAACTCAGTTAGATGCAGAAAAATAATAAAAAAATAATTTTTTCTCTTAAAAATTAAATGCTTTGGACACTGAATTTTCAAACAACAGAAACAAATAGAAATGCCAGCTTAGCAGAAAAGCACAGGGATTCAGTCAGCGAAAGGTACTGATGGCCAAAAAACTCTGCAACTAAAACACCATCACAACAGTGAACAACAAGGTTTTGGTTGAGTAACGCTCTGTCTGTGAGTAAAGACAACGACTAACGAACTGTATTTCATCAGAGACAGTGTTATAATGCACTGGACAACCTACAGAGGTAGCGTTAGCCAGGGAAAATTTCTTCGGTTGGTCAAACAGAAATAGGATTGAACTCTGCGAGTGTTTGATATGTCTACTGGGCATAAAAAATGGTCAGAAGGGTCTGTGAACAGAGGAAAGAAGAGAGGAGGGAAGAAATAGTCCGGAAACTATGGGGAAACTCCCTAACAGAGTCGCCAATTCTGCTATAGGGTAAACTGCTTGGGTTGTTGGTTTTCGAATATCCCTCTCAGGGCTTTCCGGTGCCCGAGGCAGATAGTAAGATTAGCTGTGTTGTTCACAAAGATGGCATGAGCATGTTCATATTAACTTAAAATAACTTGATGGGATGCGATAGAGAATTACCTCTTTGACAATCTTGGAGTCCTTTGGAGAGCGCTAGGCAACGAAACAAGAGTCCTTCTTCTCAGGCTCCAAATCTTAGTCCTCCAATCAGTCAAAGCACCTGTGTAATTTCTAACATAACATATATCCTATCAATTAAGTCAATATATTATGAACTTATAAATTATACACATCTGAGCCATTCATATCATACTATGTAAATGTTCAAACAATAATGACAATATTAAGCATTGAATGGACAAAACGAACACAATTCTATTGATTTTGAAAGAAGGAGGATTACAACCGTCGGTTGTACCAAGCCCTCCTCAGTCTCCCAATCTCTTTTATCTCTCAAGTGAAGAAGTCCAAGTCAACAAGATCTCTAGGAACCTCTTTGACTCTTGGCCTTCACAATATAACACTATTCTCTATTCCACAAGTATGCCAAAACCTTTAGCAATCCTTCGACCTCCAATTAAGAGCCTTCAGCTCCTTCTTATAGGAGAGGGAGAAATCCATTGTTGCCTTTCTCTTTCCACTAGTTTGGAATGGAAAAAACTTAGATGTTTCTTCAATCTCTATGCTTTTGCCTCCTTTGGAGTTCAGTCTTGTTATAGCAATGACCAATAATGAACTGGTGCTCTGTAGTTTCTTTTGTGAACTGACTCTCTTGTGATGGAAAGCCGGAGATTCAAATCATTCTCCGCGGGCTTTTCCGATTCAAACTTAAAACATGGGTAACGCTTCCCTCCAGTGTAAACAGAGCGTTTCCCTAGCCACTAACGCGGCCCATTCACTGATTAGCTGTGTTATAACGCTCTTGTATTGTTATAGATAGGCGTTACCCTGGCAGAAATAGGTTTAATTTAGGTCTTTTTACTCCTTCCATATTTGTCTTCCCCTCTGAGCTGATGAGGAGGTATTTTGACCTGTAACACCTAGTCAATGGTCCCACAGTGTGCATCTTTCGTTCATTCAGGGAACCACTGATAAAATTTCTAGGGTCCTTAGGAAGCATAAGGTGTCTTCGTCATTCAAGCCCCTTAACACAATTCACAGCTCTCTCAAATCGGTTAAAGATCTGATTGACCCTAGGGATGGGAAAGGTGTCTACATCATTCCTTGCTATTGTGGGACTCACATTGGTGAAATTTTTCATTCTATAAATCAAAGGATATGTGAGCATGCTGCTGAGATTAAAAATGGAAGATCCCACTCGTCTGCCCTAGATAAGCATGCAAAAAATACTAACCATCATATCTGCATCGAAGAGGCTAAGGCCATTGCTAGGATCGACCATTTCCATCATTGGAAGTTAAGAGAGGCCTTAGAAATTGAAAGCAGACCCGTTAATCTCAATAGAGATGATGACTGGAACATCAATAGGTGTTGGATACCTATCTTATATTTGTGATTGCCTTTTATTGCTACCCTGCTTATTGTTCCTTTATTTCTCTATTAATTTTTTATTTATTTTATTTTATTTTTATTATATATATATTTATATTTTTTTATATTTTTTATTGTTTTTATTATTATTATTATTTTAGTTGGATCTCGTGCATCAATAAATAAATAAAATTAATAATTAAATAATTAAATCAACTAAATAATATATATATATATATATATATATATATATATATATATATATATATATATATATATATATATATATATATAATAATTTAATTAATCTATTAATTAATTGAATAAATTAACCAAATATTTTAATAATAAAATGAAACTAGCCGTTATTAATTAATTAAAAAATATAATTGATAAATAAATAAATAAATAAATTTTAAAAGTCAAAATAGTCATTTTCCTTACGGCTAGTTTAGCCATCTCAACAACTATTTAAACTTAATGTACTGATTTGATCTCTCATCTAGGGAAAATTTCAAACAAGTTTCAAATCAAGAAGGAAGGAAATGAAACTTCTCTTTTTCATCATGGTTTGATTAAGCTATTGGTGTTAGAGGAATTGAAGAGACTAAGCAGAGATTGGACTTCCTTTTTGCTTATGAGTGGTTATGAAATTGATGTTGTCACTCCTAAGAGAGCCTCCAAACCAAGGAACATTTCATCACCAACTGTGGCACAAGAAGTTGAACAAGGGAATAGATCATCTCCTCCAGAACTAGTGAGCATGGAGGTAGAGCCTTTGCAAAATATTGACACACCTAAAACAACACCTGCAAAACAGGAGAAAATAGTTAGCAAACAAAGAAGCAAGAGAGTTACTAGGAGGAAAATAGTGGCTAAAGGAAACTTAGAGGACATCTTGCATGCAATTGACATTGAAGAAACTCCAATTCTCCAAGCTAAAGACATTGAATATGGAGGAAGAAAGCTGAAGAAAGGTAAGATAACTAAAAAATTAGAGTTTACAGGTGATGACGTTGGTTTCATTTTTCAACCTAGGAAACCAATGACCAAACATGCAAGAAAGGTCATGGATAGAAACAAAGAGATTGAGAAGGTCAGTGAAATTGTTTAGCCACCAAGCATTATAGATCTGTCTTCACCTGCAAAAGAAGAGTTTGTTATCAAACATAAAAAGGGTAAAGAGAAAATTAGTGAAAAATCAGAAATTGAAACCCTTAAAGAGCTATTGAAGGTGGTAGGTGAGGAGATATCAGTTCTGAAGAAAGAGGAAAAGAAACACAGAGTTGAGAAAGTTCAGTTTGAGCAAATGAGAAAAATCTGGGAAGATCAAGTCACCAATGCTTCAAAGACCTTGGACAATATGGAAAAGTTGATAAAGTGGACTTAACCACTAAGAGGATAGGTTAAACATATCAAAAATATAAACCTGCACTTGCAATCCAAGAATAGGGCATTAAAGGACAAAGTGAAATATCTAGAAGAGAAATTGGATCTGATTCATGTAGAGTTGGAAAAGAAAGGATTGAAAATGACAGTGGTAGAGGAGCTCATTAGTCAACTGATTGTAAATGAGGAGGAAACTCCACAAGAGTAATAAGGTCAAATGGAATATGTTTTAGGAGGTTCATAACATGCAGAGAACCCAAATTTTGTAGTGAAGGATAGATTTTGAAGATAATCTTGAAAGGAGCAATTTCTGTTTTTTTGCATCTTTTCATAGCGTACCTCAGGCTTGAAGCCAGAAATACGCTACGAAAAAACCTATAGGTTATTTTTTGAATTTAAAATTATTTTTGGCATGTTTTAAGGAGATATATTGATGGTTGCAAGGTGTCATAACATTATTAGGGTGTTGGAACAACAAAGAAGTCAAGAAGATTGATGGAGAAGCAACTTTTTCCATGCTACTAAAACTCGCTACGAAACTGCCCCGTTTTTGTAGCAAGCAATTGTTGAAGGATTTTGAGCATATTAAAAGCATTTTTTTCCAATTGGAGACCTTTAGCATGTCAAAGGACCTTATTAGCAGATATTTATGACTCAAATGGAGTGCCATGAAGCCAGGTCACCAGTCAAAACAACGTTGAAGATGAAGGTCATCCATTCTTAAAAAGCAGGGTTATGTTGCACAGATATATGGGTGCTTTAAATATGTAAAGTGGTGGTGAACTTGGTCATGTGTAATTCGAGCATGGGACATTCATTATGTAACCATCATGTAATTTTTTCACAGATAGGATAAAGGAATGTAATAAATCGGAGATAGAGTCCTATTAGGAGTTTGTTTCTTTAAAGGTAGCTGTTAGTTTTCTATTTTAAGTTATGAAAGGTACCATAGTAGAATTCGAGGATCTAGCCACTGGGTATATCATCCATACTGTAAATAATGTCTATTTATAGACAAAACATTGAAGAAGTAAGGGTTGGAGAATATTTTCACCAAATTGTTGCTTATATGTTTTTTACCATTATCAGTAATACAAAGTGACATTCTACTTCCAGACCTGAGATTCTCATGAGATTTTTGATGTCTTATTGATCTGTATCTTATGTTTAATCACTTGCAGTAGATTTCATCCCTAATTACTTAGAATTCGTAATATTATGCTCTAACTTCCTTTAGTGGTGAAATGACTATGTTTTCCTATGTTGTATGTGTGAATTATCTCTGTTGAAAACCTCTATCTGCCTCAGATTCCATCTGAAGAAAAACTGTCACTAAGACTACTGATTGTTGACTCCATAAGCCCAATGGTAGAAAGCCTACATTTTTCAACCTGCAATCATATAAAACAAGTTACAATTTCATAGAGCTAGCCATCTAGTACTATCCTTATTCAAAATCATAAACCCCCTTTGAGAGATCCCTCTAAAACTGAAGAGGCTAATATTCAGTTAGAAGTGGTTTGAAAGAGTTACATTGAGTTGATTGATGAGCATCCAATCAAGATATATTTGGTGATAACATTTTGGTGCATCTGTCGGGAGCTTTAAGACATATTTTCTGAAGTTTTTGTGCAAAAAATGAAGTTGAACTCTTGGAGGTAGCAGGAGCTCAGAATATGTTCAAGGCTGCAACTACCTTGGTGACTCCATTTCAAAAATTCACGCTTAAAGGTGGCTTCGAGAAGGATATACACGAGGAGCAATCCAGATCCTAACCCACCTACTATAGTGGATAATCCAAACAAAATTTCCAGAGGTATTCAATGCAGCTCTTCAAAATCAGGTACTGCATCACATTCAAGAGCTTTGTCCTCTAAATTTTTAATAATTCCTGAAGATAAAAAGTTTGATGATAAAATTTAGGAGGTCTTGTTTAGGTATGAAAATTAAAATGAATTGACTGAGATTGTTTTAGACCTACAAAGAAGAGGTATTGATACCTGAGCCTTAGTGACCCAAAAATATAAATAAGAATTCTGGGGGGCAGTCACATCAGAGTTATTGTTAGAGAGGGAATCTTTGGATAAGTTGAAAGAATTAGACCCATTTGAAGTCTTGCTAAGAAGAAAATCTGGTATTCCTTTACCTGACTGGAGCTCATTTGTAACTGGAATACAAATAACAACTACACCACTTCCTAATAGTTCTTCTTCTACTACTGTTGTCCCTAAAAATAACACAGTCCCTGTCATCATGGCTAGAAATGTTCCACCTCAACCTGCTATTGCACCTGCTAGATACACTCCACTTATTTTTCCAGTTGTCCTTAATTCCCTCCCTAGTAATTATTCTACTAGAATTAAAACTTGGGGAAGTGATGAAGAAATTATAGCTGAAGAACATGTAGACCAATTCAATTAATTTATAGACAGAGAGGAGGTTGACCATGAAGATGTCAAAATGAGACTATTTGATCAAAGTTTCATTGGCGAGGTCAGAAAGTGGTTTAAATCCCTTACTCCAGGAAGCTTTCATAACTGGAATGAGTTTGAGGATAGTTTCCTGAGAAAGTGGGGAAATAGAACAAACCCTATGTAGGCCCTCACTGAATACAATAGTCTAAAAAGAGTTGTATATGAAACTGTCAAAAATTTCTCCAAGATATTTAATAAAGTCTATGATTCCATCCCTGTTCATCTTAAGCCTCCACCAGGAGTAGCTGAATTGTGCTATGCTGAGGAATTTGACTATGACTTCTATATCCTGCTTAGAGAAAGAGAATCCCCTTCACTAGAAAAAATGAAAAATGATGTTGTGAAAGTGGAAGTGAATATGATAGTAGCCAAGAAATCCAAGATGGGAAAAACAAAATTGAAGGAAGAAGATAAGCCTTCCACCTCAGATGATAAATTTGACTCCATGATAAAGACAATGGAAAAACATATGGATAGGCTTGCCCTTGGAAATGCTTCTACACGTCCTGCACAACATGAGCCACAAATTAGAAATCCATAGTTTAGAAGGACTCAAAATCAACAGAGACCAAGGGAAAACAGAAATCAACCTAACCCTCAAGTAAGGCCTCCTTTTCAACAAAATTTAGTTGATGAATAAGATCAACATGAAATTCCAGAAGACTCCATTCACTCCCTAGATGAGAACATGTCTAGAATTTTTTTTACTAAAGAAGAGCATGATGAGTTTGATCATGATGTAAACAAGGGTGAAGAACCATCTATTTACCTTAGAGTTATCAACATGCAATCTTTGAGATGCAGAAGCAATACAACCTCAAAAACATAAATGTTCCTATTACTGAAAATAAAGCACAGCCCAAGAAAGATGCTCCTAAAGCAGCTGAGGCTAGAAAATATCCACCACCCCGTCCTCCTGTCAAAGAAATTTAAAATATTACTTCTACTTTCAGTTTGGAGAATGATATTTCCAAAATCAAGATCCCAGTCCCTTTTGGAGAAATTCTTAAGGTGAATGAGTACATAATTAAAATTGTAAAAATGTTCAATTCTCAACCAGGAGTTGCAAATATCCTTAATGTACAAGAAGACCATCCAAATATTTACTTGGGAACAAGATTGGAAGATGAGCAGAAGGAAGAAGTACCTCCTTTCTATGTCAGCCTTAGTATCCATGACATGACCTTACACAATGCCATGTTGGATTCAGGGGCTTCTCATAACCTCATGCCTAAAGTGATTATGGAAAGGATGGGATTGGAAATCACTAGGCCATACAAGGGTTTTTTTTCTTTTGATTAAAAAAGAGTTCAATGAATTGGATTGATAAAATATGTTGTTGTTTCTCTTACACAAGTCCCTGCCAAGACAATGGTGATGGACATTGTGGTAGCAGACATTCCACCCAAGTTTGGCATGCTTCTATCCAGGTCTTGGGTAGCAAAAATAAAAGGCACCATGCAGATGGACCTAACATATGCCACCATTTCTGTTTTTGGTGAGCAAAGAAGACTGTACAGAGAGACAAGGATGGCTTATATGGTAAGAAGTAAGGAAAAACCTCAGAATTTCCCAATTTATGTTGTTGAAACTGAATTAGGATCAACAATTCTTTTCAATGAACTAACTGATGAAGCAGAAGATGAAAGGAAATCATCAATTCAAGAGGTTGAAAAACAACTAGCTAAAAATCAACAAATCATTGAAGAAAAGGTAGAGGGTTGGTGGTCGTTGCACTTTGATGGATTAGCTGGAAGAGAGGGTGTTGGAGCAGCCATTTGGATCACATCTCCTGATGATGAAAGTAAGTTTTATTATTTCAAACTAAAATTTGATTGCACAAATAATATTACTGAGTATGAATCTCTGTTTTTGGGTTTAGAAATTTTGAAAATATTAGGTGCCCAAAAAAATTCAGTTTGTGGATATTCTGAATTGGTTATTAAAAAAATTGAATGATTATATCAAAACAAGGGTGTGAGAATGAGAGCATACAGAAATCTGATCATGGAGATGTTAGAAAATTTTCAAGAATATTCATTTATTTTGAAAAGTAGGGATCAAAACTTAGTAGTTGATTCCCTAGTTGTTTCTGCAAGTTTGTTTGTTATCCCTGCACATTCCACTAAAAAATATGAGGTTGAAGTTAATCATATGCCTGCTATCCCAAATAACATCATCCATTGGAAAGTGTTTGAGGATGACCAACAAGTCAAAAACTTCATAGAATTGAAAGAGGAATTTGAAAGAACACAAGTAGATAAAAAAAACATGCTTTCTGAAACTAAGGGTAATTCTGAAGTTTTACAGCTGAAGAATGATTTTATATCGAAGGGCTTCATTCCAATTGAAAAGATTTTTGACCAAAATGATGTTTTCAAAGCTCCTAGGATGCAAGCTGATGATGGAGAGGTAGAGAGTTGTAATATTGGTACAGTAGCAATGCCTAAAATGATAAAACTCTCTATGTTTCTTTCTGTATAGATGAAACAAAAATATATTGAGATGATGAAAAAGTTCATTGATGTTTTTGCATGGATTTATGATGATTTTAAGAATTATGATCCTACTATTATTCAACATACCGTTCCTATTAAATAAAATGAGAAACCTTTCAAACATAAGTTGAGAAGGATTAATCCACTACTCATGCCTCTGATTGAGAAGGAGATTAAGAAGCTCTTTGATGCAAAAATTATTGTTCCTATCAAATTCTCAAAATGTCTTGCTAACTCGGTACCAGTCAGGAAAAAGAGTGGAGAGATCATAATCTGCATTGACTTCAGAATCTTGAACAAAGCTTCTCTGAAGGACAATTTCCATCTCCCTAAGATGGATAAAATTATACAGAATATTGTTGGTTCCAAAATTATGTCTATGTTGGATGGTTTTTCATGATACAATCAGATATTGGTACACCCAGAAGATTAGGAGAAAAATTATTTTACTACACCATGGGGGACATTCATGTATGCAGAGATTCCCTTTGGTCTGATGAATGCAGGAGAGACCTTTAAAAGAGAAATGGACATTGCCTTTCCTGAGGAGAAGGATAAGTTGGTGGTTTCATATTTGGATGACATAACAGTATTCTCAAGAATATAGGAAGACCATTTGAAGCATCTGGAGAAAGTTCTGCTAAAGTGTAGGAGATTTGGTATTTCTCTTAATCCCACTAAGAGTATTTTTGCTTTAACTTCTGAAATGTTTCTTGGGCATATTATATCAAAAGATGGGACAAATATTTATCCAAATAGAGTCAATTCCATTCACAAAGTTGAATTTCCAAGGAACAAAAAGGAAATTTAGTCTTTCCTTGGGAGAGTAAATTTTGTTAGAAGGTTTATTCCCAGCTTTGCTGAGATTGTAAAATATATAACCAAGATGTTGAAGAAAGGAGCTGATATTAAATGGATATTTGAAGCAAATAATTCATTTGAAGAGATTAAGAAAGAAATTTCTCAGGCCTTAGTATTGATTAGCCCAGATTTTTCAAAAGAATTTCTAGTTTTTACATTTGCATCAAAAAACACAATTGTTGGATTTCTACTGTAGAAAGGAGAGAAAGGTACAGAGTAGCCAATTTCATTCTTTAGCAGAACCCTTGATAACTCAGATTTGAAGTACAAAATCTTATAAAAACAGGCATATGCTTTGGTCAAAGCCATTAAAGACTTCAGAATTTGTATTTTGCATTCTCATGTCATAACATTTGTGCCTAACACTGTAGTGAAGGACATCTTGACTCAAGTTGATCCTGATGGTAAGTGAGGGAAGTGGATAGCTAATTTGATGGAGTATGATATACAAATCAGACCTACAAAATTAGTGAAAGGTCAGGGGCTAGCAAAGTTGATGGCAAAGTCCAATTTTGATTGTCTTGATATGAATCTTATTGCAGAAATTTTAGAATTATCAGATGAAGATGAAGAGATGATTCCTATTGAAGAGAAGTACATCCTATCTGACTGGTGCAAAGACATTGTCTTTGTCGTACATCATCATAGAGCTCCTGCTGAATTGACTAACTCTAAAGCAAGGTTTGTGAAGTTTAAATATCTGAGGTACTGCATTATAGATAAAAATCTATACTGGAAAGATACTAGTGGCATTATTTTGAATTGTTTGGTAGAAGAGGAAGTTGAAAAGGTGATTGAAGATTTTCATCAAGGAGATTGTGGAGAACATCACTATTGGAAGGCCACATAAAACAAAATTATTAGAGCATGGTACTACTGGCCTACCATGTTCAATGATGTTTATAAGAAGATAGCTTCCTTCCATGAATGGATGGCACTGGAACTATAGGTTATTTGGTGTACCGTAGGGGCACACCATCTCAAGTGGATTCACTGTTATCACTCATTAAATTGTGAAACATTAGTTAACGTGGTCATATAGTTTACTCATCAAATGGGCAAGGTCTCCTTAAGCCTTTCAATTTGGTATAGGAAAATTTCATTTTTTACATGTTTAACCTATCCTAAAGTTCAAGGTCACCTCCATTTATGTCATGTCATGTCCCATCAGTCCATATGGTGTCAGTTTTCATTCCCCATGCATTTAAATTCAAAAATGACACTTGTGTCAATTTTTCAAAATTTCGTAGCATTTTATACAGAAAAACAACAGTTTTCGCTAAGAAACTTCCTAATAGTTTCGTAGAGAAACTATCAGAGGATAAAATAGCTACGAAAATATATTTTCTTACCTGTATTGTCAAATTCAGTGTGAAATGGCATTCCATGATTGGATGAGTTAGGGTGGAGGTCATTCGATTTTGTTATGGTTAATTCAAAGGTACAAAGCCATGTCTGAGGTCATCATTACCCTTTTTGGCATGCATGTGTCATGATTAAAGAAAGATCTATCATTCAAACCATAAAACCTTACCCCAATTAGCCTTTTTGTCATATTCTTCTTTGTCTTTGCATGTAAATTGATCTCTGGAGAGCTGCTTCATCGAGCGAAGCAGGTTGCTGGCAGATTTAAACTTTGCAGGTGTCATCAAGAAAGCAAGGTTGTGAAGATATAAAGCACCCATGGATGCAAGGAAGAAAACTAACAAAGGTGGTCATTGCCACAGGTATGAGCCCATGGACATGAGTTTTCTCAATGAAGACCCAACTGCCATGGTAGTTTTTAGAAGAATAGGTTGCTTGCAATTATGTCAAAGGTTGCAAGGTTGTCATCTACAGGTTTCCAAGGATTTTGCTAACAATTTCATAGGAACAGCTTCAAAAGTGGGAATCCTTAACATTATAGTGACACCAGACAACATTTCATCAGCAACAGGAATCCCTAGAGGAGGGTAATAATGGTTTAAAAGCATCAAATTCACCATGCAAGACTATAAAGAGTTCATAAAATCAGAACACAGTGAAATTGATTTGAAAAATGGTATTCCTAGGGGTTTCATGAATGATCAGGAGATCAAGTCATATGCTCAAACATGAAAGTGCTCGAAACAGGTCTGAACCTGAGCGACCAGATAGGTCTCGTCGTTGCGATTCCAACATCACAAACAGTTCGAAATATCGATGCCGAATGAGGGAGTTATCGTCTGCTGTTCATTTTACAAAACAAGCAAAAAATGTGCAGAAAAGGTACAATGCTGATGTGGCAGGTATAGTTAGCAATGTAGAAATTATCCTCCAGAATTAGCCAATAATATTTCACCAAGTGGCATCACCGAATTGGACATGGATGACTAGGAAGTGAATTTTTTTTTTATATTTTTCCTAAGTCTAAGTGGAAAATTATTTGGCATTTTATATGATGGCCAATTTGGGAAGGCCACGTGCATGCCACATACCCCCATGGCATGACATGGCAGGTTGGAATTTATTATAAGTCTTAAGGCTCAAATTAATTGGTGTTTGTAACATTATTTATCGTGAAAGTTCATATATATATATATATATATATATATATATATATATATATATAATATATATATATTATATGGTCTCCAAACTATAATAACCCGCGAACTACACCATTTTGAAGGAGCCTTTATTTAAATTTGGAGCAAGTTATAACTGGAAAAATGACAAATCTGGCGGAGGAATTCTTTTGCATTGGAACAAAAGTATGTGGTGGGGTCGAGGCTCAAACCCCTTACCTACCGCCCACGATGCACACTTTACCATCTCCTCTGCTCGTTGTTTCTTAAACATACAGTTTTCTGCATATATTATAAGTTCAATGTCCAATAGTTCGAGGTTGGAGGGGGCCAGCCCCCTCCCCATGTGGCCAACGCTCGAAGACTGAGAGCTAATCCAATCAACTGGTAGTTATTTAAATGTTAACCCTGGTGGTCAATGTGGCAATTCTGTTCACATGCAAGGGGTTAAAATAAATGTTACAGTTGTGGTTTCTGACAGCGGTTAATCCGACCAGTGTTACAACCACATTCACATGGTGGGGTTTCAACATTAAGGTGATGGTTAATGGGTTTGGAACCTTAACTCCCGGTTTCGACTCATATGGCGAAGTTTAAAACGTTAATGCGAAGGTTACGGTGGGGTTGCCATGTGACCACCCCACCACTAACACTTCATTTCAAAGTTATCCACCCACCTAATTTGGAGCACGCCCCCAAAATTTGGGGTTTTCTATTAATTTAACTGTAGTTAAACTAACAGTCTCCACATTTAGTGGAGCCTTTCTAGTTGACATTAGGAAAAAGGCATGGAGATGTCAATTTTCGACCAATTTTGGTTAAAAAAGAGTCTACCTAGACTAATTTGAGCATTCTGAACTCTTTGGAATATGTTTTAGAGCCATCAGAGGTCATTTCACATAGGTTTTTCTTCAGGATAGGTTGAGGAGCCACTAGGGCCACTAGGGTGTTTTCAGTGAATTGAGCATCCATTCTTTGTTTTATGCAAATGAATAGCCATTCCTAACTAATTCAAGCATTATGAAGCTATTTTTATAGAGAGAATAACCATTTGAGTCTTTTTATCACATTTACTTACCATTTTTGAGCAATAGGATAGGAGGGACATGCCATTGGGAGTTGAACCAACAGATGTAGCCCAGGAGGGGTGAACTGCTTCATCAATTTGACGAGTATTGTCATATGTGATGCTTTATTCTCTGTCATTTATTGTTTAAAATTTTTATACAAGCTAATTTACATGCTTTAACCTCACATAAAAATATTCTTAACTAAGTTAAAGCCATTTGTTTCACCTAAAAGCTTCAATGAACCTTATGCACAAAATTTAATTACTGTTTGGATACTTAGCACAGCAAAGCTAACACATTCCATTCAGATCAAGTTGGTATCAGAGCTACAGTTTTTATCTCTAGTGTTTTTCTATGCAAGGATTTGTTAACTGTTTGCAAGGTTTTTCATGCTTATTAGGCTTAAGATTAAGAGAGAAGAAGGCAAATTGGTGGAAGCAAGAGGTTCTCAAAGTGAGTGACAACAAAGGAGGGAAATATTGCCACATTCTCCATCTCGTAGTTCACCTCCAAGAGAAGAAAAAGTAGCATCAAGTATGCCTCGAGGAGAAGAAGGAACCCATGAAAAGGTGGATCCTAAAGAGGAAGAAATAGTTTTTAGGAAAGCATTCCTTGACATGACTGAAATGGTGAGAGTCCTTTATCAGGAAAGGAATGAAAGACTAGAAATATAAGGATCCAAACTTCACAAGGAAGGTTAGAGATCATTAGGAGGTCACAATGATGAAGATAAATCCAAGAAGGGTAATGGAGGAAATGAAGATAGGGGAAAGTCGCCATCATCACCCTCATCTTCATCTTCATCATCCTCTACTTCGTCTTCAATACATCAGCCATACAAGTAAAAGAACATGGTTAAAAGTCCTTTTCTAAAAATTGATGTTACGTTTGAATTGCCAATGTTTGATGGTGAAGTTAATGCAGAAAATATAGATAAATGGATTAGGTAATTAGAGGTTTATTTGAGAATCCAAAAGTTTCATGATGATGATACCAAAATCCAACTAGCTTCATTGAGAATGGAAGGTGCAACACTTGTTTGGTTGGAAGCTAAAAAAAAGGAGATTAAGAAATATGGTAAGATTATTTTATCATGGACTGATTTCATTTCTGCAATAAAAAAACATTTTTATCCATTAGCTCACATGCAGAAAGCCATAATGGACCGGAAAAATTTTAAACAATTGAAAGGACAAAATGTACAAGTGTATACTCAAGAATTTAGAAGAAGAGCTCTATTACTAGGAGTATATTTTCATAGCCAAGACACTTTTCCCAAATATATAGGAGGCTTACATACCTACCTAAGACATACAATCCTCATGTTTAACGTTGCAAGCCTAGATGAGGTTTTTTTTCAAGCCACACATTTAGAGGCAAGGGGAAAAAAAATCTTAGATGGGAATGAGGAAAGTGAGTTTAAAAGAAAATGGAAGAAAAATATAAATTAAAATACTAGAAAAGAGAAGGGAAAATTCTTTTGCAAATGTTGTTCTAAAACTAGCCATGATGAGTACCATTGTTGGAAACTTCATCCAGAGTTGAAACCAGAAAGTTTTAAAGCCAAAGAGAAAGCCAAGGAAACAGACAAGACTATTGCAATAGCTGAACAAGACCTAGGGTTAGATTTAGGAGATGAAACAAAAATCATAACTATGGGACTAAAGAACATAAAGGGGAAAGGGAATGAACTAAACCTAGTTCAAGTATATCTAACTACCACATAGAAGCTCGAAGTGAAGAAAAGAGAATTGAATTATTTCATGTGAGGTTCATTTCCAAACATACCAAGGTTGACACATTGTTTGATAATGGTTCACAAGCGTATTTAATCTCTGAAGACTTGGTCAAGAAATTTAATATTGAGACAATTCCACATCCGAAACCATATCCACTTGGTTGGATTTGTAAGGATGCAAATTTACAAGTTTCAAAGAATTGCATGTTGTGTTTTGCAATAACTGCACATTTCATTGACACAGTTGAATTAGATGTTGTTCCACTTGATATAATAGGTATGGTGTTGGGCAGTCCTTACTTGTATGACAGGCAAGCTATCTTCCATCACCATGAGAAAAAATACCATTTATTTAAAGATGGAAAGGAGTACATTGTGAGAGCTCACAAAAAAAACTAGACTCTTCTTTAGTTAATCCGGGGCGGATGAAGAGGCTCGTCAATGCAAGCCAAAACTTGGCATTGATGATGATTAAGAAAAGAGCAGTTTTACATAATCCTTTTCATGCAAATACTGATGTATATAATGATTTGTTTCAGTTTGAAAGCAGGTTGTCTTTGAAAGAAGATGACAAGCAGTTGCAACAGTCGATATTGGTGTTGAACGGTGCTGAAAACAAAGTGTCAGTGAAAGAAGTTTCAAAGGTCCAAGAGAGGGAAAAACAACTTGAAAAATAAGGCACAAGATTCATAAATGATCGTTGTTGGTTTCAGAAAGGCATGGTACAGTGGTGAAGAAACTTGGTCAGGAATCAACACAAGTTCAAAGAAAATTCAAAAAAAAATCACCATAAGGAAAGAATGCATGGTGAAAGTAAATTTAAGTTTCCTTTGATTATAAGCCAATGTAGAAACATATGTTTACTACAAAGGTAGGTTGTTGTTCTGCAATTTCAATAAACATGCAGAATGACAATGTCAAAAACAACAATGGTTGGTCAATGGAATCAAGGAAAAAAATTTCGTTCCATGAAAAGCTCCAATTAATGAAATTAGGGAAATTTTAGTGGATTAATATTGGAAGAGTGGGGACACAGTCTCCTCTTGTTCATGTTCAGTAGTCCAGAGAGCTTTTGGCGTCCAAAATCTTCCTATTTGGGAGGTGTAGTCAAGAGATCAAGTCATATGCTCAAAAATGAAAGTGCTTAAAACAGGTCTGAACCTAAGTGACCAGATAGGTCTCGTTGTTGCGATTCCAATGACGTGAACAGTTCGAAAAACCAATGCCAGATGAGAGATTTATTGTCTCCTGTTCATTTTCCAAAACAAGAAAAAAATGTGCAGAATAGGTACAGCGCTGATGTGGAAGGTACTATCAACAATGTAGGAATTCACCTCCAGAATCAGCCAATAATATTGGGCCAAGTGGCATCGCCTGATTTGACAAGGATGACTAGGAAGTGAAATTTTTTTATATTTTTCCTAAGTCTAAGTGGAAAATTATTTGGCATTTTATATGATGGCCAATTTGGGAAGGCCACATGGCATGCCAGGTACCCCCATGGCATGACATGGCAGGTTGGATTTTATTATAAGTCTTAAGGCTCGAATTAATTGATGTTTGGAAAATTAGTTATGGTAAAAGTTCATACACACACACACACACACACACACACACACACACACACACACACACACACACACACACATATATATATATGATCTTTTACCATAACTTTTACAATATATACATATATATTATATAGTCTCCAAACTATAATAACCCGTGGAATTCACCATTTTGGAGGAGCCTTTATTTAAATTTGGAGCAAGTTATAACTGGTGAATTAACAAATCTGGCAGAGGAATTTTTGTGCATTGGAACAAAATTATGTGGCAGGGTCGAGGTTCGAACCCTTGACCTATCACCCACGATCTACACAGTTTAGCATCTCCTCTGCTGATTGTTTCTTAATCATATATTTTTTCGCATCTATTTGAAGTTCAATGTCCGATAGTTCGGGGGTAGGAGGGGGCCAGCTCCCTCCCCATGTGGCCAAGGCTCGAAGACCGAGAGCCAATCCAATCAACCGACAGATATTTAAATGTCAACCCCCACGGTTAGTGCAAAAATCCTGTTCACATGTGAGGGGTTAAAATAAATGTTACATTTGCGATTTCTAATGGAAGTTAATCTGATGGATGTTACAACCACATTCACAAGGTGGGGTTTCAACGTTAAGGAAATGGTTAATTGGTTCGGAACCTTAACTCTCGGTTCCGACTCATATGGTAGAGTTTAAAACGTTAATGTGAAGGCTATGGCAGGGTTGGCATGTGACCACCTCGACACTACCAATTTATGTCAAAGTTATCTGCCCACATAATTTGGAGCGCACCCCCCAAATTTGGGGTTTTCTATTAATTTAACTGTAATTAAACTGATAGTCTCCACATTTAGTGGAGCTTTTCTAGCTGACATTGGGAAAAATGCATGGAGAGGTCAATTTTTGACCAATTTTGGTGAAATAAGAGTCTACCTAGACTAATTTGAGCATTATAAACTCATTGGAATATGTTTCAGAGCCATCAAAGGTCATTTCATGTAGGTTTTTCTTCAAGAGAGGTCAAGGAGCCACCAGGGCCACTAGGGCGTTTTCAGTGAATCGAGCATCCATTCTCTGTTTTCTGCAAATGGATTGTCATCCTGACTAATTCAAGCATTATGAAGCTATTTTTATAGAGAGCACAACCATTTGTGGATTTTTATCACATGTACTTACCATTTTTGAGCAATAAGATATGATGGACATGCCATTGGGAGCTGGACCAGCAGATGTAGCCCAGGAGGAGTGAACTTCTTCATCAATTTGCTGAGTATTGTCATATGTGATGCTTTATTCTCTTTCATTTATTGTTGAAAAATGTTATACAAACTAATTTACATGCTTTAAGCTCACATAAAAATCTGTTTAACTAAGTTAAAGCCATTTGTTTCACCTACAAACTTCAGTGAACCTTATGCACACAATTTAATTACTGTTTGGATACTTAGCACAACAAAACTAATACATTCCATTTAGATCAATGAAAGACAATTATTCAAAGTTGTTGATGATCATCCAGAGGTATTTTACGTGTGAAGGAAGGTTTCACATGGTATAATCCTACCACCTCATACTTCTACTGCATTTCGTGGGTAAGAGATCACTTGAATTGCCTTTTTATTTATACAGAAGTCTAGTGAAAATTTCATACAAGTTTCAAATAAAGAAAGAAGGAAATGAAACTTCTCTTTTTCTTCATTGTTTGATTAACCTATTGGTGTTAAACGAATTGAATAGACTAGACAGAGATTGGACTTCCTTTTTGTTCATGAGTGGTTATGAAATTGATGTTGTCACTCTTAAGAGAGCCTCCAAACCAAGGAAAATTTCATCACCAACTGTGGAAAAGAAAGTTGAAGAAGGGAATAGATCATATCCTCTAGAATAAATGAGCATGGAGGCATAGCCTTTGCAGAAGATTGACACACCTAACACAACACCTGCAAAATAGAAGCAAACAGTTAGAAAACAAAGGATCAGGAGATTTACTAGGAGCCAAATAGTGTCTAAAGGAAACTTAGAGGACATATTGCATGCAATTGACATTGAAGAAACTCCCATTTTCCAAGCTGGAGACATTGAATATGGAGGAAGAAAGATGAAGAAAGGTAAGACAGCTAAAAAATTAGAGTCTGTAGGTGATGATGCTGGTTTCATTTTTCAACCTAGGAAACCAATGACCAGACATGCAAGAAAAGTCATGGAAGGTAGCAAGGATATTGAGAAGGTCAGTGAAACTACTCATCCACCAAGCATTATAGATATGTTGTCACCTGCAAAATAAGAGTTGGTTTAAAAACAAAGAAAGGGTAAAGAGAATTTTTTTGAAAAATTAGAAATTGAAACCCTTAAAGAGTTGTTGAAGGTGGAAGGTGAGGAGATGTCAGTTTTGAGGCAAGAGGCAAAGAAACACAGAGTTGAGAAATTTTATCTTGAGAAAATGAGAAAAATCCAAGAAGTTCAAGTCACCAGTGTTTCAAAGACTTTCGAAAATACAAAAAATATGATAAAGTGGACTCAACCACGAAGAGGAGAGGTCAAACATATCAAAAATATAAACTTGCACTTGCAATCCAAGAACAGGGCATTAAAGGACAAAGTGAATGATATAGAAGAGTAATTGGATCTGATTCATGTAGAGTTGGAAAATAAAGGATTGAAAATGACAGTGGTAGAGGAGCCCGTTAGTCAACTGATTGTAAATGTGTAGGAAACACCACAATAGTAATAAGGTAAGATGGAATATGTTTTAGGAGGTTCATAACATGCAGAGAACCCAAATTTTGTAGCTGGAGGAAATATTTTGAAGATAATCTTGAAAGGATCAATTTCTTGTTTTTTTCATCTTTTCGTAGCGTACCTCAGGCTTGAAGCCAAAAATACGCTATGAAAGAACCTGTAGTTTCTTTTTTTCATTTAAACTCAATTTTGGCATGTTTTAAGGAGAGATATTGAGCGTTGCAAGGTGTCATGACATGATTAGGGTGTTGGAATAGCAAATAATTCAAGAATATTGATGGAGAAGCCACTTTTCCCATGCTACTAAAACTCGCTACGAAACTGGCCTGCTTTCGTAGTGAGAAATTGTTGAAGGATTTTGAGCATCTTAAAAGAATTTTTTTCCATCTGGAGATCTTCAGCATGTCAGAGGACCTTATTAGAAGATATTTATGACTCAAAGGGAATGAGACGAATCTATTTCATCGGTCAAAACATCGTTGAAGATGAAGGTCATCCATTCCTAAATGGCAAGGTTATGCTCCACAGATCTAGGGGTGCTTTAAATATGTAATGTGGTGGTGAAATTGTTCATGTGTCATTCAAGCATGTGACATGTTGAAAACATTGAGAAGGGGGGTGAATCAGTATTCCTTTCAATTAGAGCATTAATTAATCTTCAATTATTATTAGTGTTTGTACAATGATAACAGTGAAAAAAGGAACACAAATGCCCAAAGTTTTTAAGGTGGAAAGTCTTTCCAGGACAAAAACCACTTGAATGATTTTCTAATAATTCTTTAATATTCAAATCCAATTGAAAATAAAGCTCCAGCTTCCTAGAATCTAGAAAAGCATTATTCTCTAGCTCCCACTGGATGGACGCTCCAACGCCGTAGATTCTCCAGTAGACAACTAAACGGATTCCCCAACACCCTATGAGATACAAATCACCCTAGCGCCACCCTAGCAGCCTAATTTTTTCACAGGATTGAACCTGTTGGTGACTTTGTGCACCAGCCTAGCACCATGTAATGTTCCCACTTAGCCTTAGCTAAGAGGAACATTCAATTTTGTTTTAATTCCTGTTGCATGAATAAATGAATAAAGGAGGACATGTAAAACTCCTAAAAAGTCTGAATAAATCAATGCCCATGTGAACAAAGATAAATCAGGGCCATGTAAATAATCACTTGTAGGTGTGAAAGAGGTTTGAGCTAAAGACTGGGTCAACCTTGACCAAATCAACAACGTTGTCTAGGTTCATTGCATCTCCAAAAGGAACAACGCAGTTCTAGAAGGAGACATCTCATGTGAAAAGGGCTAACTCATCAAGGTGGTTTAGGGTTTGCAAAGGCTTTCTCATCTTATAAAAGGAAAGGGAGGGCAGCAAGAGAAGGTTGTTGATTGATCATATTCATGAGTATTTTGTCTGCTTAGACAAATACTATTCTCTGTTGTTTAGTGGAGAATTATTCCTGGAATTCCTATGCAGGTATTTCACCTCTTCCTTTGAGGATTCTTGGAGGAGTCTTTGCTGAATTGATCCACTATTAGGCTTGAGGCCAAGCTCTACTTACATTGGTAGCGCTGATCCATTGAGGGTTTTGCTGTCTCTGCAAGCTACAACAAGTGGGGGTCTAGATCTGCAGAGATCTAGTGTATTTTGAGAGCCTCTTCTCTTGGAGTGTGTCTTTTGACCTCCTGGAAGAGTGTCTCTTCTCTTTGTAATTCAGATCTGAAATTTTGCAGTGGTTATCAATGTAATTTGTGCTACAATGATGTTCATCTTGATAGACTGCATTATTTTGGTGTGAGGCTCTTCATGGTGTTTTGCTCATAGTTTAGATCAGAGATCTCTAGTGCTGGGCTTGCCTTCCACTTGGTGATCCATGGATTAGCTTGTTGATCCATGTTATATTTAGATCTGATCCATTGTAATGAAATTTTATATTCAGAAATTTATTGCAGCAATTTCTAGATCTTCAACTTGTTTTTCAGATCTACTCTTATTTATGCATGCTTTTGCCAAAATTCCAAGGGGATCTTGAAGAGAAAACTATCTAGCTTCCATATCTGAAATGGATCTGGTGTTTTGTCCATAGATATGCCCTAGATATGAGTTTTAACTTCCAACTACTGAAGCTCCTTAAAAATAATGTTGTTGAGCTATTTCTGCAAATGTACATGTATTCTAGCTCTCTTTTCTGAAGATTTCTTTCTCTTTTTTCTCATGTAATCTATTGTATATTGAAGGAGTTTCACTTTACTTCCGATTTTCTGTTTTACTTACATTTATTAATCATATATGATGGCCTATTTCTCATATGAACCAAGCCTATGTTATTCTTGAGGTAGTTTGTTGTGCATAGCTGCAGCCCCTCTTGTAGGGTGTTTTTCAGCTAGACTAGGTTGTGGGAGACTTGTTTACCACACCTAGTTTGATTTGTTTTTGATCCCCTTCTGGATCTAGACCCCAGATATACTGATATAAGGGATCCAAGCGCTGAAAAATCATATATGTACATAAATATTCCAAGGAATGCATTATTTTTCCAAGCTTACTGTGCAATCCCAACTTGGGAACATTACAGTGTATCAAAGATCCTTTCTTGGCACAACCTGTTCTTGCCTTGGAGCACCAGTGATGCTGCATTCAGAAGAAGATGATTCTCTTATTGAAAGGGAGAAGAGGTACTAGAATAGAAGTCATAAAAAGTATGAATACACTAATGATGATCCTGATAGGGGTCAAGACAAGGAGAAAGCCGATGAAGCTGTGAATGACAATGAAGCAGAGGAGTTTGCAAAAACTCTTCTGGAGACCAAGCAAGATATTTCCAAGGAGATCAAAGAGATGAGGGTGGATAGAATGAGGGAATCTCCTGGGATATTTCAGTTGGGAGAAAGCTTAGATATGTCTTATCATGGGACTTGTCAACCAGTGAATCTGCCACCAGCCCCACAAGCTTCACAATGTTCCACTATGCCTACCTTCATGGCTGTAGAGAATGAAAGGCCACATGAGAAAGCTTCTCCTGAATAATACTTTATGGAGTATGACTCTCAAAGTCAGAGATTCAAGGATAAATTGAGTTTCCAAGACTTTTGCCACATCAAAGACAGAAGAAGACCAGGGAAATAGTATAGAGATGGTGGTTTCTTTCATGGTAGACACCACACCATGGATAGATTATTTTTGCCCAAGTTTGATGGATAATCCTCCGGTTATGCTAAGGCATGGGTAGAATAGCTGGATATCTATTTCTAGCTGAACAAAGTCCCTGAAGTTGAGGCCATCAAGATTGTAGCACTGCACTTTGAAGGTGAAGCACACAATTGGTGGTTCCATAGATTGTCTACATTGGGACACATCAATGTGACTACCTATGATGAGTTCACTAGAAGACTGGTGGAGAGGTTTGACAGGAAGGATCCTGAAGCACCCTTCATAAGCCTTGCAAAACTGAAGCAGTTAGGAGATGTAGAGACCTACATCTTGGAGTTTTTAAGATTATCAGTCATGGTCCCTGATCTATCTGTAGCCAGGAGAGTCCACATGTTCATTGATGGCCTGGAGGAACCCTTGCATGGATTGGTTAAATCTACCAAGCTCATCACTTTGCATGATGCCATCGAGAGAGATAGAGATCTCCAAGATGCCTTGCCAAAAGCAAAGGAAACTTTCCAAAGCAAGGCCCCTCAATTTTCTAAGGGAAAGGAAGGAGAAAATTCTCCTATCAAGGAGAGCTCTTTGAAGAAACCTCTTGATATTGATCTCAGGAGGGAATTGAGGAAGAAGAAGCTGTGCTTCACTTGCCAAGAGTCATGGGTACCCAGACACAGGTGTTCTGCTGTAAGAGAACACTACATAGAGGTATTCTCTGATTTGGAGGAGGAAGATGATGATGAGGGACCTAGGAGGGGTCACAGCGCTGATGATGAAGAGGGAGAACAAACACCCACCAGAGATGGGAAGGGAGCCTTTGCTCCAACCAATGGGACTCTTGCCTCTTTGAGACGAGTGCCTAAGTACTTGACCCTAAGAGTAAAAGGTTCAATTATGAATTAGAGTATATCTGTACTGATTGATAGTGGGGCAACCCATAACTTTATTGATTCTCACCTTGTGCAAAAGAGGGGAATCCCCACTGATAATTTTGAGGGATTTTCTATCCTGGTTCCGGGAGATAGGACCATGCAGTGCATGCAATATGTTCTATCACTCTCTGTTACTATGGGATCCTACACCCTAGTGGATCATTTCTTTGTGGTTGACATACCAGACACCAACATCATCTTGGGTGTCCAATGGTTGATTACCTTGGGGAAGCTTACCACAGATTGGAAAGCTTTGCAAATGGAGTGGGTGGACTTGAAGAGTGGGAAATCAGAAATGATCCAAGACATGCACACTTATACTTCACCTTATGTTTCCACAAAAACAAAAAAGATGGATTTTCATTGTGGAAGTAGGGATCTCACAGTCCCTTCTCTCATGTTCATGAGGATGTTGCAAGGGACATTCTTATCTTATGGCAAGCCACCTGGAATGCCATATGTTACACAGTAATTTTTCACCGTCCCTGCAATCCCCATCTTTCCCATTGGAGGGTCGTTTCTGTGACCAATAAGCAGTGTCATGCCTTGCAAATACCATCATTACATCCCTTTCCATGACGACAACATTCCTTTTGTTGATCATTTCCTGAGCAGACCCCAAAAAACACCTGTTTTTGCCTTGGTGCTGGTAGCGCGTTATGTCCTCGTGCCAATGAGGAAAATTAACACTGAGCCCACACCAGTTGGTGCTCTGTCCCATTTAAGCACCTATGCCAATCTGCTTATGGAATTTTTTTTAAGAAAATAGGTGAAGTTTCGATTACAACAACTTCGTGGATGAGTCATGAGGAGTGGTTTCGACTGAATAACCACAGCCTTCCTCCTTTGGCCTTTTGTTTCCACCTTATGGGGAACCTCCCAAGCGATAAGCCCTCCCTTTCACTATTGTAGGGATCCCAACCTCCTCCTCTCCTCTATAAATATAGCTATCTTCCATTGATGAAAGGGATGGAATGGTTGAACGGGTTGAATAGCTGAAGGGATGAATGGTTGAGTCTCCAAGAGCCTTCATAGCCTAAAGAATGCTACAAGAGCCTTGATAGTCCTCATAGAGCCAAATCAGTAGCAAGGAGATTGACGATTGAAGAGAGAGGCTTGTCCCATTCCCGACAAGCTTTATCGAGACGTATTCCGCTGACGACCTGCTAAAGGAAGATTTAGCATCAGAGCTAGGTTGTATTTTCCTTTGTATGAATTAATGATAAGCGAATTTGGTTATGGTTCCACTCGTATTGTTCATTATGATCATGAGTTGTGTATTATCTGACTGATACATAATTGCACATATTGGGTTTTACGCTTGTGTTTGTCATGTTTCTTGCGTGTGCAGGTGTTCGATTGTGACGAGCGTGAGGATTGTGATCTGCCGGAGCAAGGGAACGGGAGCGTTGTCTTCTCTACGAACAACAGTGTTGGATTCAACGTAAGCCTTCTTCGCCATTTGGTTTATTACAATTAGGAACTTGCACCTTAGCATGATACGATTGTTGCTAGACCCGATCTGGGCTAGTACGGATCGCCTCTGTCCGCTGAGGGGATTTACCTCTACAACAAATTGGCGACTCTGCTCGGGAGACGTTGATTTGGGGTATTGCCTTGTCTTTTCGGTCGATTCTTGACTTTGCTTGCTTGATCAGCTCTTTTGGTTTGCTTTATTTATAGTGTAAAACCTCTGTTCAACCCCCAGAGGATCAGATCTGACCTCTGTTTTTCCGAATTTTCATCTTTTCATGGTTGGCTTGACTGGCGCGGTTTCTAGCTTGACAGTCACGCCAATTGGCGCAAGTTGCCAGTTCATCACTCGTGCCATCCCCTATCTGGCGTGGATTACAGCCAGACAGTCGTGCCATTTCCTGTAGGTGCTAGGGTTTACCCTTGTTCGAAAGTTTCTTTTGGTCAGTACTTTGCTTCTAGGTTTGTTTTAGACTCTGCTTGAAGTGGTGAGTCTGGTCTTGGTTGGGAGAAATTCTTTTTTTTTTCATTTTCAGGTGTTGGCACTAGTTTTCAGTAAGTAAGTCGCGCCAGTTGGCGCTAGTTGTCAGTGACAAAGTCGTGCCAATTTCAGGGTGTGTGAAAACTGATACTTTTTCCCTGAATCCTTCACCAGTGTGTCTTTCCCTTCTGATCTTTTCTCAATATGAGCATAGATTACATTGCTCATTGATTGAAATGTCTTCTCTCCATGATTGCTTGATGTAAAAGGGAATGAATGCCTTGTTTTGATCTCATGATTTTGAATTCCTCTTTGTGTTTTGTCACCTTTTGAGAATTTCATTACAAAGTGTTTAAAACAACGATTGCATTCTTAGCATTTGTTTACATCTCTTTTGCATTCATCTAGAAGATTTGCGTTCATTTAGTTTTCATCTCAAAGTTTTCTTCTCTTTTAAATGCATTAGATCACATTGCATCGAAAAGTATTTTTCGAGATTTATCATTGGACTTAGATCACATGGTTTAATGATTGAAAGCTAAAAGTCGCTTTGAGTGAATTCTTATCATTTGAAAAGAAAAAGGAAATTGTGCATAGATTACAATTGCATAGTTTTCGAAAAAGAGGATTTTGCATAGATTACATTGCATTATTTACATCATTGAATGTTTGGAATTACTTTTGGATAGTGAAAGTCATCTAGTTTGGAAAAATTTTCATTTTCAGTATTGTTGTTTGTTGCATCATTGTGTGAAGGTCTTCCCTTAACTAGATAGCATTCATCGAATTGAAAAGTTTTCTTTTCTCATATAGCTACATATAGGAGATTGTCAGATGACATACGGTAGGGCCTTGAAACTGAGACATAATTGAAGATAAACCTTAAAATTTATTCAATTGACCTAAGGAAGCATTGAAACAATAACAAAATATTTAGAGGTCTAGGCTAGAGACGTGTTCTGGCGTCGTTAAACCTAGTAGCTGTCGTTCACCTCTTGGCTTTAGACAGCGCTAGCACGGACTTGCGCTCCCCATACCGTTGAGTATATAATGGGAGACCCCACTAGGTTGCTATCCTTTATCCATAGGAAGCCGAGTCTATCGCCCTATACCCGTGATACACCTGACACAACATTCGGGGAGATTTCCTGCACGTACGTTAAGTACTTGGTTGATTTCTCTTTCATTTCGAAACCAAGGTGTATATTGCAGTTCACGGTTATTTGGTACACCCTTTGCCTAGAATTCCTGAGCAGTCATTTTGATATTTTCTGACTCATTAAATTTCAAAAGATCATCAAGCGCTTGTCCTTTCACGCTTGTTTCCAATTTGAAAGCGATAGAGTCATCTTTTGCCTGTTTCTTGACTCTTAAAATATGAAACGGTAGAGTTTTGTTTCAATGTTTTAAAAATTAACTGCCCACGAAATATTCCTGGTTAAAGTTAGTTTCCTTAGGGCATTGTTCTAAAGTTGTTTCTAATGGAAACTTTTCCGGAGTTCACCAACCAAGGAATCCCCTCTAATGGGAATCCTGGGTATTTTCCTCCTTTTGGAAATGTTGGCGCTCTTTATATGGAAACGTTGTCCCTTCCTAGGTTAACTGTTGGGTTGCTCGTTTGGTTGTTTTAAACCTCTGTCATCCCAAATGTCTCGGCTACTGTTCAATCAGTTCCTCCACCTGAACAACATCATGTTGATTCCAAGGTGGACCTCTCCCCTTCTTCGCCTGTTTCTGCGTCCCCCTCTTCTACTTCGCCTGGTGAAAGTCTAGATTAGAGTAACCAAGTGGCTAAGAAGAAGAAGAAGAAGTATGATAAGAGAGAGGCTAAGGCTGCAACTACTACTTCCGAGAAGTCTCCTCTTGATAAATCTTCCAACCCTCCACGGAAAGTTAAGTTCCCTTGCATGCTGTGTCAAGGTGACCATCTTCTTTGAGACTGCCCTGGCATTCCCAAGGTGCTCAAAGTATGGTCCAACGGTCGTCCGCCATTGCCTATGGCTTTTGGGAGTCAGCTTGGGGGCACCTCTTCAGCTAGTGCTGGTAAGGCTCCTAAGAAGCAGGGTCAAATTACCAACCCCTGTAAGTTGTGTGAAGGGCACCATGCCATTCACCTTTGTCCGTATATGGATGAAGCCAAGCGAGTTTTGGACAAATCGGTTGTTTCTACAACATGCCTTCTGGCTGGTTACAAACAGATTTCTTTGAGTCCTCCACCATCTGATCCTACGATTGGTCAAGAGTCATCCTTGGTTGATCCCGCTCCCTCAGAAATTTAGATTCAAGAATCCATTCTCGACCAACCATTGGTCGTGGGATCAGTTGATTTGGCCCCGTCTGCAGTGCACCAGGTATTTTCCATTGAGAGTGGACCTCAAATCCCTCAGGTTCTTCTTGTTTCTTCAGATTCTTCAGACTTGGAGAAAGATTCTCCTATCCCTACACCTCAAGAAGCTGCTCCTCCACCTCCCATGATGGAGGTCCCGGAGGATACTCCACCCACCTTCGAGATGGAGGTCGTGGAGGATGCTCCTTCTTCTATCTTAACACTAGGGGAAGACCATCTCAGTTCGATGGTAGCCCCTCCAAGTAGTTTGGTTGCTTCCTTTGATTGGAATCGATTTACGGGATACCGCCTTTCGTCTTATGTGCCTTTTGAGACAACGGTACAGGCCTTTGGTTTGGTTGTACCCAGCACCATTATAGATGAAGGAGCGTCTATTAGTGTTCTATCCTCAACTACTTGGCAAGCTTTCAATTCACCGCTGCTTGTGCCCGTTACGCAAAATTTGTTGGCATTTTACAGAAGAACTAGTCAACCATTAGGGATCCTTCCAAGGTTACCTGTTACTTTGGGAGGTAAAACCGTCCATATGGACATGATGGTTGTTCCAGGCCCCTTGGATTTCAATCTGCTCTTGGGGCATGATTACACCTATGCCATCGGAGTGCTTGTCTCCTCCCTTTTTCGTGTGGTCTGTTTTCCACATGAAGGACGGATTGTGACCATTGATCAACTTTCGTTCTTTGGTCCTGATGTGGCAGCTAGCCCACCATCATCCCTTCCTGGTTTTTATCCACCCATTGTATTTGCCTTACCGCAGGTCAACTATGTGGCTACCTACCCTGTGCCTATGCTCAGTGATAGTGCCATCGTGCATCAGGTGCTGGGGGCATTGGGTCCTGACTTCCAGGATGTTTTCCTTCCATCGGGAGTGGAACTCTTGGAAGTGATGACTTCTTGTTCATTATGACAAGGTCTTCAGAGTAGAATTCCTTGTCTTGTGTCAAGCGCCTTAAAAAATGAAACAAGGTTGTCAGAGCAAAGTTCCTTGTCTTGTGTCAAGCTCCTTAAAAAATGAAACAAGGTCGTTGGAGCAGAGTTCCTTGTCTTGTGTCAAGCTCCTTAAAAAATAAAACAAGGTTGTTGGAGCAGAGTTCCTTGTCTTGTGCCAAGCTCCTTAAACCATGAAACAAGGTGTCCTGAGGATATTTATTTTAATGTGTCAACCTCGTTAAAATAATGAAACACGTTCCCATTCAATTCGAGTCTTTGTTAAGTTCCCATAAAATCCCAGTCGAGTATTTCTCTTAATCTCGTAATTTGAACCTTCACTCCATCTGCCTTTCATATGGATTGAAGCTTGGGGGGCATGTACCTCGGATTGAGTAACCATGCTAGGGGCATGCTTAATTTTTCACACATAGTTTGTTTCCATTTCAAGCTTGTGTAAAAATGAAACCGGTTTCAAGCATAGTTTATCTTTGTTTCAAGCTTCTGTAAAAATGAAACCAATTTCAAGCAGAGTTTTTTGATTTCAAGCTTGTGTAAAAATGAAACCTTTCCCATTTTACCTCTTGTGATTGCCATTTTATCAGCCTGTGTTTGCCAGATGAGCCTTGGTTTTCTCACTCCATCATCACTATCTGCTTGGCCGATCATATGCCTTCACTTGGTTGTTTTACCCGTTCCTGAGGAACCACTGCGATGAGTGGTCTTGTTAGCCAACCTCTCAACCTTTACTTGTTCTGAGCAGTTCCACCATTACCGGAACTAGTAGCTACCCTTTATACCACTCGTTCCTCCAGGTGGAGTCATATTTCAGCTCTTTTTTGACTCTATAAACATGAAAACATTGTCGAGTCCCTTGTCACTTCGATCTCGTTAAAGTGGTTGCGAAACGACATCTACCCAGTATACGTTTACCCCTTTTTCGGGTTGGGATAGATTATTTACGAAAAAGGAATACCCTAGCCTATCGTGAATAGGAGGTTTTCTCAGACATAGTTTTCTACCTTTTCGGATCTGAGGAACTATTTATGAAAAGGGACCATTGGAGTTTACTTTTCCGCTGTCTTTCCAAACTCTCTAAACATGAAAAGACATCGATTTCTTCCTTTGTCGGACTCGTTAAACCCTGATGACATCGGATTCAGTCGTAATGACGATATTCGAGTTTCTCCTTCCTAGGGCTCGTTAAATGTACTAGGATGGATTCGTTTGAAGGACGAACTTATATGACAAGCATATGGTATCCTCTTCAAGCTTGTGTAAAAATAAAGAGGTACTCGCCAGAAATGGTGGGGAACATGGAACTAGTATCATCGTTGTGTCGGCAGTATGTCGCTCTTGAACATGGCACTTGTCTGCATTCAT
This sequence comes from Pinus albicaulis, assembly GCA_034641835.2. Taxonomy (NCBI): domain Eukaryota; kingdom Viridiplantae; phylum Streptophyta; class Pinopsida; order Pinales; family Pinaceae; genus Pinus; species Pinus albicaulis. The sequence goes on along the minus strand of JAXQQM020058848.1, from coordinate 223,166 downwards.
GTCGGGTTGGGGACATCTCATCTCACTCTCTGTTTTCCTCCATGGGTTTGGGTGATCATTTTTGACCTCTCATCTACTCTTTGCTTTGTCAGCATGACCTATGATCTTTTGATGTCAAATACTGCCAAATCCACTATCGTTCGACCGATATGTTCAAGAGAAGTTGACCTCTGCAAAGTTTCAACCTTCCTCTGATTCTCATATGATCCTGATTCACAAACATTATTTTCCTCTGTCTCGCGTCAATGATGTGGGAAACACTATGGCCCACCTTCGATCAAGGTCACTTCTTGTCGACTTTAGCTCATTATCCGGGAAGCTGATCTAGAGACTCGCTTCTGGTACCTTGGAGCTTGCATGCCTCAATGGTAGGTTCTTTGCATTCGACGCAAGGTTTTCATCATTTACCTTCGATCGAATGATTTTGCGGGTGTTCGATGCCAGCTCACTATTCACATTCCGTGGATTGTACCTATAGTACCTTGAGGGCCATTTTCATTATTGGTGGTTCCTCTCATGTCTGTTAACAACTTTCATCATTGGCTGGTAATCAGGCGATGTTCTTGCATGTTCGAATTCATCTCACATATTCGCATGCTTGAACTTGTACTTTGTTCGGGTCGAGATGGAGCGCAAGACCCTGGATTTTGTCTGTTACAATCCTGTCTGCGATTTTGTGAATTATTATGATTGGTTGCATGACTCATTCGTTGGATGGCTGCGACCATGCCTGAGTCTATTTATCGATCCTTACTGGATGGCTGCGTCCATACCTTGGATCTTGGTTATTGTACACTTTGTTATGGATGGCTACGCCCATATCACGTATATCATGTATTTGAGATATCAGTTCTACTTGTCTACGCAGGTTTTCTGACGACAGTGTTTTTAGTTGGACATGTTCTCGTAGAGAATTTCACCCTTCTCTCTCTCTCAGGCCTCATGCTTTAGGTAGCATCTGTTACATAGTAATTTGTCACCGTCCCTGCAATCCCCATATCTCCCATTGGAGGGTCATTTATGTGACCAATAAGTAGTGTCATGCCTTACAAATACCATCATTGCATCCCTTTCCATGAGGACAACATTCCTTCTGTTGATCATTTCCTGAGCAGACCCCAAAAAACACCTGTTTTTGCCTTGGCACTGGTAGCTCGTTATGTCCTTGCGCCAATGAGGAAAATTAACACTAAGCCCACGCCAGTTGGTGCTCTGTCCCAGTTAAGCACCCGCGCCAATCTGCTAATGGAAATTTTTTTAAAAAAAGAGGCGAAGTTTCAATTACAACAACTTCATGGATGAGTCATGAGGAGTGGTTTCGACTGAATAACCACAACCTTCCTCCTTTGGCCTTTTGTTTCCACCTTATGGGGAACCTCCCAAGGGATAAGGCCTCCCTTCCACTATTGTAGGGATCCCAACCTCCTCCTCTCCTCTATAAATATAGCCATCTTCCATTGATGAAAGGGCTGGAATGGTTGAACGGGCTGAATAGCTGAAGGGCTGAATGGTTGAGTCTCCAAGAGCCTTCATAGCCTAAAGAATGTTGCAAGAGCCTTGATAGTCCTCATAGAGACAAATCAGTATCAAGGAGATTGACGATCGAAGAGAGAGGCTTGTCCCATTCCCGACAAGCTTTACCGAGACATATTCTGCTAACAACCTGCCAAAGGAAGATTCAGCATCAGAACCAAGTTGTATTTTCCTTTGTATGAATTAATGATAAGCGACTTTGGTTATGGTTCCACTCGTATTTTTCATTATGATCATGACTTTTTTCTTCTCTGAATGATACATAATTACACATATTTGGTTTTACGCTTGTGTTTGTCGTGTTTCTTGTGTGTGCAGGTGTTCGATCGTGATGAGTGTGAGGATTGTGATCTGCCGGAGCAAGGGAATGGGAGCACTGTCTTCTCTATGAAAAAAAACGTTGGATTCAAGGTAAGCCTTCTTCACCAATTGGTTTATTGCAATTAGGAACTTGCACCTTAGCATGATACGATTGTTGCTAGACCCGATCTGGGCTAGTAGGGATCACCTCTATCTGTAGAGGGGATTTACCTCTACAACACCATCAAATTCAGATCTTGTCGGGGAAACCTCACAAAGTACTGCTCCAAATCTAGATCTAGGAAGGGTTGGAGCAATAGAAGACCAAGCTACAATGATGTGGGAGGAGAAGAATGGGAGGATCAACCTTCCAACAAACCACTTTGGCATGTGTAATGTCAAAAAGACAATAAAAAACAAGGCAAGCACTCCCATGGATGTATCAGCAGCGCTGTCATTGTTGAGCAGTGTGGATCTTTATTGGAGATCTCAACTCCTTGTGGAGTACTCCAAAGATATTCATATCGGGATGATACTAGATGGCACGAAGCAAGAGGGAGGATATTTGGTCCGTGAAGGGGTGATCTATCATCTTGGTAGAGTATTCTTGTCTAAATACTCCAAGCTTAAGCAAGAAATACTACAAAGGGTAGATAAAGAGTTCCTTTCTGTCTATATGCAGTCAGCAAAGATCTATACCCTAATCATGAGGAGTTTTGATTGGGAGGGAATGAAGGAGGAACTACATCAACACTATGATTGGGAGGAACTACATCAGCACTTACAAGAGTGCAGGAGTTATGAGGAGTTGGGGAAGCCAGAGGACTCTATAGAAAATTCATTTAATCCATCTCTTCCTTCTATTAAAAGAGGAGAAATGCCCATGCCCAACTCCATATGTGTGGGAGACTTGAATGGTAAATAATTTGATCTTATGGAGCATGTTTATTTTTCTGATTTTCCATATTCTCTTACCCTATGTATGCAGGCCATGGCTCCTACAGGGAGTAATATTACATATAGATCTCATGGCATTATTAAGGCCAATAAAAATTCTAAATCTGGTCAATCCCTTGAGGTGCAAAGGGAGATTCTTTTTCATGATGGGTGCTTCCCAAAGGCACCTAACTTGTGTATCACTTTCAGCCATGTCAAATTGACTCGTGTAGAAAAGGTGTGGTGGGAGAACTACTTACCACACTCAGATCTACTAAAGACAAGGAGTGCATTGCACTGGCTTCTTATGGGGTATTGTGACCCACCTCCTCAAGTGCAATTTCCAGTTTGCATATATGTAATTTTTCTTCCATACATAGATGATATATTGGTATTGTTTATGGGTTTGTATGGTTAAAGGGTGGGCAGTTTATATATACCACATGGGATGGAACTTCAACTTGTACTTCATGATACATGTTTTAGATGTGGCATTTCTTCACCCATGTATATTTATGTTGAGTTTTACACTCTTGAAGGGATGGACTATGCCCCTGTTATGTTAGCCTTGGAGGAGAAATTTTTGATGTATTGGCTTAATGAGCACTTGGCCCATGATGAGAAATTGATCCTTGATGGTGCCATCAATGGAGAAGGAGAAGAACTATAGCTCTTACCCTATCAATTTCTTGAGGACAAGCAACATTTTAGAGGGGAGGACTGTAATGTTCCCACTTAGCCTTAGCTAAGAGGAACATTCAATTTTGTTTTAATTCATGTTGCATGAATAAATGAATAAAGGAGGACATGTAAAACTCCTAAAAAGTCTGAATAAATCAATGCCCATGTGAACAAAGATAAATAAGTGCCATGTAAATAATCACTTGCAGGTGTGAAAGATATTTGAGCTAAAGACTGGGTCAACCTTGACCAAATCAACAGTGTTATCTAGGTTCATTGCATCTATAAAAGGGACAACGCAGTTCTAGAAGGAGGCCTCTCATGTGAAAAGGGCTAACTCATCAAGGTGGTTTAGGGTTTTCAAAGGCTTTCTCATCTTATAAAAGGAAAGGGAGGGCAACAAGATAAGGTTTTTGATTGATCATATTCATGAGTATTTTTTCTGCTTAGACAAATTCTATTCTCTGTTGTTTAGTGGAGAATTATTCCTGGAGTTCCTATGTAGGGATTTCACCTCTTCCTTTGAGGATTCCTGGAGTAGTGTTTGCTGAATTGATCCACTATTAAGCTTGAGGCCAAGCTCTACTTACATTGGCAGCGCTGATCCATTGAGGGTTTTGCTGTCTCTGCAAGTTGCTGCAAGTGGGGGTCTAGATCTGCAGAGATCTAGTGTATTTTGGGAGCCTCTTCTCTTGGAGTGTGTCTTTTGACCTCCTGGAAGAGTGTCTCTTCTCTTTTTTCTTCAGATCTACAATTTTACAATGGTTATATATGTCATTTGAGCTACAACGATGTTCATCTTGATAGGTTGCGTTATTTTGGTGTGAGGCTCTTCATGGTGTTTTTCTCATAGTTTAGATCAGAGATCTCTAGTGCTGGGCTTGCCTTCCACTTGGTGATCCATGGATTAGCTTGTTGATCCATGTTATATTTAGATCTGATCCATTGTAATGAAAATTTATATTCATAAATTTACTGCGGCAATTTCCAGATCTTCAACTTGTTTTTCAGATCTACTCTTATTTATGCATGCTTTTGCCAAAATTCCAAGGGGATCTTGAAGAGAAAACTATCTAGCTTCCAGATATGAAATAGATCTGATGTTTTTTCCACAGATCTTCCCTAGATCTAATTTGTAACTTCCATCTATTGAAGCTCCTTAAAAATAATACTGTTGAGCCATTTCTGCAAACGTACATGTGTTCTAGCTCTCTTTTATGAAGATTTCTTGCTCTTTTTTCTCATGTAATCTACTGTATATTGAAGAAGTTTCACTTTAATTCTGATTTGCTACTATAATTAAATTTATTAATCATATATGATGGCCTCCTACACATATGAACCAAGACTGCGTTAATCTTGAGGTATATTGTTGTGCATAGTTGCAGCCCCTCTTGTAGGGTGTTTTTCAGCTAAACTAGGTTGTGGGAGACCTATTTACCACACCTAGTTTGATTTTTTTTTGCTCCCCTTCTGGATCTAGACCCCAGATCTACTGATCTAAGGGATCCAAGGGCTTCAAACTCATTTCTGTACATCAATATCCCAAGGAGTGCGTTATTTTTCCAGGCTTATAGTGCAATCCCAACTTGGGAACATTACACACCACCCTACCACACTATAGAAGAATAAAACAAGAATGGACTCCTGTACCAGAGAAAATGGTCCACTTTACAATGATATAGAATGATGTCGAAGAAGAAGACACACTAGAAAATAATCCCAACTATCACAAAACCACCTAATGATGATCCTAGACCTCCCGACACCTCCTCTTCAACTCTTGGAAGATAGACACTTGTACAATTTTTTACAATATTGATGCATTTACAATGACTGTATGTAGTGCTGCCCACTTGAAGAATTCATGTACTAAAATTTTCTTGTTCTACACATTGATTTCTTCTCTTTTCATGCTACCCTCTCTTGCACCTTTCTTTTCTTTGCTGCCCTAGAAAATCTGGTCCTTTGCAGCCCCTGACAACACATGATCTAGATTTTTCTTGCCTTCTACAATCTTGATATTGAATCAAGTGTATCTCTGTTATTTCAGCTCCCCAATATGTGATTTTCATTCATATATTATTACTCTGAGTCTTATTTCCAATGCCATAGGTCTGATCCAATCTAGATTCTTCAAGAGAGAGCTATGCCCAATCTCTCACAATGACCTAATTATGGAATTTTTCCATAGAGCGAACTTGTACGGTGTGCCACATGTCAATGTTTCTTTATTCGTATCTAAAATTAATACAGTGAAAACTAAAGTCTGTGCAATATCTACCACCTTTTACAAAATATCAATCCGATACTCAGAGAGAGAGTTATGACGATTTTCCCAAGGTCACTTCTTTGAGATGAAGTTCAGGAGCCTACAAAAGCATTGAATTTCACAGGTCATATCTCCGAAAATATTGTGCATCCTGATTTGAAATTTTTACATGAGCTTCCTCAGGATTTCGGCTTCGCCTCATAAAAATTTCAGCTTCTGAAACTTCGTAGAAAAAATTTAGAGTGCAAATTCCACAATGACCTTTTTTAGGTAGTGAAATCCCTACATAAGGAGGATATGAGGATCACAGTTTATATCAATGCGTAGGATGAGAGGGGCTTCAACAAGTGAACATGGGAGGGAATTTAGGAGCTTAAAAATTATTAATTATTGAATTTTCAATGACCCATGCCACAACCCCATGGGGTTTTAGCCCATTAACTAGGGTTACAAAATTCAAACATGAATATATCTCAAATTGTGAAGAATTACGTGGCGTGCCATATATCACTGGAAACATCTCGACAAGTAGAAACCATAAAAAGAATTATTGACCAATATTATAGTAATTTGGTAGGTCAAAATTCCCAAGAAATATCGGGGTATCCCCTGGCGCTGCTTGAGTTGACATCAATAACAACCTCTGATCAACATGACATTCATTATGTAACCATCATGTAACTGTTTCACAGATAGGATAAAGGAATGTAATAAATAGGAGACAGAGTCCTATTAAGAGTTTGTTTCTTTAAAGGTAGCTGTCAGTTTTTTGTTTTAAGTTATTGATTTCCATTATGAAATGTGTCATAGTATAATTCGAGGATCTAGCCACTAGGAAGATCATCCATATTGTAAAGAATGTTTATTTATAGAAAAAACATCGAAGAAGCAAGCGGTTGGAGAACATTTGCACCAAATTGCTGCTTGTATGTTTTTTACCATTATCAGTAATACAAAGTGACATTCTACTTCCAAACCTGATATTCTCATGAGGTTTTTCATGTCTTATTGATCTATATCTTATGTTTAATCACTTGCAGTATATTTCATCCCTAATTACTCAGAATTCATAATATTATGTTCTGACTTCCATTAGTGGTGAAACGACTGTGTTTTCCTATGTTGTATGTGTGAATTGTCTCTGTTGAAAGCCTCTATCTACCTTAGCTTCCATGTGAAGAACCATTGTCACTAAGAATACTGTTTGTTGAGTCCATAAGCCCAATGGTATCAAGCATGCATTTTTCAACCTGCAATCATATAAAACAAGTCACAATTTCATAGAGTTATCCATCTAGTACTATCCTTATTCAAAATCATAAACCCCCTTTGAGAGAGCCCTCTCAAACTGAAGAGGCTAATCATGCGTTAGAAGTGGTTTGAAAGAGTTACATTGAGTTGATTGATGAGTAGCCAATCAAGTTCAATTTGGCGATAATAGAGAATATGCTTACTTTAAGAGAAAACTAAAAATTGGTAAGGGGAAATTCAAAGGTAAAATTCCATTGATATGTTTTGGCTATGGTGAGGTTGGGAATTTATTAGCAAAATTTCTGAACAAAAGTGATGGCAACTCAAAAGGAAAGAAAAGCTTTAAGAATTTCAACAAGCAAGGCAAAAAGAAAGGATTCAAAAGGAACTTTCTCTCTAAATAATATATCTCATCATCCGACGAAGACAGTGGCAATGAAGAAGAAGCCAATGAGAGAGTATTGTTTATGGTCGAGCACAATAAAAAAGAGGTATCAAACAATGAATAAGAAGGGTTGACCATAGAAGAATTTTCTAAGGAGGCAATAAGTCTTATAAAAGAGCTAAAGTCTGAGAAGAGTCGTTCTAATACTCTTGAAGAACAAGTTCAAGGTCTCAAAATTGAATTTGAAGAACACAAATGTATTGAAGAGTCACTTCAAAAGAATTTGGAAGAAATGAACCAAGAAACTAAATCATTAGAACCCGAAGTAGGGTCACTGTGTAAGGAAGTGAAGAAGGGAAAAACTGTCGAAAACTATGCCAAGAGCTTAAGGGTATTGGAAGTACTCATTAAAATTGAACAATCTTACAACGAAAAAACTGGCATCAGTTATAAATAATAATAAGCATGACCTTCTACAACAAAATACAATGAACCTATGAGATCTGACATGCATGTAGAATTCTTTGGAAAATATTCAGAAGAACACCCTTGGAAGGCAATTCCCCAACGAATATTTCCATCCATGTTACAATTAATTTTCATGGCTATTGTTATTCATGTGGAAAATTTGGTCATAAAGCTGTAGAATGTTGCACGTACCCTAGGAACCGATAAACTTCCAGGAGATCTGTCAAATATGAACCTCCCAAGGCTCAACGAAACATCAATATATTTGAACATTTAAGAAATAATATGGAATTTTACAAATTTCAAAACTTTGGACACATAGCCAGAGACTGCAGACTTGAAAATCCTCCAGAATAATATTCGAAGCCACAAAACGAACAAACATGGAATAAGAATAAGACTGATAATTGTGATCTCGCTCTCAAGGCTCAAAACAACAAATATGTGTGGTATGTTGATAGCGGTTGCTCAACGTACATGACTGGAGATAGAAATAAATTTGTATCTCTGAAAGAGAAGAAGGATGGAACCATATCCATTGGAAATGATGGATCTTCAAATGTTATAGGATCAGGTATGATTACTCTCAGAAGCAAAGATGTTCTAGCCAAGAATGTTCTATTGGTTGAAAAATTAAAACAAAATCTATTGAGTGTTGGATAAATGTGTGATCAAGGACACACAATGCTATTCAACTCCACACAATGTGAAATCATGAAAGACATGTATGGTAAAATTGTGGCTACAACAAGTCAAGCTCCAAATGACATATGTTCTGGATGAAGAAACTAAAAAATATCTACTAGATAAAGAAGATGAAATCTGGTTATGGCACAAATGGGACACATAAAATTTGACAATATTGTCAGGATAAGAAAAAAAGAAGCAATACAAGAAATGTTGAAAATCCCAAAACCTTCCAACACACTATGTGAGTCCTCTCGGCACGGCAAGCACACAAAAGTTGAATTTAAAACAAAAGGACACTTTTCATCACATCCATTGGAATTAATACATACTGATCAATGTGGTCCTGTGAGAACAAAAGGCTTAGATGGAGAATTATATTTCATTTTAATGATATATGACTATACCAGGATGACAGTCGTCAGTTTCCTAAAGAAAAAATCTGAAGTATTTGAGTTCTTTAAGATCTACAAGGAGTTGATAAAAAATGAAACTAATTTGAAAATAAAGTGTCTAAGACCAGATAATGGTGGAGAATTAACTTCCAAATTATTTCAGCAATATTGTGAAGAAAATGGAATAAAAGGACAATTTTCAACAGCACAAACACCTAAGCAAAATGGAGTTGTTGAAAGAAAGAAAAAAACCGTACAAAAAATGGATAGAACAATGTTGAAGGACTTAAAATTGGATGAAAAATTATGGGTTCAAACAATTGATACGTCAGTATTCATTATCAACCCAAGTCTTCTCATAAATAATTGCAACAAGACCCCATATGAGTTATGGAAAGGAAAACTGGCTAATGTAAAATATTTCAGAATCTTCGTAAGCAAATTTTATATCAAAAGAGAAGATCAAAATTTCGGTAAGTTTGAATCATGTGTTGATGAAGGTATCTTTGTTGGTTACTCACACAAAAGAAAGGCCTATAAATGCTATAATCTAAGACGAAAATAGATAGTGGAGAGCATAAATGTTAGATTTGATGAAGATGGTGTTATAATGAATAATGATGAGGATCTAGACTCTTTGAAACTTGAGACAGAGGCTGAAAAAGACACAGAGAAAATTCTAGAACAAGAAGCAACTATCAACCAGTAAGAAGTAAATAATGATCATCAAGATATACCATAACAAAAAAAAGAAGCTCCTCCAAAGAGAAAAAAAGAATGGATTCAAAAGAACCATCAATAAAATCAAATCATTGGTGACATAAATGAAGGTCGACAACTTCGTTCATCACTACAAGCTCACATTGATTTTTTAGCAACCTTTGAGCCTAGTAGTTTTGAGGAAGCCAAAAAAATGAACATTGGGTAGCAGCCATGAATGAAGAATTGGATCAAATCGAGAAGAATAACACCTGGGAATTAGTTCCACGACCAAAAGATAAAAATGTCATTGGTACTAAATGGGTGTTCAGCAACAAATTGAATGAAGATTGACAGGCTACCAGAAACAAAGCAATATTGGTTTGCAAAGAGTATGAATAAGTTTAAGGAATTGATTTCGATGAAACATTTGCGCCAGTTTCCAGAATGGAAGCCATCTGAATGTTTCTTACCTATGCATGTTCAAGAAAAATAAAACTCTACCAAATAGATTTTAAGTCGGCATTTCTGAATGGCGAATTAGAAGAAGAAGTTTACATCAAACAACCTGAAGGTTTTCTACTATAAAAAAAACAAGACTATGTTTGCAGGTTAAACAAGGCTCTATATGGTCTCAAGAAGGTTCCCATAGCATGGTATGCTCGTCTTGAGGGATATCTACGTCAACAAGGGTTCAAGAAAGGTACTGCTAATAGCAATATTTATTTACAAATAGATAAAGATCATTTGACTATCATTGAGGTATATGTGGATGATATAATATTTGGTAGCAATGATGATCGACTAAGTAAGAACTTTTCTAGAAATATGCAAAGTGAGTTCGAGATGTCTTTACTTGGTGAGATGACATAATTCTTAGGGCTTCAAATATCTTAGCAAGAGAAAGGAATATTTATATGTCAATCCAAGTACATCAAGGAAATGATCAAGAAATTCAAAATGGAAGATTGCAAACGCATCGTTACTCTGATGGTAACAGGTTGCAAATTAAACATAGATGACTCATCTAAGGATGTGGATCATAGGTTGTATATATCTATGATTGGTAGTCTTCTAATGTAACAGCCTCCCGTCCAGATGTTATGCAAGAAGTTGGAAAAGTAGCAACATTCCAAGCAACACCAAAAGAATCACATATTATTGCTGTCAAAATAATTCTTCGATATCTAAAGGGAACAACATAATATGGCTTGTGGTATCCCAAGGGTAAAAATCTCATTATTCAAGCCTTTACATATGCAGATTGGGCAGGAAGCATTGATGATCGTGAGTATTAGTGGAGCAGCATTCTATGTAGGTGTTTGTCTTGTATCATGGTTGATCAAAAAGAAAACCTCAATCTTGTTATCTACAGCAGAAGCATAATACATTGCAACAACAACTTGTTGTACTCAAGTCCTTTGGATGAAACAAACTTTGCAAGATCTTAAAGTATAATTTACTGAGCCTATTCCCATCTTCTGTGATAACACCAATGCCATCAGCATCTCCAAGAATCCTGTCATGCATTAAAAAACAAAACACATTCGGATCAAATATCATTTTGTTAGAGAACAAGTCACTGAATATAATATCAAGCTTGAATATGCTGGTACAAAAGAAAAAATTGTTGATATCTTCACTAAACCTTTACCTCATGAAGTATTTGAATATCTTCACCAAAAGCTTGGGATTCTCCCAAGTTCTCATTAGATTTTCCTTATTCATAGTATAAAGTGCGAGTGGAAGTGTGTACAAGTCTTTAGGATGGTTGTGTGTTAGAGGGAGTTACCCTTTGCCATTGATGTCAAAGGGGGAGATAATGTTGAAGGAAGAGGTGTAATAATCGCAGGGGAATACTTGTGTTATCATCAATGCCAAAGGGGGAGATTGTTGATTAGTGGTTGTCATTGATGTTAACCCAAGTAGCATTAGGGTATACCCTGATCTTGCATGGGAATTTTGACCTACCAAATTACCATATTCTGTATCAAGTTTATTTTTCATGGTTTATACTTGTTGAGATGTTTCCGCTGATATATGGCACGCCATGTATTTCTTCACGATTTGAGAGATGTTCATGTTTGAAGTTAGTAACCCCAGTTATTGGGCTAAAACCCATGGAGTTGTTGCATGACAATAATAATTGGTTGTGGTCATTGAATAGTCAATAATTAATAATTTTTAAGCTCCTAAAATCCCTCCCATGTTTACTTGTTGAATTCCCTCTCAACCTAAGAATTTATATAAATTGTGTTCCTCATATCCTCCTAATGTAGGGATTTTGCTACTTGAAACAAGTCATCATGGAATTTTTGCTATAATTGTTTTCCTAAGAAGATTCAGAATCCTAAAGTTTTAAGAGGTGAAGCAGAAATCCTGGGGAATCTCTTGTAAAAATTTCAGATCATGATGCACAATATTTTTGGAGATATGATCTGTGGAAGTTAGGGTTTTTGCAGGCTCCTGAACTTCATCTCAAAGAGGTGACCTTGGGAAAATCGTCATAACTCTCTCTCTCTCTGTATCAGATTGGAATGTTGTAAAAAGTGGAGGATATTTCACGGACTGTACTTTTCTCTATATCAATTTCATAGCCGAATGAATAAACAAAGACATGTGGCGCTCCGTACAAGTTTGATCTACTGAACCAATCCATAATTAGGTCATTGTGAGAGATTGGGCATAAATGTGTCTTGAAGAATCCAAATTGGGTCAGACCTATGGCATTAGAAATAAGACTCAGAGGACTACTACAGGACCAAAAATCACATATTAGGGATCTGAAACAACAGAGATACTCCAGATTCAATATCGAGCTCCTAGAAGGCAAGAAAAAACTAGATCATGTGTTGTCAAGGGCTGCAAAGGACCAGAATTTCTAGGGAAGCAAAGCAAATCAAGGTGTAGCAAAGATAAGCTCCAGGTAAGTATATTCTGTATATGTATGCTCATCTCTTAATTGCATTAGGTTCGTTGTATTCTAATTTGTTGTAATATTCCAAAATGGAAAAGACAATGATATAGAACTGATACCACTGTAATATCCCAAAATCAGGAAAGCAACAATACAAGACATAAAACTGGAAATATGTAGAAATATCAATAGATCAATACATGAGACAACCATAGATCCATTCCATTATGGTTATTAGCAGAAAATGAGTACAATATCTTGAGGAAAATATCACTGAATATTGCGAAAACAAGCCTCCCATGAAACAATACATCGAAATGTAAAATTCTGCTAACACATGAAATGTTGGAATGCTATAACTGTGCTTTCTATGAGAGAATAGAAGATAAAAGATAGAAATATATATAGCTACTGATACAATGCTAAAAAATTATAGGGAATATATATATAAACATTGAAACTGAATCACTGATATGAGGTGGTTGATATGATATATGAGATGGATGATCTTCCTCCAATAGATCTCCTAAATTAAGGGTCGATCCCCTCAATGTAAACCAAAATCCTCCAACTAGGGCAATAAACCCATTGCTGTAGCTACTCTCTAATATAACACAGTCCTCGAGGGAAACTATGTTGTAGACGATGGTAGCTACTTGGCCTCCTGCCAAATATGGAAATAATGCACTGAGATCTTCCTCAATAGCTTCCCGGATGAAAGGGTGACCCCTCCAATGGAAAACAAGCTCAGAAACTGGAGATATTTCTCCTCCACTACTGCAACCCTACAACACAACATGAATCTGGAATAGACTGCACTGTAGAATAATATTGAAGCTTGGAAAAATGCCAGATAGTGGTAATGAAGCTCAAGATACCTCTCCTAAGTAGGCACTCGAAGTCCCCCAAGGATGAGGGTGGGATTTCCGCTCGTAAACACCCTTGTGATAAACAGCACTGCAAACCCTTATAAACAACAAAAGCATGCACAGACATCTCACATGATAAATCCAAATATAAAAAGATCAAAATCAATAATACAAATCCATGTCTTCTAATGCTTCCATCCTCTTCTTTTTATGCTTGGTGAGCTTCCTCACCCTGGGTCCCACTCAATAAAGGAGTAACTCTCATGCATAAACTCATCCTAAATGATTGTGTTTTCCTCCATTAATCCTCCATTATCTCCAAAACAACATTGTTGATCTGGTCAACTTTGACCCTATCCATATTGTGTTAGTGTGTTTGGTGCATGCATGCACGAAATCACACAAAATTAAGGGGTGTGGTTTACCCTCTTAAGTTATTGGTCACAGGCAGAAAATATATGGAGTCAAGAAAGTTAATGAAACATGCTAGAACATAAACATACTATATAGAGAAATACCATGCATATTCAAACTTAAAAATTAAACTAAAACTAAAACAAATAATACAAAAGCTATAAATAGAGTCAAACAACTACAATAATCCAAACAGTGGTGCTTACGTCCCCTCTTATTGAGTGCTAGGAGGAAATGAGGATGAAACTTTAACCCACTTGCCAAGGGGCCCTTAGAACTTGGGGATATAAGTTCTGATGCAAGGATGTATTTACTTCCAAGCTTGCCTCGGTGCAAAGTCTCCCTCTCTCTACTATGGTGGACTGAAGTTGTTGGATGGCCAACAATTTATTCCCCTCTATCTCTGCTCTGGATCACACACTACTAGTATTTCTTGGGGAAATTCGGGAAAGCATAACAATGTGCTCTCAATTTTTTCATCTCTTGGTGGCCTTTTATAGGAGAATTCAAATCCTCCTTCCCTCTCTTGGCACATTCTGGATGGTGACCCAAGAGAGGGGGATGATTCCATTGTGTGCCACATGTATTCCATTGTGTGATCCCTTGATGTCCTAAGGAGGCTTTGGTGGTTGTCCTTAGGTAGCTTCAAGTGTGAAATCACTGTCATGGAGTGTGCTTTTTTTGGTCCTGGAAAGTAACTTCCTCCACTCCCAGAATTGCGCACTTTTTGGGTCAAAAGGTGCGCAAAGGCGCTCTTATCGAAGGTGCACTTGTTCAAATTTTATTTTTCCTCAAACCCTAGAGATTTTTAAATGCTTTCTAGATTCTCTAATGTCCCTCAGCCCTATAAATCCTTCTTCTTGACATTGAATAATTTCGTCTTTGGTTGTACGATTTTCTAGTGTTAATAGTTATCCCCTAATGTTTGAGGTCTAGGAAGAACTATATAGCCAAAATACATTATAGTTTATTTTCTATATACTATGCATAGAGAGAGAAAGACCTGCGTGTAGCTCAGAATTGGAGACACCTTGCACCAATTCGAAGAACGACCATGTCTTGTGGGACCCTTGTAAGCAAATATAGTACAATATATAGAATTTTTCTATGAGGCGGGCATGTCCCATGCTCATAATGTTGTGGCTAGTTAAATGAATCTATTTTACATATACATGTTCTGTTTGTGTCACTAATATGGTAGTGATCTGGTGGTTGATGACGACGAATGTTGATGCCCTCAGGGGCATTTTTTCTTTGAAAATAGGTGGAACATGGTACCCATATGCGTAAACTTGGTATGGCATATAAATTCGCATTGTACTGTAATATTCCCAATTAGTCATGAACTAATTGGAATATTCATTTTTGTTTTATTTCCTTGTTTAAAGAATAAAAGTGTAAAGGAGGTCCATAATACTCCTAAATCATGAATAAATCAATTCCAAATGTAAAAAGGCTGAATCTTGGCTACTCAATCAAGCACCCTTAGGTGTGGCCATCAATGAGGCATAGCACAGTTTTAGATGGAGATGCCTTGTGTGAAAGGAGTGATCTCATTGGAAGTGGTTTAGGGTTTGCAAGCTCTTAAATTATAAAAGGAAGAGGATGGAAAAATTAGAAGGTTTTTGAAGATATGATATTTTCTGAATATATTATCTATTTAGACATATATCATTCTCTTGCTGTTTAGCCGAGAATTGATGTTGTTTAGCATTGGGTACTCTTGATCAGGAATCCAACCTCTTTCCATGAGAGGCCTCTTGGAAAAGTTTGCATTGTATTATCCACTATCTGGCTGAAGGCCAAGCTTCTTCTTTCAACTACAACGCAGATCTTGTTTAGGGTTTGGTTTTCTTTGCAAGTTGCAACAAGTGGAGGCTAGATATCTTCATATCTAGACCATTTCAGTGCTCCTTTTCAGTGGAGGAGACTTCTACTTCATTGGGAGGAGAGTATTGGATGTATTGAGCCTCATTTTCTGATCTTGGCATGTGTCCAACCATATTCTAAACCCTACAACACATTTTTACTTCCAGATCTGCGTTATTCCTGTAGGTGCAGTAGCAGGGTGTTTTGGCACACCGTCTGGAGAGTTTGTATTCAAGTGTTGGGTATCTTCCCTTCACTTTGGAGATCCATTGAAGGGGATCATTCTCTTGTTCATATCAGATTAGATCTAGCTCCAGATATGAATATTTCTACAGATCTGCAGTTTTAAAACTTAGATCTACAAGTTGTACATGGTGTAATTATGAAAACCCCAAGGGGATTTTTAAGAAGAGCCTATTTAGTGTATGGATCTGTTATAGATCTGAATTTTCATGCACTTATTTGCTCTAGATATAAAGTGTAATCTACAACTATTGTAGCTCATTATAATAACACTTTAAGGATTTTTATAGTCTTAATACATGGTTGCAACACCTCTTTTTGAGGATTTTCTTCTATTGGAGACTTGTATTTCCTGTTATGCATCTTATGGGCCATCTTTTACATCTATTTTGCTGCTATAATAACGAATGTAAGGTCTCCATATTGGCCTCTTGCTCTAATTAAGATGAATTGCGTTATTTTTCTGCTATACTGCGTTGTATTTCTACATTCCCCATTTGGGAATACTATAGTGGTTTCAGGGCATCATCTTAGCACAGCCTGTGCTTTCTAAGAAGCCAATATGCCTTTTCAAGAAGAAGAGCCTCTTACTGATAGAGAGAAGAGGTATATAAAGAGAAGACAAAATAAATTTTATTACATAAATGATAATGAAGACAAGGGTAAAGCCCCTTTATCTGGAGGTGAAGATGAAGAAAAGGATTTTCCTAAGATCCTTCTTAGAGACATGCAACATCTTTTTAGAGAGATCAAAGAGATGAGAATGGACATAATCAAATAATCCCCTAAAGTATTCCATCTTGGAGAAGGATATGGCATGCTTCATCATTGGAATGATCAACCAGTGCATCAGCCACAAGTTTTCCAACACTCTACCATGCCTACATTTTTGGCTGTGGGAAATGAAGGGTTTCAAGAGCATGAATCCCTTGAAGACCATTTTGAAGAATATGAGTCTCAAAATTAGAGATTCAAATATCACTTGAGTTTTCAATATTTTTGTCACATCAAGGACAATAGAAGACCAAGGCATCATCGTAGAGGTGGTGGATTCATTCAAAATCATGATCAACAACACACTATGGGCATATTATTTTTACCCAATTTTGATGGGTCATCCAAGTGTTCTGCCAAATATTGGGTAGAAAAACTTGACATATACTTTCAATTGAACACGGATCTAGAGATGGAGGCTATCAAGATTGCAGTGCTGCACCTTGAAGGTGAAGCACATGACTGGTGGTTCCATGGCTTATCTACATTGGGTCATGCCAATGTGACAGCTTATTGAGAGTTCACTAGAAGGCTGGTGGAAAGATTTGATATAAGAGATCTGGAGGTACCATTCATGATCCTTTCAAAATTGAAACAATCAAATAATACAAAAACTTACATTTCTGAATTTTTAAGATTATCTGTTATGGTTCTTGATTTGTTTGCAATAAGAACAGTGTATATGTTCATTGATGGTTTAGATTAACCTCTTCATGGGTTGGTTAAATATACCAAGCCCACTATAATGCTATTGAAAGGGTTAGAGACCTTCAAGATGCCTTTCCAAAAGTAAAGGCATCTTTTCATCATAAGCCCCTCTTCATTCAAAGGGAAAGGAAGAAAAAGCTGCTCCTTCCAAGGAGAGCTCATACAAGAAACCTCTTGATGATGAAGTCCAAAGAGATCTAAGAAGAAGGAAGCTTTGATTCACTTTCTAAGAATCATGGGCACCTAGACATAGATGTGTTATTGGAAAAGCACATTACATAGAGGTCTTCTTAGATGATGAGGAGGAATAAGAAGATGAACCAAGAAGAGGTCACAACGCTGACACTGCAGGAGGAGAGCCAACACCATCAGGAGATGGGAATGGAGAATTTGCTCCTATTGGATGGGCTCTTGCATCTTTGAGAGGAGTACCTAAGTACTTGACCTTAAGAGTTCAAGGTTCCATCTTGAATCATAGGGTTTTTGTTTTGATTGATAGTGGGGCCACCCACAATTTCATTGATGCCCAACTAGTGCAAAGGAGGGAATACCCACTAAAGATTTTGAGGGATTCTCTATTTTGGTCCCAGGAGATAGAACAATGCAATGCATGCACTATGTACCATCATTATCAGTCACTATGGGGACATATAATTTGGTTGATCACTTCTTTGTGCTTGACATACCTGACACCAATGGGATTTTGGGTGTTCAATGGCTGATTACATTGGGGAAAGTCACCACTGATTGGGAGGCTTTGCAAATGGAATGGGTGGATAAGAAGAGTGATGAGAATCAAATAATCAAAGGCCTGCATACATATCCCTCACTTACCACTTCCACACAAAGAAAATAGATGGATTTTCACAGTGGAAGCAAGGACGTTACAGTCCCATCTATCATGCTTATGAGATTGTTGCATGGGACACTACTATCTAGTGGCAAACCACCTGGGAGGCCACCTGATTCATATTTTGTGGAAGATGTCTCACAAGATGATTCTATAAGAATAGATCCAAGAGGGATGGGAGCATTGGAAGACCATAATACAACGTTGGGAGTCTTGGGTAGGTTTAAGGAGGAGGGAGATCTTCTTCCAACATCATCGTTACCCACTCTCATTTTAGATTCTGCTCTATGGGAGGAGATGCATGGAAGGAATGGCCTTCCAAATTATACCTTTGGAATGAGAGATGTCAAGGAGGAGAACAACCACATGACAAACATTTCAATTGATATATCATCAGCGCTGTCATTGTTGGGGAGTTTAGATCCATATTGGAAGTCCCAATTGTTGGTGGATTATTCCAAGGATATTTACACTTGCATGATACTTGATGACCAGCTGCATGAAGAGGGCTATCTAGTCCATGAAGGAGTCATCTATTTTCATGGTAGGTTCTACTTGTCTAGATCCTCCAAGCTCAAGAAGAAGTTTCTACAAAGGGCCTATGAAGAATTCGGTTTCAGCCACACATATTCCATGAAGATCTACAACATCATCATGAGGAGCTACACTTAGAAGGGCTTTGAAGGAGAACTATATCAAAATTTTCAAAGATGCATGTACCATGTGGAGATGGGGCAGAAACATAACTCTATGGAGGAGTTAACTCAGCCATCTATTTCTCTTTTTTATGAAGGGGACAAATCTATGCACCACTCCATTTGTTTGAGGAGGAATTTACGTGAAGAACATGCTCATGTAAATAATGTTTCATTTGATTATTGCTTGGATTCTTTCACCATGTATATGTAGGCCATGACTGTAAGGAGGAGCATTTTACCTTATAAACTTCATGGCCAACTTTGGGCCACAAAAATTCTGAATATGGCCACTCCCTTGGAGGACAAAGGGAGATCTTGTTTCATGATGGGTGCATTCCTAAGGCACCAAATATATCTCACACTTTCAGCCATAGTGAGATGACATGGGTAGAAAGTAAGTGGTGGGGAACCCACTTACCACATCTTGATATGATGCAAGCAGGAGATGCACTGTGCTGGTTCCACATGTGGGACTATGACCCACCTCCATATGCACAAATTTCTATTTGTATGTATGTAGTTTTGATCCCCATACATTGATGATGTACTTGTAATTTTTATGGGAATGTATGGAGTTAGGATGAAAGGTATGTATGTGCCCTATGGGATGGATATTATCCATGTATCTTATGCTACATGTTTTAGGGAGAACATTGGGAAAACCATGTTTATTTCATTTGATCTATTGTCTCCTTATGGGATGGATTATTTACATCTCATGAGAACTTTGGAGGACGAATTCATGGAGGGCTAGATTGGTGAACACTTAGCTTATGAAGGAAGCTTATCACATGATGGTGTCACTTATGGAGGGGGAGAAGAGTTGTAGCACTCACCTTATCAGTTGCTTGAGGACAAGCAACATTTGGGACGGGAGGACTGTAATATTCACAATTAGTCATGAGCTAATTGGAATATTCAGTTTTGTTTTATTTCCTTGTTTAAAGAATAAAAGTGTAAAGGAGGTCCATAATACTCCTAAATCATGAATAAATCAATGCCAAATGTAAAAAGGCTAAACCTTGGCTGCTAAATCAAGCACCCTTAGGTGTGAAAGGGGTTGGACATTTTGACTAGGTCAACCTTGACCAAATCTACAGTGTTGTCTTGGAGGAGTTGCCATCGATGAGGTAGAGCGCATTTTTAGATGGAGATGCCTTGTGTGAAAGGAGTGATCTAATTGGAAGTGGTTTAGGGCTTGCAAGCTCTTAACTTATAAAAGGAAGTGGATGGAAGCATTAGAAGGTTGTTTATGATATGATATTTTCTAAATATATTGTCTATTTAGAAATATATCATTCTCTTGTTGTTTAGATGAGAATTAATGTTGTTTAGCATTTGGTGTTCCTGATCGAGAATCCCACCTCTTTCCTTCAGAGGCCTCTTGGAAGATTTTTCATTTTATTGTCCACTATTTGGCTGAAGTCCAAGATTCTTCTTTAAACTACAACACAGATCCTGTTGAGGGTTTGGTTGTCTTTGTAAGCTGCAGCAAGTGGAGGCTAGATCTCTTCAGATCTAGACCATTTCAGTGCTCGTTTTAAGTGGAGTAGACTTCTACTTCATTGGGAGGAGAGTATTGGATGTATTGAGCCTCATTTTGTGATCTTGGCATGTGTCCAACCACATTATAAATACTACAGTGCAGTTTCACTTCCAGATCTATGTTATTCCTGTAGTTGCAGTTGCAGGGTGTTTTAGCACACAATCTGGAGAGTTGGTATTCAAGTGTTGGGGATCTTCCCTTCACTATGGAGATCCATTAGAGGGGATCATTCTCTTTTTCATATCAGATCAAATCCAGATCCAGATCTAAATATTTCTGCAGATCTGCAGTTTTAAAACTCAGATCTACAAGTTGTACATGGTGTAATGCTGAAAACCCCAAGGGGATTTTGAAGAAGAGCCAAAATAGTGTATGGATCTGTTATAGATATGACTTTTCATGCACTTATTTTCTCTAGATCTAAAGTGTAATATACAGTTGTTGTAGCTCATTAAAATAATGTTTTAAGGCTTTTTCCAGTCTTAATACATGGTTGCAACACCTCTTTTTCAGGATTTTCTTCTATTGGAGACTTGTATTTCCTGTTATGCATCTTATGGGCCATATTTTACATCTATTTTGCTGTTGTTATAACAAATGAAAGGTATCCATATTGGCCTCCTGCTCTAATTAAGATGAACTGTGTTATTTTTCTGCTATACTGTGTTGTATTGCTACATTCCCCATTTTGGAATACTACATGTACGCATAGGTGCTGGTTGGGACCTTCCTGTGTAAGCATTATTGAAAGAGACACTTATGAAGGCACAGGTCTTCGACGAATTTGATCAAAGTGCAATGGTTGTAAGGTACGATACCATCTTGACATGAAATCTTACATTGTAGTCGAATGTCACAAGGATTGATGACATCTGTGGGCAATGATGTCTCCAACAATGCCACCCGAGGATGCCCTTTTTATGAAGAGGGTGACCGAAGGTGTTAGCCACCTATTAAATTTGTTATAGAAAAAGGTGGCTAAAACTTTTGGAGCCTTCAAGGAACAAATTTTATTGCTAAAAGGTGTTGGCTCTTGAAGACTCTTGAAGGCCTCATGCCTCTGTCCAAATATTCACTGTTGTTCCCTTTTCTATACTCATAAATTCTGCTGATTTCATAAGAAGAACTGCTGCAAAGGCCATTTTTCCCTCCTCCCACTTCAAAACTAACCTTCATTTTTCTTCCCTTTTTCTCCATAAAAATCCTCTATTTTCATGATTCCTCTTCTTCCATTAATGAAAATCATTTTTAAAAGGTTAAGAACTCACATTTTAACTTTACCCAAGCCCTCAAATTCCTTTGAAAACCATTGAAAATATATAAAAAACCCATTTTTGTATAAAGGGTTAAGCCCCCTTGGGCTAAGCCTTAAACCACTTCCCCTCTATGTGCCCCAGCGCTAGAACCAAGCACTGGCCATCCAAGCGCTTATCACACCGCCAGATGCCGATTAGCCCTGCATCCATTTAACCCCCGGTCACATGATTTTCCATATAACCCACAACCTCACAGTCGGGCGCCTACCCACTTCGAATAAATATTCCACCCCCAAACCACAAACCTTTGTTTTTATTAAATTTCGGGTTTTAATGTTTTTTGTCGTCATATTAAAAGAAAACCGAGTGGAATCCATCGCACTACTTTTGAGAGTAGGGCGGTTTTTTCTATTTTGCAGCGATTCCATTCAACGACCGCCACGTGGCTTTGAGCCATTTCAAAATATCGCCCTCATCGCGCATTAAAGATTGGACATGGACCCAATGCGATATTGACGTCCACCATCCGATCTAAGGCTGCTCATCGGACGATGATCGCGCTATGAAGATGCCCGTGCGATAATCCAGGGTACGACGTAGTATTAAAAGCATCTCTTCCTTCTATCTGATCTGCAGATCGACGACCCACACTTCATCGCCCTGATTCCTCGTCCAGTTAGTAGTTTCAGACCCGGGGTTTTATTTCGCCCTAACTTTATTGAAAATATGAAGTTCAGGCACGTTCTATAAGGTTTTTATCGTGGGATCTATGTCGTTGATCGTGTGAGCCGCTCTCATCCGACGGCCCACAATTGTCCCGATTCCTGATCTTGATTTTTGATCATTTTTTCCCGAAACAGAGGTTTTAACCCATTTCTCCCTTTTTCGAAAAACTAACTCCTCTGCTTTGAATTTTTGCCTCCGCTCCCAACAGTCGATATATGCGCGATCAACGGCTCCAATTGATTTATTCCTCTATTTCTCTTTTAACTCCTCTAATTAATCTTGACCATTGGATGATGCCATCCAACGGCCATGCTCTCTCCACGTGTCTTCTGAAGCAGTAAAACCATACATGCAGGATTTTATAACGTTGTTCATATTTTGCAGGGTCCCAGTGGTTTTTTCTGTTATACCTGAACAAAATTCAAAGGCAGAGGGTGACGATCCTCTTGCCTTCAATTTATCAAAGGGAATCACTTGCAAGTTTCAAATCCATGTTTCGTCAATGATTCATGAGGCATTGATGCCATACGACCCCTGCGCAGCCCTACACACTAAAAAACACAATGAATTAGGGACAAATCAAAGAGTATCAGTGTCGAAGACAAAAATGTACCAGGACAGAAGATTGAAGACAGATCTGTGAGGATTACGTCTAAGATGGTTTATCAAAAGCCTAATCCCCAATTAAAACACAATTAAAGGAAAATCGTAAAGGTTCATCAGACAGAAAGCCTCCACTGCCACATCTGAGGCAAATTGATTCCTCCTAGCTAGCACAAACCATCTGTGCCTCAAAGCATTCATATCAGAGGTTGAAGTTATTGATCAGGATCAAAGATTTTCCTCAAGCATAGCCAAATAGTTATTTCTGCCAAGGAACTTAATGTAAAAATATCAGCAGAGTTACTTTGACATCACACAGAGCCTCAAAGGTCAAAAAGAGCTCCCACAGAGCTTAAATCTTTATGTAAATCATTTGATACAGAAGACACCTATGTAAGCTTCTTCATTGAGCCTGTTAGAGTCGGTCTGGTCATCCCTCCGTCAGAGATCAAAAATCCTCTTTTTCATTTCATTTTTAGGTGTCTTGCTTGATTCACTCAGTTGCATTCCGCTAGGGGCATGCCATTGACTGACGGAAGGGTTTGGTTTTCTCGTTTCCCTCATGTTTGTACCTGCTGGGTTGGGTAAAATTTCTCAATATTCATCAAAATCAATTTTTAGTCATTCACAGTCATAGATGCTATTTTGGTCAAAAAGAGTCATTTTAGTTTCTAGGTCTAGGGTTTGGTCTTTCGAAATGATAAATAATACGCGCAGGTCATGAGGATGTCTTCAATAAGTTTTCATGCCAAAATATTTATCATCAATAATACTCGAGAGTGATTCTTCTTCAAAACTCTGTTTTGAAGAATAAATCGTCAAAATTGTTTTTTGTAATAAATCTGTATTTTAAAGTTTTCTGCCACGAAATATCTCAAATGTAGCCTCTGGTTATCTTTCGCCAAGACATGCCACCATCCCTGCAAAAGACAACAAAGAGATTCATTATTCAGTCCAAGATCAAAAACAGAGTTCATTGTAAGAAGTGTCAAAGTCTTCAAATAGTGGGTTTGTAAGAAGCAGAATCAAATTATCAACTATGTAAGGTAAATCCATTGGTTTTGCAACCCATCTACATGTCAAAGATATCAAAGAAGCCAAAGTGAAATGTGGAGGAGAGAAGTTGAGTCTAAAGGCCGGAATTATGGAAAATGTTGAGTGCGGCACGTTGGGAGGTAGGCGCGGCGCACTGAAGGTGCGCGGCACATAGAAATGTTTTTCGAAGTGTAAAATAACACTAGCGCGACGCACTCACCAGGCGCGGCGCACTGGGCAGAGTGCGCGGCGCACAGAGCTAGAACAGAATTGTTTTGCCTCTGCTCTATAAAAACTCGAATTCCTTGCTCCAAATAAATTTGTAAGGCTGTGAAACGCTTTTGGACAGTGTTTGGTGCAATTGGATAAGGAGAGTGTTTTGAATTTTGTTGAGTTTATCGATGAAAAAAAAAATTGCCGCTGGGATCGTGGATGAAACTACAGCTGTACAGATCTACAATTACATGCTGATGATATTTACTACTCTTTGGAGGAAGATGCGAATGATTGGAATCGACTTGAAGCAAATGGTACTTTAACATTGGAATCTCTCCAAAAGAAGGTTGTTGATAGAACTTCCTTTGTTGGGTCCAAATTTCCTGAGGCTGATAGTGAAATACCGGAGATTTGGTATAGCCAATGGCACGAGAACCATTTTCTAGATAGAATGCATCGGCTATCATGGCGTTTGGATCAACAACAACTTCCATTTGGCGAGCAGGAAACTTACAAAAAAACACCTGAAGGAATGTCTGAATATTTGAGCTTCTCACTAAAACACAAAAATAAACGTCAAGTTATTGAACTAAATAAAGGGTCACGTCCTACGGATTCATTTATAGAAAATGGATAAGATGGTCAAGCTGATTTGACTGCAGGAACTGATTGTTCAATTGATGAAGACATATCCTTTTTTCCAGAGACAATGTTTCCATCTAATTGCGTGCCAGATAGTTCTATTCCTGTGCATGATAAATAGGTCGAGAATCCAAAGGTAGAATTTTTTGGAATTTTTGATAATCTTCCACATGGAATGAGTCGAAGCCCATTTTCAATAGAAATATTTGGTATGGGATCAGAGTATTTAAGTCTTGGAGTTAATACAGGAAAGAACAGGGCACCTCGAAAAAATTTCACTAAAGAAGAAGCAGTATAAATAACTAAGAAAGCTGTAGCTCGATTAGTTTCAGGGGTTGGGTTTGAAGGGTTAAAAGAAGGTTCAATGGAGGTTCTATCCCAGCTTCTGAGCTGCCATATGTGCAAATTGGGTCAAATTTTGAGGCTGTTGGCAAATAGTTTTAAGAAACAGTATTCTCAAATGGAACTATTAAGGTATAGTAATCTTGGGACATTGATGGAGTGTTTAAAAGCTGGGACAAAGCTTTCTCCTCAACAAACACATCAGCTACTTGTGCGTACCACACAGACATAGCAACAAACAAATTTTTGATGTATTGGTGTTAGCTGAGCAAAGACACTGATTGTGAAAGTATTCAGACTCTCTTTTCACCATTTCAATTTCGATGCCTTCATAATAGACTAGCATACATGTCGTTAGCTTACTGCCTATAGTTTTGGCCATATCCTTTTCCCTTTCCCATTTGTAATGCGTTTTTCCCTTTATTAAAGGCGAAATCTACATTCAAAATTAATTTTATTAAGAAGTTGGTTTTTATGCAAACGGCAAAGGGAAAGTGAAAAGTCAAAGACCGAAAGCCAAAATTAAACAAAGAATATCTACCACAGCAGAGAGATAGGAACGAATTTCCTTTTCATGGGATCCACGCTACATTTTTTTCCTTTTGATTGGTCATCAGAGGAATTCAAATGGAACGCTGTTCTGTTTTTAGAACAGATGAACGGCTCTTTTCTATCTTCATAATTTCAATTGAAACAGTTCCCTATTTTCATCGATCTGTTTTCCCACCTGTGAGTTTATTTATTGTATTGAAAATCATTTGTAAATGGTCTGAGTGCTGGGAAAAGTGTGGAAGAATAACTCAGTGTTTGGCTGTACAGTTCTGGCAGAGAATTAATGAAAGGATGCAGCTCTGGTTTATGAGATTCATGTGGTGTGAGTTTAGCATTTGTCTCCTCTTTCTGTTTCATATGTATCTTGTTATGTTTTACAGTTCATTCATAATTATTTCCAGTTGAATGCTTTTAAGTAAGAAGGGTAGAATCCAATTTATTGCTCTGCCTTGGGAAAGCATTCATGTTTCTGTGTATCTTCTTCTGTTTGATAAGGATTCATTATATATGCCCTTTTCAAACCTCTCAATAGTCCTTCCACCCCATATTATTTCAAATCTGATTGCTAAACCTCCTGCCTATCTTGCCTCACGAAGTACTCTACGTCTTTGATTTAATTTCTCTGCTCTTGCTGTTCCTTGTCCCATACAGCCCAGAAAACCCAGTCATTTATTAAAATACCTCTTTCATATTTATTTACTAGCCTAAAATCAACATTCATTATAGGTCATCTCCGGCCTTATTGGACATCGTTTACTGAGTTAACCCGGAGAGAGCCCTCTCCTGTCCTCGTAGGGCTAGCTACGAGGATGAGCGTGGTTTGGTGTTGTCCTTTTTCTGCCTTATTTCAGCCTAAGGTGGATTTGGGAACTAACATAGTGGCGACCATACTGGGGAACTCTTTCCCCAGTACATGTATCAAGTTTAGATCTGATGGTTGATGGTGAACAACGATCAGACACCGCAAGGCTGAAATCATTCACCTGGCGACTTCATTCACTGAAACATCCAGAGATCAATGCTTCATGGTGACTCCAATGCAGAGAGAGCAGTAGCTTTAAGGGTTTCAAGATGGAACGGGTTGCAAGAAGATACGCTCCCATGAGCTGAGATCACATCCCAGGTTTTCCAAATAAAATGCCCAAAGTGGATTGGCTTTAGAATTTTCCTATGTTCAGAAATGTGGAAGGTAATGATGCTGCTCTTCATCTGGTGAAATTTCACATTCATGTGCATAAATTAAAGATTGATTTTCCTGAAGACTATTTGATGAAAATGTTTATGGCTACTGTGGAAGATGAAGCCCGATCTTGGTATGAAAGTTTGCCACCTGTTTAAAGGATTTTCATACCATATTATTTGAAAGGTATAAAGAATCATATCCATCCTTGACTTTAGTTCAGAACTGTTGTAGCCATGTTCATTGTTTCATTGAAGATCTTGAGAATTTTTATGGGGATAATGAATTGATGGATGGAGAAATCATGGAAGCATTGTATGAAAATCCGTTACAACAGCACACAGAAATCTTGAAGGATACTTATCTAGATCAGCAAGTTGAAGATTTCCATATGGCTGAAAATGATGAAAGAGAAAGTTTCGTTTCAGATCTGTCCATAGAAGAAGACAGCATGCAGGGAAATCAAGTTTCAATTTCAGGATGTGATAATGTCAAGTCAGCTATTTCAGATCTAGATTCAGATCGTGATGATCAAGAATACCTTGTGTTGAACTCTGCTGTTGAGATTATCTAAAATGAAGAAGAAAAATTTATGGATCCAAATTTTCTCATTTCATTAGAACAAATCCTTCATAAAGAGGTAATCCAGGAAATTCATGAACAACAAGATGAGATTTTTGTTCAAGTAAGTGAAAAAGTTTCTCTTGATGAATTTATGGTAGATGATAGAAATGATAGTGTTGGGTTTCAAGAATCATCTAAAGTTTCTTTTCTCATGATTGATGAATGTAATGAGAATCTGGTTGTCATATCATATGAAGATGACCTACGGTATATTCATACTACAGAAGATCAGAACATTCAGGACTACCTTTCAGATTCTTCTTCCTATTTTTCATGTTTTGAAATGTTCGTTGAAGAGGAGATCTGCTCATCTACTTGTTCAGAATTTTTTGGGGACCAGGAACATAATTTTACTAAAGTACATTATGAAGAAAGATCAGAAGCAGGAGAAAAAGAGACCTTGTTCTTTCAGCAGGAGGTAAATCTTCATGTTTTTCAGGATCCACTGGAAAATCTGTTGCAGTCAACAGTGAAGGTGATTATTGCAGTATTCAGTGATGCAGGAGATCATGGTCGATTATGTTTTTGGATGCCCAGTTATCAGTATCTATTTTCGACCAGGAGATCTGATCAGGAGAATCAATCAAGACGACATCTGCTTGATTGGTTATATTGGCATTTTGATATAGTTTGATGGTATATTGTCTTGAAATAAACACAGGTGGTCATGTACTACCATCAAGCTTTAAGTTTTGAGTTCAGGTCTTAGTATTTTGAGTTAGTTTGTTAGAGTCAAGTTTTTTCCATCATTTCAGTTTTAAAATTGAGTCATATTTTCAGTTAATAAAATAAGTCAAAGTTTTGTGTCGTTTGTCGAAATAATGACTCCATAGCCCAATGGACGAAGGCACTGTCTAGCTCTTCCAGAGATCTGTCGTTCTTGGAACCTCCTTGGAGCTACCATTCCCATTGGAGCCAATGTTAGAGTCGGTTTGGTCATCCCTCCGTCAGAGATCAAAAGTCCTCTTTTTCATTTCATTTTTAGGTGTCTCGCTTGATTCACTCAGTTGCATTCCGCTAGGGGCATGCCATTGACTGACGGAAGGGTTTGGTTTTCTAGTTTCCCTCATTTTTGTACCTGCTGGGTTGGGTAAAATTTCTCAATATTCATCAAAATCAACTTTTAGTCATTCACAGTCATAGATGCTATTTTGGTCAAAAAGAGTCATTTTAGTTTCTAGGTCTAGGGTTTGGTCTTTCGAAATGATAAATAATACCCGCAGGTCATGAGGATGTCTTCAATAAGTTTTCATGCCAAAATATTTATCATCAATAATACTCGAGAGTGATTCTTCTTCAAAACTCTGTTTTGAAGAAGAAATCGTCAAAATTGTTTTTTGTAATAAATCTGTATTTTAAAGTTTTTTGCCACGAAATATATCAAATGCAACCTCTGGTTATCTTTCACCAAGACATGCCACCATCCCTGCAAAAGACAACAAAGAGATTCATTATTCAGTCCAAGATCAAAAACAGAGTTCATTGTAAGAAGTGTCAAAGTCTTCAAATAGTGGGTTTGTAAGAAGCATAATCAAATTCTCAACTATGTAAGGTAAATCCATTGTTTTTGCAACCCATCTGCATGTCAAAGATATCAAAGAAGCCAAAGTGAAATGTGGAGGAGCGAAGTTGAGTCTAAAGGCCGGAATTATGGAAAATTTTGAGCGCGACGCATTGGGAGGTAGGCGCGGCGCATAGAAATGTTTTTCGCAGTGTAAAATAACACTGGCGCGACGCACTCACCAGGTGCGGCGCACTGGGCAGAGTGCGCGGCGCACAAAGTTGGAACAGAAAATTTTCGCCTCTTCTCTATAAAAACTCGAATTCCTTGCTCCAAATAAATTTGTAAGGCTGTGAAATGCTTTTGGACAGTGTTTGGTGCGATTGGATAAGGAGAGTGTTGTGAATTTTGTTGAGTTTATCGATGAAAAGAAAAATTTCCGTTGGGATCGTGGATGAAACTGCAGCTGTACAGATCTACAATTACATGCTGATGATATTTACTACTCTTTGGAGGAAGATGTGAATGATTGGAATCGACTTGAAGAAAATGGTACTTTAACATTGGAATCTCTCCAAAAGAAGTTTGTTGATAGAACTTCCTTTGTTGGGTCCAAATTTCTTGAGGCTGATAGTGAAATAACGGAGATTTGGTATAGCCAATGGCATGAGAACCATTTTCTAGATAGAATGCAGCGGCTATCATGGCGTTTGGCTCAACAACAACTTCCATTTGGCGAGCAGGAAACTTACAAAAAAACACCTGAAGGAATGTCTACATATTTGAGCTTCTCACTAAAACAAAAAAATAAACGTCAAGTTATTGAACTAAATAAAGGGTCACGTCCTACGGATTCATTTATAGAAAATGGATCAGATGGTCAAGTTGATTTGACTGCAGGAACTGATTTTTCAATTGATGAAGACATATCCTTTTTTCCAGAGACAATGTTTCCATCTAATTGCGTGCCAGATAGTGCTATTCCTGTGCATGATAAACAGGTCGAGAATCCAAAGGTAGAATTTTTTGGAATTTTTGATAATCTTCCACATGGAATGAGTCGAAGCCCATTGTCAATAGAAATATTTGGTATGGGATCAAAGTATTTAAGTCTTGGAGTTAATACAGGAAAGAACAGGGCACCTCGAAAAAATTTCACTAAAGAAGAAGCAGTACAAATAACTAAGAAAGTTGTAGCTCGATTAGTTTCAGGGGTTGGGTTTGAAGGGTTAAAATAAGGTTCAATGGAGGTTCTATCCCAGCTTCTGAACTGCCATATGTGAAAATTGGGTCAAATTTTGAGGCTGTTGGCAGATAGTTTTAAGAAACAGTATTCTCAAATGGAACTATTAAGAATGTTTCTACAAACCATTGGGTATAGTAATCTTGGGACATTGATGGAGTGTTTAAAAGCTGGGATAAAGCTTTCTCCTCAACAAACACATCATCTACTTGTGCATACCATACATTCACATCAACAAACAAATTTTTGATGTAATGGTGTTAGTTGAGCGAAGACACTGATTGTGAAAGCATTCAGACTCTCTTTTCACCATTTCAATTTTGATGCCTTCATAATAGACTGGCATACATGTCGTTAGCTTGCTGCCTATAGTTTTGGCCATATCCTTTTCCCTTTCCCATTTGCAATGCATTTTTCCCTTTATTAAAGGCGAACTCTACATTCAAAATTATTTTTATTAAGAAGTTGGTTTTTATGCAAACGGCAAAGGGAAAGTGAAAAGTCAAAGACCGAAAGCCAAAATTAAACAAAGAATATCTACCACAGCAGAGAGATAGGAACGAATTTCCTTTTCATGGGATCCACGCTACAATTTTTTCCTTTTGATTGGTCATCAGAGGAATTCAAATGGAACGCTGTTCTGTTTTTAGAACAGATGAACGGCTCTTTTCTATCTTCATAATTTCAGTTGAAACAACTCCCTATTTTCATCGATCTATTTTCCCACTTGTGAGTTTATTTATTGTATTGAAAATCATTTGTAAATGGTCTGAGTGCTGGGAAAAGTGTGGAAGGATAACTCAGCGTTTGGCTGTACAGTTCTGGCAGAGAATTAATGAAAGGATGCAGCTCTGGTTTATGAGATTCATGTGGCGTGAGTTTAGCATTTGTCTCTTCTTTCTGTTTCATATGTATCTTGTTATGTTTTACAGTTCATTCATAATTATTTCCAGTTGAATGCTTTTAAGTAAGAAGGGTAGAATCCAATTTATTGCTCTGCCTTGGGAAAGCGTTCATGTTTCTGTGTATCTTCTTCTGTTTGATAAGGATTCATTATATATTCCCTTTTCAAACCTCTCAACAGTCTTTCCACCCCATATTATTTCAAATCTGATTGCTAAACCTCCTGCCTATCTTGCCTCACGAAGTACTCTGCGTCTTTGATTTAATTTCTCCGCTCTTGCTGTTCCTTGTCCCATACAGCCCAGAAAACCCAGTCATTTATTAAAATACCTCTTTCATATTTATTTACTAGCCTAAAATCAACATTCATTATAGGTCATCTCCGGCCTTATTGGACATCTTTTACTGAGTTAACCCGGAGAGAGCCCTCTCCTGTCCTCGTAGGGCTAGCTATGAGGCTGAGCGGGGTTTGGTGTTTTCCTTTTTCTGCCTTATTTCAGCCTGAGGTGGATTTGGGAACTAACAGAGCCCCCCAAAGGACGAGAAGCCATTTAAGTCTGTATTAATTATCTTTAGAGATATTTTATCAGATCTCACCTCCTCATTCTTCTATAAATACTACTGCAGAAGATGAGAGAGGGGTTGGTCGATTAGGTTGCTGAACTTTGAAATGTAATTGAGCTGGAAACTTCTGATTGTAAATAGTGTTCGCTGGCTCTTGGAGCCCTTCTTGTGATAGATAAGTTAGTCTAGAAAGTGTAGATGATTGCTAAACTAAAGAATTGGACTTGAAGCTGTAACTGGTTTGAAGCATCAATACAAGCTGATTTATGGGATCCTGGTCTATGTTGACGATGATGTTTTTCTCATTGTAACTTGTTATTTTGTTTTTGTTTTCACTATGTTTCATCTTCTCTTATAAAGAAAAACATGCATAGAGTTAGGACCTATTGTATATCAGTACCCTTCTCTGAATGGAAATCTTTATTTACATGTTTTCTTCCAATCTGTTTTATTTAGGAATGATTTAATTCAGTCTAAGCATAGGAATGCTGGCGTTCCCTCATCTTATTGCCTTAGCTGAATATTATTCTTGAATGTTATGTTTAGTATTAGTTAAGTAGAGATGAACTAAGGAAGATATGGTGTGCCCTGGTCCTAGTTTTATCCCCAAATACTGTCTGAATGTTTCCCTTGGAGTGTGTTAAAAGCAGGCTAGTTTAAAAGTACTTACCAGATCTTAGGCCATTCTGTGTTATCTTTGTGTTTTTCTTGAAAGTAACCAAGTAAAGCAGAGCTAGGAGAGGATTTGTGGTGAGCCCGACCCGCTAGTTTCTACTCCAACAGTTGCCTTCAAGTTTCCCTTTGTTTTAAAATGTTTTCTATTGAAAGTGTATCAAAGGCTGGCTAGTTTAAAAGTACTTACCAGATCTTGGGCTGCTCTTTGTTCTCCATCTGTTTAAATTCTCCTTCTTATTGTACCATTTCATTCCATAAATCAAACTTCAAAGAGATCCTTAGACATAGATGACTTTCCCCATGGACCACTCTTGCCTCTTGCTATTCCAATTAAACCCTATTATGACTGCATAGCCCAATGGAATAAAACCTGCAATTATCTATATTTTTGGCCAAAGCTTACTCTCATTGCTTGCAACTTCACACCTCTGAAACTCTTTGCATTTAGGACTTTCCACCTCAAACAATAATCATGCTCAACCATCCAAAAAACAAAACAAACGCTCGGCCTTCATAACTAGCCTAATATCATTACCCCAAACTTAAAAGACAAATCCATCTTTGCACTCATTGGAGAGATCCCTCTCTGGATTCAGGAGGGCTAGATCCTAGAATCCCAAAGTGGTTGAAACGATGTTTCTCCCTGTTGTCAGACTTTTTCCAATCTTGTTGATTATAGTGAGCTAACATTTCTGGCGACTCCGCTGGGGAAACAAAACCCATAATCATTTTCATTTAAGGTAACCATAGGATATCAGAGATTTTTTGCAAAGAACATTCGTTATATCAACTAGCTGAGCCACCAACAACTAACATTTCTGGCGACTCTGCTGGGGATCGAAGTTGAATTTTCACCTTAGGTTCCCTTAAAACTAAATAAAACCTTGTGAGTAAAAAACAACCTTTTCAAGCACTACCAAGAAATGGTAATCATGATGAAACTTGTTTGAATCAGTGATAATCTAGGCAAACCCATGATTCTCATAAGTCTTTATCTAACCATGAAAAATCAGCTAGCTTAGCCATAAGAGTAGACTGTCTTTGTCTCATAACCGTAGCTAAGTTTTGAAACAGAGTTAGGATATTCTTAGAAACCACACAACTGAAAAATAACTCAGAAAAGCTAAAAATATTTCAGATTGGTATCTAATAAACATGTTGGTGGACCATAAAACCTTTTACCTCCTTACAAGTTAAAAACTTCCACTTGGCGACTCCACAATCCGAACAGATCTTAAGACTCCACTGGGAAGAACCCTCATCATTGTAATATTTTTCAAACTCAGTTAGAAGACTGTAGGATTAAAATTTGTGTAAATAGACTAGTTAACCTCTCAAAGACTGTCATACCTGGTTGAACTTTTCCTTTTTATTTGGGTCTAAAAAAACATAGCATAGTGGCTCCTAGAAAGATTCACACTAGAGCCTATCTTGACCCTGATCCACCTGAGATAGTTGATAACCTAGAAAGTATTCTTAGGAAGTGTCCTAGGATTAAATTATCAATTGCTTTCAGATCACCCTTGAGAGCTAATTCAGTCCCTGAAAATCTGTCAGCTCTACAACAATCACAAGTTGACTTAGAAAATCCCTTTAGAACTAGGTCTCTTGATGATTTAGATCAGTTAGATTCTGAGTCTTCACTTTCATCCCCTGAAACAAGTGAACATCCTGGTAGCAGAGAAACAACACCTCCTGATTTATATTTCCTTCACAACTTAGGTGTCTCTCACCCAAGATCATCTCAGCAATCTACTCTTGGTCCATCCACTTCTGCTCACCCTACATCCACTGTTAAAACCACTTCACTTCAGCCCACTTTCCCTTTTGTTAATCCACCCCTTGTGAATCCACCCCCCCCACATGCCATGGCTACATGGTATGCTCCCTTAGTCCTTCTTGTACAATTAGTCAATCTCCCACAGGAATATTAGTCCAAAATTCCATTATATGATGCTAGTAATGCTACAAATGCATCACAACAAGTGGATAAGATGAATGAATACTTTGAAAGAAATGAAATTGATGATGATTCTGTCAAGCTTATATTATTTGCTCAAATTCTAGGGGGAGAAGTAAGAAAATGGTTTAAAGTTTTAACCCCCCATTGTATCAATGATCTCCAAGACTTCCATAAAAAATTCTTAAACAAATGGGAAGTGAAGAAAAATCCTCTCCAAGTCCTTTCTGATTATAAGAACCTCCATAGAAACACGGGGGAAAGTGTACAAGATTATTGTACTAGATTCAATAGTGTATATAATACACTTTCCCCAGAGCTAAAAACTCCATAAGGCTCAGCTTTAAACAAGTTTCCTGAAGGATTTGACCCTGAGATGGCCTATCAGCTGAGGGAAAGAGATCCTGCAACTCTTGAAGAGATGAAAAAGGGTGCTCTTTTTGTGGAAGTCAACTTAATGGAGAAGAGAGAAAGAATGAAAAATGAAAAGAGAGTATCTTTTAGAGAGGAATCCACACCTTCTACTTCAAACTCGAATATGAAAAGAATGATGGATGAGATGATGAAGAAAATGAGCATCCTTGAGAGAGCGCAAGCCAGTCAAAACCAAACTACTCCTCAAAATAGAAACGAGAACCAGAATCAGAATTTTAGAAGGATCCAACCTCCAAACAAACCTAGGGAAGATGATCAATAGATCACTCCTCCCTTTCATCAAAACTATGTAAGTGAGGTTGAGGAAATAGATGAAATAACAGAGGAAGATGATATCAACATGACGGGGGTAGATAATGATGACTTTGAGATTCATTATGATATAAAACAAGGTCTATACACACCTTATGATGATAGAAGAGATGATGATGAAAATTATTATCAAGACATGGAAAATGTCATCATAGAATCTCAAAGAGAATATGACCTTAGAAGAAAAACTAGTCAACAAACTCCCAACAACAAAACCTCTGAAAAATCTTCATAAAACAACACTACAATCAAGCCTAAAATGGTCAAACAAAAGGATAAAACAGTGGTTGTAAATGTTGATAATGGTAAAGAGAAAAGCACTCTTAAAATGAAAAATAGAGTGCAAATATTAGTAGTACTAACATCTCAGCTAGTACTCCTGTCAAAACAATTTTGTCAAATGTAAATAGGACAAATCAGCAAGCTGATATTGTTGATAGAGTGACAGCTAATAAGGCTGAAACAAGTACTTTAAAGAGTCAAATTCCTTTCAGCCTGGAGCAGGAAGTTTCAAAGATCAAAATCTATGTTCCCCTGATAGAGTTAGCTACCCAAAATATATATAGGACCCAAATTTTGAAGGCTTTAAACATAGAGGACTTTAATGACACTGTCAATCTTAATGATGACCAACCAGAGCTTATTTTTGGTCCTAAGATTGAAGGTAGATATCAAGAGGGACCTGTTCCTCCCTTTTATGTGATTTTAAACGTTCATGACAAAATTTTACACAACGTTATGCATGACTCTGGGGCTTCTCATAATTTAATTCCAAAAGCTGTAATGGAGAGCCTTGGTCTAGAAATCACCAGACCTTACAAAGATCTCTACTCCTTTGACTCAAGCAGAGTAAAATGTTTAGGATTAATCAAAGACCTATGTGTTAACTTGTCTCAGATTCCAACCAAATGCTTAGTCATGGATATTGTTGTGGCTGATGTGCCCCCAAAATATGGAATGTTATTATCAAGATCTTAGGGGGCTAAGTTACAAGGGACTATGCAGATGGACATGACCTATGCGACTATCCCTGTTTTCAATCAGAATAGAAGACTTTACAAGGAATCCCATATGCAATACACAGTTACAAGTCAAGACAGACCACAAAACTCTCCCCTTTATTCTGTAAATACAGGCCTTGATTCTTTTATTATGTTCAATGATGAAACATTTAGTGAACAAGTGACCTTGTCTGATTTAATGACAAATAGAAAGGAGGAAGAAGATAACGTAGCAGTATCAGAACCATTTGTCGAACCTGTAAACTCTAGAAAACAAAACACAGGTCTTGAGCTACAAGTCATCGGTCCATTTCTCTTAAACCTTGACAGTCAAGAAAACAACCCTCAATCCAGCAAAAGACCTGAGGAGTGGAAACAAATACAACTAAGTGCTAAGATTCCACAACAACCCTTAAGCATAGTAGTTGAATAGGACATTCAACAAACTTATGAAACTGAAAATGGTCCTCTATGGAGTATGTATTTTGATGGATCCTGAACTAGGACTAACGCTGGTGCAGGTGTCTGGATTTGTAACACTGAAAACAACCACACAGAAAGCATTTCTTGCAAATTAAATTTTCAGTGTTCTAACAACATACCAGAATATGAATCCCTTCTCTTAGGCTTACGTTCGTTGAAAAATTTAGGAGCCAGAAGAATCAATGTGTATGAGGATTCAGAGTTAGTCATTAGGCAAGTCAATGGGGAATATAACACAAATCATCCTAGACTTAGGGCCTACCAAAATGATGTCATGGACCTTTTAAAAACATTCGAGGAGTCCAAACAGTTTTTTGTCCCAAGAAAAAGAAATATTGTTGCCCACAATTTAGCCATTGTAGCTAGAACATGCTTAACACCATATGAAACCAAAGACTGCACAACTCAAATAAAATTTAGACCAGCCGTGCCTGATAATGAAAAGTATTGGCAGGTATTTGACGGAGACAAAAAAATAGAAGACTTCATGCAATTCAGAAATTAATTCGAACTACACAGTTCGAACTCAGACTATGATATAGACTGTAGTGAAGAAAATTTTCTTGGTGAAGAAGAGCCATCTCCTAAACTTGTCAATATTAATCTTCTGACTAGAAAACTAAAAAACAAAATAGAATTGAATGCAGAGTTAGAAACATAGGAGTTAGAAAATCTGCACTCTAAAGATGAAAGTTTTCCAAGCGGTCTGGCACCTTTAGAAGAGTTGTTTGATTTTAACGATGTGGGAAATAAACCAAAACTGGAACCTGTAGAGACTGAAGTGGAAGAATGCAATATAGGCAGTGAGAAAAAACTGAAAATTATTAAACTATCTAAGACTTTACCAGCTCACAATAAACTCAAGTACATAGAGCCGTTTAAAGAGTTTTCTGATGTTTTTGCGTGGAGTTACGAAGATCTTAAGTCCTATGACACTGAAATAATACAGCACAAAATTCCCCTCAAAGAAAACCAAAAACCATTTAAACAGAAACTGCGCAGGATAAACCCCTGCTCGCCTGTCTGCATATGAGATCATGAAAATGTACTGCGCTTTCTGGGTATTATTATCCCTATTAGATATTCGAGGTGTCTAACTGTGCTCATGAAAGAAAACTTGAGAGATCACACTTTGCATAGACTTTAGAATTGAAACAAAGCTTCATTAAAGGGACAACTACCCCTTTACCTAAGATGGGATCATACTTCTACAAAGGTGATAGGTTCCGAAGAATTTCTTTGGTCGGATGGCTATTCGTGTACAATCAGATCTAGTTCACCCCTGATCAATTAAAGACAGCCTTTACTACACCATGGGGCACTTTCATGTATGTGAAAATGCCCTTTGGTCTAATGAATGCTGGAGCAACCTTTCAAAGAGCCATGGACATAGCATTCTCGGAAGAACTGGGCTACTTCATCATTATATACCTTGATGATGTCACTGTGTTTTAAAAAACAGATGAAGAGCACTTAGCACACTTAATAAAATTTTTCAAGAAATGCAGAAAGTTTGGGACATCTTTAAACCCTAGGAAGACACTATTCGATCTCCAAGAAGGTAAACTTCTTGGGCACATTATTTCAGAAGAGGGTATTAAGATAGATCCAAAGAGGATTGAGGCCATATTGCAAATCTCTCATCCTCGAAACATCAAAGAGTTGCAATCTTGCATTGGAAAGATTAAATTTTTGAGAAGGTTCATCCCCAACTTGGCTGAGCTCCTTAGGAATATCAAAAACATGTTAAAGAAGGAGCAAGGGGTAAAATGGACCTTGGAAGAAAAGAAGTCCTTTGAACTGGTGAAACAAGCATTAACCAAAACACCGGTTCTTATAAGTCCTGATTTTTCAAAAGATTTTTATATTTTTTCATTTGCATCAGAACATACCATAGTTGTTGTCCTTTTACAGAAAAATCCACAAGGACAATAGAAGCCTATTGCATTCTTTAGTAAGGCATTGAGGGATGCCCCTATGAAGTATAAAATTATGGAGAAGCAAGCTTTTGCTTTGTTTAAAGCTTTGAAATACTTCAAAATATACATCCTTCACTCACACATCATTTCCTTTGTCCCAAACTCAGTTGTTAAAGACATTCTAACACAGGACCTAGATGGTAAGAGAGGTAAGTGGATTGCTGTAATTCTTGAATATGATTTAGAGATAAAACCCACTAAACTCATCAAAGGCCAAGGTCTAGCTAGATTAATGGCTGAATCCAATTTTGAAGTTCTTGATATTAATATGATTGATGCTTTGGATGACCAAGAAGGATTCTCAACTCCTATTGTTGAAGACCATTTTATGAATTCCTCTTGGTATGCTGATATTATTTATGTTTTGCTTAATTTAAATACAACTCCTGGTTTGAAAAAAACAAAGGCAAGGTTCTTAAAGTTAAAAGCTGTAAACTATTGCATTATAGATAAATCTCTTTATTGGAAAAATGCAAGTGGTGTATTGCTTAAATTTTTGCCTGATTTTGATGCAGAGAAGGTTGAGCACTAGTTCCATGAAGGAGAGTGTGGAGGTCATTTGTACTGGAAGACAACAACCAAAATTTTTTTGAGGGTTTGTTTCTATTAGCCTACTCTTTTCCGTGATGTGCACAAGATGATCATAGCCTGTCATAAATGTCAACTTTTTGAAGGCAAAAGAAAACTGCTACCCCTACCTCTGCATCCAATCACTGTTGAAGCTCCTTTTCAACAGTGGGGACTTGACTTTGTTAGGAATCTGTAATTAGCAATATTGGCAAAGTCCAATCACAGAAACAACATTATTTCAACCACTTTGGGATTCTAGGATCTAGCCCTCCTGAATCCAGAGAGAGATCTCTTCAATAAGTGCAAATATGGATTTGTCTTTGAAGTTTGGGGTAATGATATTAGACTAGTTCTGAAGGCCAAGGGTTTGTTTTGTTTTTGGATGGTTGAGCATAGTTACTGTTTGAGGTGGAAAGTTCTAAACACAAAGAGTTTCAAAGGTGAGAAGTTGCAAGCAATTAGAGTAAGCTTTGGCCAGGAAGATAGATAATTGCAGGTTTTAGTCCATTGGGCTATGGAGTCATAATAGGGTTTAATTGGAACAGAAAGAGGCAAGAGTGGTCCATGGGGCAAGTCATCTATGTCTAAGCATATCTTTGAAGTTTGATTTATGGAATGAAATGTACAATAAGAAGGAGAAATTAAATATATGGAGAACAAAGAGCAGCCCAAGATCTAGTAAGTACTTTTAAACTAGCCAGCTTTTGACATACACTTACGAAAGACATAAAAGAAAAATAGGATCTGGTAAGTACTTTTAAAATAGCCAGCCTTTGATACACTTTCAATACAAAACATTTTTAAAACAAAGGGAAACTTGAAGGCAATTGTTGGAGTAGAGACTAGCGGGCCGGGCTCACCACAAATCCTCTCCTAGCTCTTCTTTACTTGGCTACTTTCAAGACAAACACAAAGATAAAATAGAATGGCCTAAGATCTGGTAAGTACTTTTAAACTAGCCAGCTTTTAACACACTCCAAGGGAAACATTCAGACAGTCTTTGGGGATAAAACTAGGACCAGGGCACACCATATCTTCCTTAGTTCATCTATACTTGACTAATACTGAACATAACATTCAAGAATAATATTCAGCTAAGGCAATAAGACGAGGGAACGCCATCATTCCTATGCTTAAACTGAATTAAATCATTCCTAAATAACACAGATTGGAAGAAAACATATAGATAAATATTTCCAGTCAGAGAAGGGTAATGATATACAGTAGGTCCTAACTCCATGCATGTTGTTCTTTATAAGAGAATATGAACACAGTGAAAACAGAGATAGAACAACAATTTACAATAAGAAATAACATCACTGTTGACATAGACTAGGATCCCATAAATCAGCTTGTATTGATGCTCCAAACCAGTTACAGCTTTAAGTCCAATGATTTAGTTTAGCAATCATCTACACTTTCCAGACTAACTTATCTATCACAAGCAGAGCTCCAAGAGTCAGTGAACACCATTTACAGATAGAAGTCTCAAGCTCAATTACATTTGAATGTTCAGCAACTACATCAACCAACAATTTCTCATCTTCTATAGAAGTATTTATAGAAGAATGAGGAGGTGAGATCTAATAAAAGATCTCTCAGGAAAATTAATACAGAGTTATGACTTCTCAGCCTTTGAGGGGCTCGATGAAGAATTTTACAGGTGTTTCACTGTATTAATTGTTTTACAGTTAAGATTAAGCTCGGTGGGAGCTTTTGTTGACTTTTGAGGCTCTGCGTTATGTTGGAGTAACTCTGCTGATATTTTGTCATTAATTTTATGTGCAGAATTAACTTCTCTGGCTGCGCTGAGGTGAATATATGATTTGATCAATCACTTCGGCCTTCACTTGAATTTTTGTGGCTATAGGTGGCACTATGGTAGATGAGAGGAATCAATTTTCCTCAGATGTGGCTGTGGAGGTCTTTCTGTTTGTAGATCTTTATGATTTCCTTTAACTCTGATTTAATTTGGAGGATTAGGCTTTTGATAATCAATCTCAGCCATAATCCCCAAATTTGTCTTCAATCTTCTGTTCTGCTGTGTTCTATCTTCAACACTGATACTCTTTTAAGTGTGATTTAAAATCACTGTGTCTTGTTGATGTGCAGTCTGCGCAGGGCTCTAAGGGCATCAATGCCCATGAAGCATCGATGAAACGTGGATCTTGAACCCTGCGAACGGTTTTCCTTTTATGAATCGAAGGCACATGAATCGTCATTCCCAGCCTTCGGCATTTCTTTCAATATAATGGATAAAACTTTAAACACCTGCAAAATACAAAACTTATTAAGAAATCCTGCGTTTTGGGTTAAACTGTTTCAGAGGATGTGGGGAGGAGCGTAGCCATTGGATGGTAGCATCCAATGGTGGAGATCAGCCAAGAGAAGGTAAAAAGGAGAGCGGAGGGAAGAATAAGACGGAATGATCTGGGACCATCCGATCTGGACACGTGGACGGTATAGATCCAATCGGAGGATCGCAATCGGCGGAGAAACAATGTTTAAAGCGCTCGGCAAAAAACTTGCGATGCGATGTAGTGCGTGCCGTTGTTCTGAGGATCAGATCAACGGTGGGGAATGAATCGGAGGGATGGCCGATCGGGGGGAATAAAAAAGCGCACCCGATGAAACTTGCGATGCGATTGAGCGCTGACCGTCGACCTGCAGATCAGATCGATGGTGGAGAGTGAATCAGAGGAGTTCAAAAAGGCGGAGGAAGGGTTAATGATCGGAGCGAATTAGAGCCGTCGGATTTGAGGAAAGGCGAGGAGGAAATCAACGGTGGACAACCAATCGGGGGATCGAAAATCGGGTGTGGAAAATAACGATTTAAACTGCACAAATGGAAATTGCTGATGCGATTGAGCACGGGCCATTGATCTGAGGATCAGATCAACGGTCAATATCATTTCAACTTACACACCGGCGGAAACCCTTATGATATATGAAAACCCAAAAATTTAATATAATACAAAGGTTTTATGCTTTGGGGGTGGGTTATATATATATGAAATGAATAGGCGCCCATCTGCGGGGCCTTGGTTTATATGGAATGATAATAGGCCCGGGGCGTTATATGATAAAGGGCCAATCGCATTGGAACTATTGGGCCCGGTCTTTTCAATTTAACCATTAGAATTTTGCGATGCGATTGGCGCCTCGGGACTTAAACCCTTGGTCCCGGGCGTAGGTTATATGGAATGGAAAGCAGAGGGTGGAGTTTATACATATGGGACTTAATCACATCGGAAGTTTTGATGCGGTCTTTCAATCAACCCATTGTGGATCTCTCCGATGCGATTGCGCCTCAAGTCTTTTTAATCTAACCATTTTTCATTTAAAAAGCGTTGTATGGACGCGTTAGAACAAACTTTGGATAAGTGGGTTTTCTGTATTTACAAAGGAAAAAATCGATTGGAGATGGATTTTCACAATGATTTAGCGCCCGATTGCGGGCCCTCGTGTTGTATGGAGAAATAATATGATCGGGGCATACGAAACAGAGGGCTAATCACAATCGGAGTTTGTCTATAACAAAAAGACTTGTGCTCGCTGTGTTTTTCCGATGCGATAAGAGCATGGATGTCTAGCACTTGGTTCTAGCGCTGGGGCACATGGAGGGGAAGTGGTTTAAGGCTTAGCCCAAGGGGGCTTAAGCCTTTATGCAAAAATATGTATTTTTCATGAAATTTTCAAGTTTTTCAATGGATTTGGGGGTTTTGGTATTGTTTAAAAATGAGTTTTAAACTATGTAAAGGGGATTTTCACGAATGGGAGAAGGGAAATCATGAAAAATAGAGGAATTTTATGGTGAAAAAGGGGAGCAAATGAAGGTTAGTTTTGAGTGGAGGAGGGGGGAAAATGATGATTTTGCAGCAATATTTTCTCATAAAATCAGCAGAATTTCTTAGTATAAAAAGGGAACAGCAATGAAGATTTGGACAGAGGCATGAGGCCTTCAAGAGTCTTCAAGAGCCAACACTTTTTAGCAATAAAATTTGTTCCTTGAAGGCTCCAAAAAATTTTAGCCACCTTTTGCTATAACAAATTTTATAGGTGGCTAACAGTGGCTCCACTTGGGGATGGTGCCTTCTTGAAGGCATCAAGAACTTCAGACTTGCATTCTCTGGGAAGCTGACCTGTGCCTCATCCATTGTGTTCTCTAGGAGGTTGAATTGTGCCTCATCCATTGGGCTGCTTTCTTTGTCTTGAATGATCTTGCTCTGAAAACATATTAGCAGCCATAAAAACAACGGATCTTTCATCTACAAGCTTTCTACCTACCCAATCCTACTGATCTAGAATTTTTTCTTCTTTAGAGTGCACTTGGATTGGAAAAATATTCTCACAACATTTTATTCTTTTGAAATCATAAAAATAATCTAATTCTACTCCTTATTTCTCCATGGACTCAGATTAAATAGTTGAGCCCACACGATTCTCTACCTAATCTACTAATCTGTTAGGAATAAACAGTCTAACATATTTTTATTCTCTAAATTCTACAATAGAAATTTAAAAGCATTCAAGTCAGGATTAAATAGTCTAACTTGAAGCTGGTCCATGGCATAAAAGACAAGCTGCACATAGACATTTATTTTGCAGAAAATTTAAAACAAAATGGAAGGCTTAAGATCTGAAATTTCAAAGAAATTCTTTCATCCTTTTACAGCTCTGTTTTGACTCTTGTTTGAGTTGTTTCATCCTTGTTCTCTGGTTCAGATTTTGAGCATGTTAGAACTAGATTTACATCTTTTTTGACTCAGAAAATAAAACAGATTTGAGTCATCTCTCTCTTGGAAACTCGGGTTCATATTTTGAGCTTGTTTGAACCTTTAATTTCTATCCTAAAATATCTACTGATAAGCCAAGATTAAACAGTTTGGAAAATCGAATTCACTATCCTATCAGCAGAAAATTTAAAACTAATTAGTCAAGATTAGGCTGTTTGACTAACTAGAAGTGTGTTTTTCAGGAGTGGTATTTAAGCTTGCACACTTTCAGAATTTGTTTCTCTTTTTTGGTATGGGGCTATACCTTTCTTGTTTTCACAATCTGCCCTCTTTTCTCTTTTCTATTGTTTTGGTATTTTGTGTTTTTGATTTTTCTCCAAAGCAGAAAACAACAACTAACTACATGCTTAGAATTGAGCTTTATTGACATTCCTATCTAACATATTCTAAACATGGAGTATTTACATATTCATATGATACAAAAGTGCCAATGTAGCCAGCTGAGTAATGTCAAGAAGAAGAAGAAACTCTGGCTACTTGTCAGAGGTCTCCATAGTATATTTTGAAGATTTATCTTCAAAACCAAGACTATCACGGAAGGTGACATCTTTTCATGTCTCTTGCTCTTGCAAAGGATCACTGCTTGATAATTTGAGCCAGTTTGGACTTCCACACACTCTTCCATAGGATCAACAAAGAAAAGATGAAGATTCTCTTCTTTTTGGCCCTCCATGTCTGGTAGATTGTCTGCTTCCAAGGCTTCAGCTTTGAGGGGTATACCTTTAGAAAT
This sequence comes from Pinus albicaulis, assembly GCA_034641835.2. NCBI lineage: Eukaryota > Viridiplantae > Streptophyta > Pinopsida > Pinales > Pinaceae > Pinus > Pinus albicaulis. Next base: position 178,343 of record JAXQQM020058848.1, on the reverse strand, counting down.
TTTCTTGGAAGATTCATTATTCTTAACAGAAAAGGAAGAAGATTCTTCTTGAGAAGATGGTATATCCTTAGTATGACAGTCTTCTATTTGTTTCTCTCCCTCTTCTTCATCATCTAAACTGGAGGACTGATCATATTTGGTAGTGTTGTCCTCTTGTAGCCATGGTATGCTTGGAATCAGTGGGCTGAATTCTGTGAAGAGGTCATTATATTCTTGAGTAGGGGTGTATTCAATGGTTTCCTCTTGCTCAAAAATTTCTTCATTGCTCTTCTCTTCACCTTCTGAGTTGAAAGGATGTTGATTCCAAAATATGTGAAAGTCATTTATGATGGATTGAAATGGATGATTGTGGCTTTCAAGCTGACGATGGTGAAACTCATAACATCGATCAAATGTTGGTTTCCCTGCATTATTAGTTTCTACTTTGAAATCATCATCATCATCAGACTGATTAAAGTTTGAAAATTTATTAGAATAAACATTTTCATCAGTCAAACATATTGGGATATCAATTTTCTTTTCTTCTATCTGATCTACAAGTTTATTTCTTGTATCAAGACAAAAATATGGAGTAGGTAGATGAGCAGAAGCATTTGGTTCAAACGAAGGTTTGGATGCTGGCCGTCTGTTCAATACTAGATCAATCTCTTTCTCTGTGAAGAGAGTAGGAGTTTCCTTTTTTCTTAGAAAAGAGGTACACCAGTCCTCTTTGTTTTGTGTTGGCTGAATTTGAGGCTTGATGTCTTCTTGAGCCTCTTCTATTGGAACTTCAATTGTGTCACTAAAAGTTTTTGCATTTAGGTCATGGAGTTCTTTTATCAGCATGGTACAAGACATAGGCAGGCAATCAAGTTTTTCTTGACAACCTTCTTCATTGCTTTCTTTATAAGTTTTCTCATCATATTTTATAAAGTGTTGATCATAATACATGCCTTGGTCAGAATCTTAGTCTTGAGGTGATTGGGCTAGCGTTTGATCAAGGGAAATCCTAGCTTGATCTAGATCATCAACATTCATATTAGCCATCAACCTATCCATTCTTTTCCCAAGCATGTACACCATCTTTTCCATCATGATTGGAAATTTTTCTTGATTATTTTCTTCATGTTCATCATACATGTCTTGTAGTGGCAGAGGTTTTTCTTGCTTAAGGAAAATCATTTCTTCTTCTTGATAACCAATATTCATATTGGCTATAGACCTATCCACTCTTTTTCCAAGTATGTACATTAATTTTTCCATCATGAGCATATGTTTGTCTTCTAGATCTATATCTAAATCCATGTTTGTAAATCAGAAAAGAGGTCACTGTGTCTGGTCAACCAGTTCAAAGTCTTCTACCAGTGGATTCATTTGGTCTTTTGGGAGTTTTAGAGTGTGGAGTCTCCAGGTGGAAAATTTTTAGCTCGTAAGGAGATAAAATGTTTTATGGTTCCACCACCATGTGTTTCTTGTAGAGCTGCAAGGTTTTTAGGAACTGAATTAGCTCTCAAGGGTGATATGAAAATAGTTGAAAATTTAATCTTAGGAGACTTCCTAAGGATACTTTCTGGATTATCAACTATCTTAGATGGATCAGGGTCAGGATGGGCTCTAGTGTGAATCTTTCTAGGAGCCACTATGCTATGTATTTCAGACCCAAATAAACAGGAAAAGTTCAACTAGGTATGACAGTCTTTAAAAGGTCAACTAATATGTTTACACAAACTTTAATCCTATAGTCCTCTAACTAAGTTTGAATAATATTACAATGACAAGGGTTCTTCCCAGTGGAGTCTTAAGGTCTGTTAAGGATTGTGGAGTCACCAAGTGGAAGGTTTTAGCTCCTAAGGAGGTAAAAGGTTTTATGGTCAACCACCATGTTTATTGGATACCAATCTGAAATATTTTTGGTGTTTTTCTGAGTTATTTTTTAGTTGTGTGGTTTCTAAGAATATACTAACTCTGTTTCAAAACTTAGCTACGGTCATGAGACAAAGATAGTCTACTCTTATGGCCAAGCCAGTTGATTTTTCAAGGTTAGATAAAGTCTTGTGAGAATCCTAGGGTTTGCCTAGTTTGTCACCGATTCAAACAAGTTCTATCATGATTACCATTTTCTTGGTAGTGCTTGAAAAGGCTGCTTCTTACTCACGAGGTTTTGTGAAATTTCTAAAGGAAACTAGGATGTAAATTCGACTTCGTTCCCCAGCGAAGTCCCTAGAGATGTTAGTTGCTGGTTGCTCAGCTGGTTGATATAACAAATATTCTTTGAAATAAATCTCTGATGTCCTATGGTTACCTTAAAATGAAAATGATTCTGGGTTTTGTCCCTAGCGGAGTTGCCAAAAATGTTAGGAATCTGTAATTAGCAAGATTGGCAAAGTTTAATAAAAAAAACAACATTATTTAAACCACTTTGGGATTCTAGGATCTACCCCTCCTGAATCCGGAGAGGGATCTCTCCAATAAGTGCAAAGATGGATTTGTCTTTGAAGCTTGGGGTAATGATATTAGGCTAGTTATAAAGGCCGAGGGTTTTTTTTTTTTTTGGATGGTTGAGCATAGTTACTATTTGAGGCGGAAAGTTCTAAACGCAAAGAGTTTCAAAGGTGAGAAGTTGCAGGAAATCAGAGTAAGATTTGGCCAGGAAGATAGATAATTGCAGGTTTTAGTCCATTGGGCTATGGAGTCATAATAGGGTTTAATTGGAACAGCAAGAGGCAAGAGTGGTCCATGGGGCAAGTCATCTATGTCTAAGTATCTCTTTGAAGTATGATTTATGGAATGAAATGGTACAATAAGAAGGAGAAATTAAACAGATGGAGAACAAAGAGCAGCCCAAGATCTGGTAAGTACTTTTAAACTAGCCAGATTTTGACATACACTTACGAAAGACATAAAAGCAAACTAGGATCTGGTAAGTACTTTTAAACTAGCCAGCCTTTGATACACTTTCAGTAGAAAACATGTTTAAAAGAAAAACAAACTTGAAAGCAATTGTTGGTGTAGAAACTAGCAGGCCAGGCTCACCACAAATCCTCTCCTAGATCTGCTTTACTTGATTACTTTCAAGAAATCAATAAAGACAACACAGTAATGGCCTAAGATCCGGTAATTACTTTTAAACTACCCAAACTTTAACACACTTTCCAAGGGAAACATTCAGACAGTTTTTGGGGATAAAACTAGGACCAGGGCACACCATATCTACCTTAGTTCATCTCTACTTAACATATACTGAAAATAAAATTGAAGAATAACAATTAGCTAAGGCAATAGGACAAGGGAACGCCAACATTCCTATGCTTAGAATTGAATTAAATCATTCCTAAATAACACAAATTGAAGAAAACATGTAGATAAATATTTTCATGTGAGAAGGTACCTATATACGAGGGTCCTAACTCTATGCATGTTGTTCTTTATAAGAGAAGATGAACATAGTTAAAACATAGATAAAACAACAATTTAAAATAATAAATAACATCACCGTTGACATACACTAGGATCCCATAAATTAGCTTGTATTGATGCTCCAAACCAGTTACAGCTTTAAGTCCAATGCTTTAGTTTAGAAATCATCTACACTTTGCAGACTAACTTATCTATCACAAGCAGAGCTCCAAGAGCTAGTGAACATTATTTACAGATAGAAGACTCAAGCTCAATTACATTTGAATGTTCAGCAACTACATCAACCAACAATTTATCATCTTCTACTGAAGTATTTATAGAAGAATGAGGAGGTGAGATCTGATAAAAGATCTCTCAGGACAATTAATACAGAGTGATGACTTCTTGGCCTTTGAGGGGCTCTATGAATAATTTTACAGGTGTTTCACTGTATTAATTTTTTTACACTTAAGATTAATCTTAGTGGGAGATTTTGTTGACTTTTGAGGCTCTGCGTTATGTTGGAGTAACCCTGATGATATTTTGTCATTAAGTTTATGTGCAGAATTAACTTCTCTGGCTGCACTGAGGCGAATATCTGATTTTATCAATCACTTCAGCCTTCGCTTGAATGCTTGTGGCTACAGGTGGCACTATGGTAGATGAGAGGAATCAATTTTCCTCATATGTGGCAGTGGAGGCCTTTCTGTCTGTAGATCTTTATGATTTCCTTTAACTCTGATTTAATTTGGAGGATTAGGCTTTTGATAATCAATCTTAGCCATAATCCCCAATCCCACCGGCCGTCTTCTCGGTTTCATCGTGTCTTTTCTTCAACAATGATAGTATTTTAAGTGTGATTTAAAATCACTGTGTCTTGTTTATGTGCAGGCTGCGCAGGGCTCTCAAGGCATCAATGCCCATGAAGCATCGACGAACGTGGATCTTGAACCCTGCGAACATTTTTCCTTTTATGAATCGAAGGATCGGGAATCGTCATTCCCGACCTTTGGAATTTCTTTCAATATAATGGATAAACCTTTAAACACCTGCAAAATAAAAAACTTATTAAGAAATCCTACGTTTTGGGTTAAACTACTTCAGAGGATGTGGGGAGGAGCGTAGCCGTTGGATGGCAGCATCCAATGGTGGAGATTAGCCAAGAGAAGGTAAAAAGGAGAGCGAAGGGAAGAATAAGACAGAATGATATGGGACTGTCCGATCTGGACACGTGGACGGTCCAGATCCAATCGGAGGATCGCAATCGGTGGAGAAACAATGTTTAAAGCGCTCAGGAAAAAACTTGCGATGCGATGTAGCGCATGCTGTTGATCTGAGGATCAGATCAATGGTGGGGAATGAATCAGAGAGATGGCCGATAGGGGGGAACAAAAAAACACACCTGATGAAACTTGTGATGCGATTGATATCAGATCGACGGTGGAGAGTGAATCAGAGGGGTTCAAAAAGGCGGAGGAAGGGTTAATGATCAGAGTGAATTAGAGCCGTCAGATCTGAGGAAAGGCGGGGAGGAAATAAACGGTGCACAACCAATCGGGGGATCGGCAATCAGGGGTGGAAAATAAACGATTTAAACTGCACAAATGGAAATTTTCGATGCGATTGAGCTCGGTCCATTGATCTGAGGATCAGATCAACGGTCAATATCGTTTCAACTTACGCACCGGCAGAAACCATTATGATATATGAAAACCCAAAAATTTAATATAATACAAAGGTTTTATGCTTTGGAAGCAGGTTATATATATATGAAATGAATAGGCACCCGTCTGTGGGGCCTTCTTTTATATGGAATGATAATAGGCCCGGGGCGTTATATGATAAAGGGCCAATCACATCAGAACTATTGGGCCTGGTCTTTTCAATCTAACCATTGGAATTTTGCGATGCGATTGGCGCCTCCGGACTTAAAATCTTGGTCTTGGGCATAGGTTATATGGAATGGAAAGTGGAGGGCAGAGTTTATACATATGGGACTTAATCACATCGAAAGTTTTGATGCGGTCTTTCAATCAACCCATTGTGGATCTCTTCGATGCTATTGCCCCTCAGGTCTTTTTAATCTAACCATTTTTCATTTAAAAATCGTTGTATGGGCGCGTTCGACCAAACTTTGGATAAGTGGGTTTTTTGTATTTACAAAGGAAAAAATGGATCGGAGATGGATTTTCACAATGATTTAGCGCCTGATTGCAGGCCCTCGGGATGTATGGAGAAATAATATGACCGGGGCGTACGAAACAGAGGGCTAATTGCAATCGAAGTTTGTCTATAACAAAAAGACTTGTGCTCATTGTGTTTTTCCGATGCGATAAGAGCCTGGATGTCTAGCACTTAGTTCTAGCACTAGGGCACATGGAGGGGAAGTGGTTTAAGGCTTAGCCCAAGGGGGCTTAAGCCTTTATGCAAAAATATGTATTTTTCATGAAATTTTCAAGTTTTTCAATGCATTTGGGGGTTTCGGTATAGTTTAAAAATGAGTTTTAAACTATGTAAAGAGGATTTTTACGAATGGGAGAAGGGAAATCATGAAAAATAGAGGAATTTTATGGAGAAAAAGGGGAGAAAATGAAGTTTATTTTTGAGTGGAGGAGGGGGAAAAATGATGATTTTGCAGCAGTATTTTCTCATGAAATCAACAGAATTTCTGAGTATAAAATGGGAACAACAATGAAGATTTGGATAGAGGCATGAGGCCTTCAAGATTCTTCAAGAGCCAACACTTTTTAGCAATAAAATTTGTTCCTTGTTGTGTGGTTTCTAAGAATATACTAACTCTGTTTCAAAACATAGCTACGGTCATGAGACAAAGATAGTCTACTCTTATGGCCAATCCAGTTGATTTTTCAAGGTTAGATAAAGTCTTGTGAGAATCCTAGGGTTTGCCTAGTTTGTCACCGATTCAAACAAGTTCTATCATGATTACCATTTGCTTGGTAGTGCTTGAAAAGGCTGCATCTTACTCACGAGGTTTTATGAAATTTCTAAAGGAAACTAGGATGTAAATTCGACTTCGTTCCCCAGCGAAGTCCCTAGAGATGTTAGTTGCTGGTGGCTCAGCTAGTTGATATAACAAATATTCTTTGAAATAAATCTCTGATGTCCTATGGTTACCTTAAAATGAAAATGATTCTGGGTTTTGTCCCTAGCGGAGTTGCCAAAAATGTTAGGAATCTGTAATTAGCAAGATTGGCAAAGTTTAATCACAAAAAAAACATTATTTAAACCACTTTGGGATTCTAGGATCTACCCCTCCTGAATCCGGAGAGGGATCTCTCCAATAAGTGCAAAGATGGATTTTTCTTTGAAGTTTGGGGTAATGATATTAGGCTAGTTATGAAGGCCGAGGGTTTTTTTTTTTTTTGGATGGTTGAGCATAGTTACTGTTTGAGGCGGAAAGTTCTAAACGCAAAGAGTTTCAAAGGTGAGAAGTTGCAGGAAATCAGAGTAAGATTTGGCCAGGAAGATAGATAATTGCAGGTTTTAGTCCATTGGGCTATGGAGTCATAATAGGGTTTAATTGGAACAGCAAGAGGCAAGAGTGGTCCATGGGGCAAGTCATCTATGTCTAAGGATATCTTTGAAGTTTGATTTATGGAATGAAATGGTATAATAAGAAGGAGAAATTAAACAGATGGAGAACAAAGAGAAGCCCAAGATCTGGTAAGTACTTTTAAACTAGCCAGCTTTTGACATACAGTTACGAAAGACATAAAAGAAAACTAGGATCTGGTAAGTTCTTTTAAACTAGCCAGCCTTTGATACACTTTCAATAGAAAACATTTCTAAAACAAAGAGAAACTTGAAGGCAACTGTTGGAGTAGAAACTAGTGGGCCGGGCTCACCACAAATTCTCTCCTAGCTCTACTTTACTTGGCTAATTTCAAGAAAAACACAAAGATAACACAAAATGGCCTAAGATCTGGTAATTACTTTTAAACTAGCCAGCTTTTAACACACTCCAAGGGAAACATTCAGACAGTCTTTGGGGATAAAACTAGGACCAGGGCACACCATATCTTCCTTAGTTCATATCTACTTAACTAATACTGAACATAACATTCAGCTAAGGCAATAAGACAAGGGAACGCCAACATTCCTATGCTTAAATTGAATTAAATCATTCCTAAAGAACACAGATTGGAAGAAAACATATAGATAAAGATTTCCAGTCAGAGAAGGGTACTGATATACAGTAGGTCCTAACTCTATGCATGTTGTTCTTTATAAGAGAAGATGAACATAGTTAAAACATAGATAAAACAACAATTTAAAATAATAAATAACATCACCGTTGACATACACTAGGATCCCATAAATTAGCTTGTATTGATGCTCCAAACCAGTTACAGCTTTAACTCCAATGCTTTAGTTTAGAAATCATCTACACTTTGCAGACTAACTTATCTATCACAAGCAGAGCTCCAAGAGCTAGTGAACATTATTTACAGATAGAAGACTCAAGCTCAATTACATTTGAATGTTCAGCAACTACATCAACCAACAATTTCTCATCTTCTACTGAAGTATTTATAGAAGAATGAGGAGGTGAGATCTGATAAAAGATCTCTCAGGACAATTAATACAGAGTGATGAGTTCTTGGCCTTTGAGGGGCTCTATGAATAATTTTACAGGTGTTTCACTGTATTAATTGCTTTACACTTAAGATTAATCTTGGTGGGAGCTTTTGTTGACTTTTGAGGCTCTGCGTTATGTTGGAGTAACCCTGATGATATTTTGTCATTAAGTTTATGTGCAGAATTAACTTCTCTGGCTGCACTGAGGCGAATATCTGATTTTATCAATCACTTCGGCCTTCGCTTGAATGCTTGTGGCTACAGGTGGCACTATGGTAGATGAGAGGAATCAATTTTCCTCAGATGTGGCAGTGGAGGCCTTTCTGTCTGTAGATCTTTATGATTTCCTTTAACTCTGATTTAATTTGGAGGATTAGGCTTTTGATAATCAATCTTAGCCATAATCCCCAAATTTGTCTTCAATCTTCTGTTCTACTGTGTTATTTCTTCAACAATGATAGTATTTTAAGTGTGATTTAAAATCACTGTGTCTTGTTTATGTGCAGGCTGCGCAGGGCTCTCAAGGCATCAATGCCCATGAAGCATCGACGAACGTGGATCTTGATCCCTGCGAACATTTTTCCTTTTATGAATGGAAGGATCGGGAATCGTCATTCCCGACCTTTGGAATTTCTTTCAATATAATGGATAAACCTTTAAACACCTGCAAAATAAAAAACTTATTAGGAAATCCTACGTTTTGGGTTAAACTACTTCAGAGGATGTGGGGAGGAGAGTAGCCGTTGGATGGCAACATCCAACGGTGGAGATTAGCCAAGAGAAGGTAAAAAGGAGAGCGGAGGGAAGAATAAGACAGAATGATATGGGACTGTCCGATCTGGACATGTGGACGATCCAGATCCAATCGGAGGATCGCAATCGGTGGAGAAACAATGTTTAAAGCGCTCAGCAAAAAACTTGCGATGCGATGTAGCGCGTGCCGTTGATCTGAGGATCAGATCAATGGTGGGGAATGAATCAGAGAGATGGCCGATAGGGGGGAACAAACAAATACACCTGATGAAACTTGTGATGCAATTGATATCAGATCGACGGTGGAGATTGAATCAGAGGGGTTCAAAAAGGCGGAGGAAGGGTTAATGATCAGAGCGAATTAGAGCCGTCGGATCTGAGGAAAGGCGGGGAGGAAATAAATGGTGCACAACCAATCGGGGGATCGGCAATCAGGGGTGGAAAATAAACGATTTAAACTGCACAAATGGAAATTGTCGATGCGATTGAGCTCGGTCCATTGATCTGAGGATCAGATCAACGGTCAATATCGTTTCAACTTACGCACCGGCAGAAACCATTATGATATATGAAAACCAAAAAATTTAATATAATACAAAGGTTTTATGCTTTGGAAGCAGGTTATATATATATGAAATGAATAGGCACCCGTCTGCGGGGCCTTCTTTTATATGGAATGATAATAGGCCCGGGGCGTTATATGATAAAGGGCCAATCACATCAGAACTTTGGGCCCTGTCTTTTCAATCTAACCATTGGAATTTTGCGATGCGATTGGCGCCTCTAGACTTAAAATCTTGGTCCTGGGCGTAGGTTATATGGAATGGAAAGCAGAGGGAAGAGTTTATACATATGGGACTTAATCACATCGAAAGTTTTGATGCGGTCTTTCAATCAACCCATTGTGGATCTCTTCGATGCTATTGTGCCTCGGGTCTTTTTAATCTAACCATTTTTCATTTAAAAATCGTTGTATGGGCGCGTTAGACCAAACTTTGGATAAGTGGGTTTTTTGTATTTACAAAGGAAAAAATGGATCGGAGATGGATTTTCACAATGATTTAGCGCCTGATTGCAGGCCCTCGGGTTGTATGGAGAAATAATATGATCGGGGCGTACGAAATAGAGGGCTAATTGCAATCGAAGTTTGTCTATAACAAAAGACTTGTGCTCATTGTGTTTTTCCGATGCGATAAGAGCCCTGATGTTCAGCACTTAGTTCTGGCGCACTAGGGCACATGGAGGGGAAGTGGTTTTAAGATTTAGCCCAAGGGGGCTTAAACCTTTATGCATAAAATATGTATTTTTCATGAAATTTTCAAGTTTTTCAATGGATTTGGGGGTTTCAGTATAGTTTAAAAATGAGTTTTAAACTATGTAAAGAGGATTTTCATGAATGGGAGAAGGGGAGTCATGAAAAATAGAGGAATTTTATGGAGAAAAAAGGGAGCAAATGAAGGTTAGTTTTGAGTGGAGGAAAGGGGAAAATGATGATTTTGCAGCAGTCTTTTCTCATGAAATCAACAGAATTTTAGAGTTTTTAAGATAGGAACAACAATGAAGATTTGGATAGAGGCATGAGGCCTTCAAGAGTGTTCAAGAGCCAACACTTTTTAGTAATAAAATTTGTTCCTTGGTGTGGTTTCTAAGAATATCCTAACTCTGTTTCAAAACTTAGCTACGGTCATGAGACAAAGACAGTCTACTCTTATGGCTAAGCCAGCTGATTTTTCAAGGTTAGATAAAGTCTTATGAGAATCATAGGGTTTTCCTAGTTTGTCACAGATTCAAACAAGTTTTATCATGATTACCATTCTTTGGTAGTGCTTGAAAAGGTCAAAGTTTACCTCGAGGTTTTATGAAATTCTAAAGGAAACTAGGATGTAAATTCGACTTCTCCCGCCGAAGTCCCTTGCAGATGTTAGTTGTTGGTGGCTCAGCTGGCAAACAGAAAAATTGTCATAAAACCAAGGGTTATCTAGAGTTTTAAGGTGTTTTTGAACTTTTATTAACTCAGAAAAAAAAAAAAAAAATTCCCCAGCGGAGTCGCCAGAAATGTTAGGAATCTGTAATTAGCAAGATTGGCAAAGTCCAATCACAAAAGCAACATTATTTAAACCACTTTGGGATTCTAGGATCTAGCCCTCCTGAATTCGGAGAGGGATCTCTCCAATAAGTGCAAAGATGGATTTGTCTTTGAAGTTTGGGGTAATGATATTAGGCTAGTTATGAAGGCCGAGGGTTTTTTTTTTTTTGGGATGGTTGAGCATAGTTACTGTTTGAGGCGGAAAGTTCTAAACGCAAAGAGTTTCAAAGGTGAGAAGTTGCAGGAAATCAGAGTAAGATTTGGCCAGGAAGATAGATAATTGCATGTTTTAGTCCATTGGGCTATGGAGTCATAATAGGGTTTAATTGGAACAGCAAGAGGCAAGAGTGGTCCATGGGGCAAGTCATCTATGTCTAAGGATATCTTTGAAGTTTGATTTATGGAATGAAATGGTATAATAAGAAGGAGAAATTAAACAGATGGAGAACAAAGAGAAGCCCAAGATCTGGTAAGTACTTTTAAACTAGCCAGCTTTTGACATACACTTAAGAAAGACATAAAAGCAAACTAGGATCTGGTAAGTACTTTTAAACTAGCCAGCCTTTGACACACTTTCAATAGAAAACATTCTAAAACAAAGGGAAACTTGAAGGCAACTGTTGGAGTAGAAACTAGCGGGCCGAGCTCACCACAAATCCTCTCCTAGCTCTACTTTACTTGGTTGCTTTCAATACAAACACAAAGATAACACAGAATGGCCTAAGATCTGGTAAGTACTTCTAAACTAGCCAGCTTTTAACACATTCCAAGGGAAACATTCACACAGTCTTTGGGGATAAAACTAGGACCAAGACACACCATATCTTCCTTAGTTCATATCTACTTAACATATACTGAAAATAACATCCAAGAACAATATTCAGTGAAGACAATAAGACGAGGTAACGCCAGCATTCCTATGCTTAAATTGAATTAAATCATTCCTAAATAACATAGATTAGAATAAAAAATATAGATAAATATTTTTAGTCAGAGAAGGGTACTAATATACAGTAGGTCATAACTCTATGCATGCTGTTCTTTATAAGAGAAGATGAACACAATGACAATATAAACAAAATAACAAGTTAGAATGAGAAAAACAGCACTGTCAACATAGACTAGGATCCCATAAATTAGCTTGTATTGATGCTCCAAACCAGTTACAACTTTATGTCCAATGCTTTAGTTTAGTAATCATCTACACTCCCCAGACTAACTAGTCTATCACAAGCAGAGCTTCAAGATCCAGTGAACACTATTTACAAGTAGAAGTCTCAAGCTCAATTACATTTCAATGTTCAGTAGCCAACTCAACCAACAATTCCTCATCTTCTCCAGTAGTATTTATAGAAAAATGAGGAGGTGAGATCTGATAAAAGATCTCTCAGGACAATTAATACAGAGTGATGACTTCTTGGCCTTTGAGGGGCTCTATGAATAATTTTACAGGTGTTTCACTGTATTAATTGTTTTACACTTAAGATTAATCTTGGTGGGAGCTTTTTTTGACTTTTGAGGCTCTGCGTTATGTTGGAGTAACCCTGCTGATATTTTGTCATTAAGTTTATGTGCAGAATTAACTTCTCTGGCTGCACTGAGGCGAATATCTGATTTTATCAATCACTTCGGCCTTCGCGTGAATGCTTGTGGCTACAGGTGGCACTATGGTAGATGAGAGGAATCAATTTTCCTCAGATGTGGCAGTGGAGGCCTTTCTGTCTGTAGATCTTTATGATTTCCTTTAACTTTGATTTAATTTGGAGGATTAGGCTTTTGATAATCAATCTTAGCCATAATCCCCAAATTTTTCTTCAATCTTCTGTTCTACTGTGTTCTTTCTTCAACAATGATAGTATTTTAAGTGTGATTTAAAATCACTGTGTCTTGTTTATGTGCAGGCTGCGCAGGGCTCTCAAGGCATCAATGCCCATGAAGCATCGACGAACGTGGATCTTGAACCCTGCGAACATTTTTCCTTTTATGAATGGAAGGATCGAGAATCGGCATTCCCGACCTTTGGAATTTCTTTCAATATAATGGATAAACCTTTAAACACCTGCAAAATAAAAAACTTATTAAGAAATCCTACGTTTTGGGTTAAACTACTTCAGAGGATGTGGGGAGGAGCGTAGCCGTTGGATGGCAGCATCCAACGGTGGAGATTAGCCAAGAGAAGGTAAAAAGGAGAGCGGAGGGAAGAATAAGACAGAATGATATGGGACTGTCTGATCTGGACACATGGACGGTCTAGATCCAATAGGAGGATCGCAATCGGTGGAGAAACAATGTTTAAAGCGCTCAGCAAAAAAATTGCGATGCGATGTAGCATGTGCCGTTGATCTGAGGATCAGATCAATGGTGGGGAATGAATCAGAGAGATGGCCGATAGGGGGAAACAAACAAACACACTTGATGAAACTTGTGATGCGATTGAGATCAGATTAATGGTGGAGAGTGAATCAGAGGGGTTCAAAAAGGCGGAGGAAGGGTTAATGATCAGAGCGAATTAGAGCCGTCGGATCTGAGGAAAGGCGGGGAGGAAATAAACGGTGCACAACCAATCGGGGGATCGGCAATAAGGGGTGGAAAATAAATGATTTAAACTGCACAAATGGAAATTGTCGATGCGATTGAGCTCGGTCCATTGATCTGAGGATCAGATCAACGGTCAATATCGTTTCAACTTACGCACCGGCAGAAACCATTATGATATATGAAAACCCAAAAATTTAATATAATACAAAGGTTTTATGCTTTGGAAGCAGGTTATATATATATGAAATGAATAGGCACCCGTCTGCGGGGCCTTATTTTATATGGAATGATAATAGGCCCGAGGCGTTATATGATAAAGGGCCAATCACATCAGAACTATTGGGCTCGGTCTTTTCAATCTAACCATTGGAATTTTGCGATGCGATTGGCGCCTCCGGACTTAAAATCTTGGTCCTGGGCATAGGTTATATGGAATGGAAAGCGGAGGGCAGAGTTTATACATATGGGACTTAATCACATCGAAATTTTTGATGCGGTCTTTAAATCAACCCATTTTGGATCTCTTCGATGCTATTGCGCCTCGGGTCTTTTTAATCTAACCATTTTTCATTTAAAAATCGTTGTATGGGCGCGTTAGACCAAACTTTGGATAAGTGGGTTTTTTGTATTTACAAAGGAAAAAATGGATCGGAGATGGATTTTCACAATGATTTAGCACCTGATTGCAGGCCCTTGGGATGTATGGAGAAATAATATGATCGGGGCGTACGAAACAGAGGGCTAATTGCAATCGAAGTTTGTCTATAACAAAAATACTTGTGCTCATTGTGTTTTTTCGATGCGATAAGAGCCTGGATGTCTAGCACTTGGTTCTAGCACTAGGGCACATGGAGGGGAAGTGGTTTAAGGCTTAGCCCAAGGGGGCTTAAGCCTTTATGCAAAAATATGTATTTTTCATGAAATTTTCAAGTTTTTCAATGCATTTGGGGGTTTCGGTATAGTTTAAAAATGAGTTTTAAACTATGTAAAGAGGATTTTTACGAATGGGAGAAGGGAAATCATGAAAAATAGAGGAATTATATGGAGAAAAAGGGGAGAAAATAAAGTTTTTTTTTGAGTGGAGGAGGGGGAAAAATGATGATTTTGCAGCAGTCTTTTCTCATGAAATTAACAGAATTTCTGAGTATAAAAAGGGAACAACAATGAAGATTTGGATAGAGGCATGAGGCCTTCAAGATTCTTCAAGAGCCAACACTTTTTAGCAATAAAATTTGTTCCTTGAAGGCTCCAAATTTTTTTAGAAATTCCTGAAGGTAGCACAGCAAGAAGAAGTAGGAGAAAAAGAACAATTGATGAAATTCAAAATACTCTTACTACTACAATTGAAAGAACTGATAGGGAAGAGAGACTGTCAAAGAGGAAGAAGAAAGAAATCAAGGGTAAGAAGCCAATAACACCAAAAGAGAGAAAAACTATTGAGGCTATATGTTAGCCACCTATATTTTTCCATTATCTCATCTGGTGGCTAAATATTCTTTGCAGCCTTCAAGAAACAAATTCAGGCCTAAAATTGTTGGTGCTTGAAGTCTGTTGGTAAGATCATAAACTGTTGGTTGGTTCTTCATACTTTTCCTTCTCTCAGCCTCTGATATTTCATGAAAATCCTAAGTCAAGTGCTGCTGCATCCCTTTTTCTTTTACCCCCATTCTTCCATTTCCCTTTATTCGTGAAAACCCCACTAAACCATGTGTTATTCCTTATCCCTCCATTAATTTCTTTCCCCAAGGTTAAAAACCCGTGTTTAAACCTTATCGGAATTATATTTCTTTTTGCAATTCTTTGGAAAACCATAGAAAACACACATTTCTATGCGTTAGGCTTAGACCCCTCAGGTTAAGCCCCTGCCTTTTCTTCCTCCATATGCCCCGACGCCAGAACCACGTGCTAAGTCCGACAGGCGCTTAACTCTTGGGATTTATTTTTTACCCGAAACATTGAAAAACCTTCGTAAAACACAAAAGTCGGGTTTATTTTATTTTCCGCCAAAGAAATTATGTTAAAAAAACTCGACCGTCGATCTGCCCCATGGATCAACGGTGCGGAGTACCCCTCACCTGGTGGACCCCCTCCCCTGCACTCTTTTCCAAAAACCATGGTATATATCCCGCACCACCTTTCGTCGAGTAGCGGTTTTATCCCATCGGCCAGCGATTCCACACGTTGGCCGACACGTGTCCTCCACCTCATTCCCAAAACCGCAGTCCTTCCGCTTCGCCCGGGCATTATCTTTCGTACCAAAGCCCCGCGGCAGGATCCACCTCCACCGTCGGATTTGGGCCCTCCCATCCGACGGTTGCCGATCACTTCTTATGTCCGGCCTTTAGTGGACTTGCCCGCCTGTTAAATTTCCCCCGGCGCGTTCGAAAGCCGATCTTCACCGTCGATCTTCGCAGATCGACGGTTCTCATGCAACCGCTCGATTCCATCGTACAATCCCCTTTTTCCTCCGCTGACTTTTCAGAACTCCCCCGACCGTTGATCGCAATACGATCAACGGCTCCGATTGCTCTATTTTCCCGCACGCCCTCCAAAGCAGATTGACCTATAAACCAGATTTTTTACGTGTTTTTTGTATTTTGCAGGGAAGAAGTCATTTGTTCGTGTTTTAAACAGGGTTCTCAGACCTGGAGAGTGACGATCCTTTATGTCTCGATTCCTCCGTGGAAATCACCTACAAAGCCATTTTTCACGTCTCATCAGCGCTTTCAATGGCATTGATGCCTTTTTCTACCTGCGCAGCCGTGCACAGCAAAGAATACCGGCAAAATTGACGCAGAGAAAGAGTATCGGGTATTGAAGACCCCAGTGAACCAGAGCAGCAGATCAGTGGATATATTGGCGGGGATTACGGCTAAGACGGTTATCAAAAGCCTAATCCCCGACTCGAAACACAGATTAAAGGAAAACCTAAAAGTTTTCATCAGATACGTTGCCTCCACCGCCATACTTTGAGGCAAATTGATTCCTCAACCACCACAGTGCCACCTATTGCCTCAGAATGCTCAATCAGAGGATAAATTTATTGAACAAGATCAGATATTATGCCTCGGAACAACCAAAGAAGTTATTTCTGCACCAGATTTAATGACAGAATGTTTGCAGAGTAACCCTAATAGTACGCAGAACCTCAAATGTCAACAAAATCTCCTTCCGAGCTTACTTCATAAGTGTAAACACATTAATGCAGTGCAACACCTATATAATTTATTCATCGAGCCTCCCAGGGCCAGGAAGACATTAATTCTGCATTAATTGTATTTTGAGATCTTTTTATCAGATCTCACCTCCTCATCCTTCTATAAATACTCCAGAAGAAGATGAGTGAGGGGTTGGATTAGTTGGTTGTCAATATAATTGCTGAAGTGTTGTAGCTGTTTCTGAGTGGAAAACTCTTGACTGTAAATAGTGGTTTCATAGGCTCTTGGAGCTTTGCTTGTAACATATAGGTTAGGTTGTGAAGAGAGATGGATTAAAACATTGGATTTGAAGATTGTAACCGGTTTGAAGCAATCAATACAAGCTGATTTATGGGATCCTGGTCTATGCTGATGGTGATGTTATTCTCACTGTAACTTGTATTTTGTTTCTGTTTTCAATTTGTTTCATTTTCCACTGTAAAGAACAGTTTAAACAGTGTCAGGACCTACTGTATATCAGTAACCTTCTCTGGTTGAGAAATCTTTATTTAAATGTTTTCTTTCTGTTGTGTTATTTAAGAATGATTTAATTCAGTCTAAGTACAGAGATGCTGGCGTTCCCTCATCTTTTCGTCACTGCTGAATGTTATTTTTAAATGTTACTTTCATATATGTTGTGTAAAGAATGAATTGAGGAAATCAAAGGTTAGCCCTGAGTCCCTTTCTTGTTTGCTCAACTATTTGACTGTTTCCCTTAGGATGTGTCAAAAGCTGACTAGTTTCGAATTACTTATCAGATCTTAGGCCATTCTGTGTTATCTTTGTGATTGTCTTGGAAGTAACTAAGTAAAGGAGAACTAGGAGAGGGTCAGGGTGAGTCCCAGCCCACTAGTTTCTGCTCCAAAGGTTGCCTTCAAGTTTCCCTTCGTTTTTAATCTGTGTTCTATTAGAAGTGTATCAAAGGCTGGATAGTTTCAAAGTACTTACCAGATCCTAGTTTGCTTCTCTGTTTTTCTTAAGTGCCTGGTCAAAGGCTGGCTAGTTTCAAAGTACTTACCAGATCCTGGGTTGCTCTTTATTCTGCATCTGTTGTTTCCCTTTCTTATTGTATCACCCCATTCCATAAATCAAACTTTAAAGAGATCCTTAGGCATAGATGACTTGCCCCATAGATTACTCTTGAACCTGAATGTTTCAATTAAATTCTCTTATGACTCCATAGCCCAATGGATTGAAACTTGCCATCATCTTTATTCATGATCAAAGCTTACTCTCTAGCTTGCAACTTCTCACCTTTGAACCTATTTGCATATAGATCTTTCCGCCTCAGACAACAACTATGTTCAACCATCCGAGAAAACCAAACAAAACCCTTGGCCTTTATAACTAGCCTAACATCATCACCCTAAACTTCAAAGACAATATCCATCTTTGTACATATTGGAGAGATCCCTCTCCGGATTCAGGAGGGCCAGATCCTAGAATCCCAAAGTTGGTTGAAATGATGTTAACTCTGTGATCGGACTTTGCCAATCTTGCTTGTTACAGAGAGCTAACACTATACATCAAACCCCTTCTTCTGAAGAAGAAGATCATCAAGTGTTATCTGAAAGATTAGTTTATCTTCAAAAAAATTCATCTATGGCTAAGAAGACAGAAAAAGGAAAACAAAAACAAAAGGATAGTGTACCACAGCATGTGAGAAGAAGCAGCAGACTTAAGGCGAAATTGAGAAAAACGCAAATGAAGGGTCCTCATTTCATTGATTTGGGAGAGGAAACATCTGAACAGTCCCCAGCTGACCATAGTCCATCTCAGTCAGTTAGTGAACCTGGTTCGTTTCATTCTCAGTCAGATATTGAACATACTCCATCCCATTCTCAGCAAGATGTTGATGTGAGCCCTTCTAAGCCAAATTTTGAAGATAACTCTCCTTCACGGTATTTTGGGGACAGCCCAATAAAAATGACACCTGAAATAGACCCCAAGGAGCAGGAAGTATATGACTATATAGAATCTTTGGAAAAGGCAGCTACAGGTCCCAGTACTTCATCCATTCAGCCTCATACAGTACAGGATGATTTAGTCCAATCACTAAAACAGGAAGTCTTTGAGCTAGAGCTTTTAAATAGACACATCAAAAATGAAAATGAGACATTAAAGGAACAAGGCAAACTGGACAAAATCATTCATGATAATACCATGCTACATCTGGGAATATGGCAGAAGAAGAACAAGAAATTGAAAAGGAAATGCCAGAAGTTAAGCAGAGCACTGGTTAATATCAAATTTAGGTGCTTAATGAAGAAACCTAGAATGTTGGCAGCACCAAGGAAGAGGAGGAGAGGATTGGATGTGCTGGCTGAAGTGTCAAGGCATATGAACTGAGGAAGGATTATCAAAATTTTGGTTGCATGAGGACATGCAACACCTTCACAGTGGGGGTATGTTGAGTCTCAATTCTGCATCTTTTCCATACACCTTTCTATACCTTTTTCACTCACCTGAACCTCCCAAGTTGTCAATATCATTGTATGTTAATTGCAAAAGAGCATCTAACATGGTTTTTAACTATATTTTTGTGTCTGCTGTTTGATTTAGATTTTGTTCATTTAGTTGCGGAATCTTGCCACTTTCCGCAGCTGCTGCAACTTTCCGCAGCCATTTTGTGAAACTCTATGTTACAGGTGTCTACAGGAAAAATGAGCCACATGGGCAAGTCAAAAATGATGTGGACATGGTTCGTGTCCTGTTGGTTCGAGCAAACTCATCTAAAGAAGTTGCGGTCAAAGGCGTCCAAATGGAAGTCAACCATAGAGTCTCACGGTGACAGGACTCTGTTTCGTGTCACGTGAAGGTTCATATGGCCGTTTCTGAGTTGCAGAGGACAAGTCGACATCTGTACATGGCTCCATAGCCGAATTCAAACATCCACTCCTCATAGATTTACTTTGCAATACGGCCATGATCCTAGATCCGTGGACGTAATGGTCTACGTGTTCTCCACCAGCATAAACTTTAGGAATTAGTTATGTTTCTTTTGTTATAAATAACGCGTTTGCATACACATATGAGATTAGTCGATGTTAGTCTCTGTTATCTTTTATTAGTCTGCTCTGTAATGTAATTACGCTGCCTTTGTGCCGTAATACCACCTTACTGTTATGACTGCATTTTAATATAAGAAGACTCTGTTTTCAAACGTAATTCGTACTTGAAGATTGTTGCCAAGGCTGGTGTAGAGGGCCCCTGCACTTGCCAAGGTTCTGTGCATTATTGTATAGTTCTTGTTTTATTTCTTTAAAGCTCATTGTGCCATAATCCATTCACATGTTTATACACTGCATCTTTCATGGTATATATGCTTCATTTCTGTTTATAATCTTTTATGCTTTCCATGTTACTTCTGTCTTTCATGTTTTATGTTATTAATCACCGATCAGTGTTCTTGTTTCAGGTTATAGATAGGCAACCCGGGCATTTGCATAACTTTTTGACTAATGACATGGAATTAACATTGTTCTGCTGCTAATTTGTTTTTCTTAGTTTCTGTTTAATTTCAGTACTGCTTTGTTTAATTCAGTTTTGCTCATTTGCTTCAGTAGTTAAATTTAGATATATTAAACTTCTCATAACATCTTCAGTTGCCTCCGAAAGCCACAGCTGGACTGATGGTGAGGGATTGTATTATGAAATGTGTAGTTTAGTATTAGTTTCCTTTCTGCAAAATTAGATATATTAAACTGCTCATAACATCTTCAGTTGCCTCCGAAAGCCACAGCTGGACTGATGGTGAGGGATTGTATTATGAAATGTGTAGTTTGGTATTAGTTTCTTTTCTGCAAATTTAGATATATTAAATTGTGCATGACATCTTCAGTTACCTCCGAAAGCCACAGCTGGACTGATGGTGAGGGATTGAATTATGAATGTATGGTTTGATAATAGTTTACTTTCTGCAAGCTAGATATCAGTTAACTCAAGTTGTTTATGGTTACTTCCGAAAATCATAGCTGGACTAATGATGAGGGATCAGAAGACAAGTTGATGTAATCTGATTTAGATTTACTTTCATGAAATTTTGGATTTCTTTCAGCATAGTTTCTTTTGTGTTTAGACAGCATCAAGAATAGTCTGGTTTCATGTTCACTAGTTCACTGTTTTGATTTATTAGACTAGCAACACCTTTTCATTTCAGCAGCACATTTTCATTTCCTTTCAAGTTTTGTCATTGTAATTTTCAAATTCCTTTTTAAGTTTCAAGTTGGTAAACCATTATAGAGGATATCATTTCCTTGAACAAACATAACCATACTTGTTTTTATTTTTAGAATTTCCATCTCACCTTAGAAAACTAAAAACGACAAAAAGTTAAGAAATAAGTTATCTTGCACATATAGTGCGCCGCACTTCATCAGCTTACGAATCCCGGATTGACAAATTAAATGCAGAAATTTAGGACACACTAAATTGACCAAAAATTTTGGCGCCATTGCCGAGGAAGTGTAACTAGGTAGCCAATTTCTTAAAAAAAAAAAAACAAACAAAATCATAAAAGAAGGGAAAACTTGATAACTTCTTGAAGTATGCTCTCCTCTTGCACCTAGTGTGATCTGGAGGATCAGAAAAGAGAGTTATTGGTTCAGTAATTTCTTAAGTATGCTCTCTTCTTGCACCTAGTGTGACCTGGAAGATCAGAAAGAGAATTATTAGCCCAACTTTTAAAAATAAAAAAATATATATAAAAAAATGACATGCATAGAGCAAGAGATTCTAGGGGAAGGTTTATAGCTTAAGCCAAGAGTTCGATTTTCACAACTCCATCTTCTTCAAGGCATAGACCAGATTCACCACCATCTACCCCTAGCCTTAAGATTTTTGGAATTCAAGGAGCAGATGAATTAGAGGATTCTCCTATACCACCTACTAAATCCCATTTATAAAACAAAGAGACTCTCTCTCATCCTCCCTTGATAGAAGAACTAGAGGAATTTAAGGACTCTAAAGAAACTATCATGGCAGAGGAAGTAATAGATGGAGGTAGAGGTAGAGGTAGAAGAGGAGGAAACATGGAGACAACAATGGTGAATGAAATAATGGTAGACATAGGGAAGGAGACAATTTGTTTGGATTCCCTATAGTTGATGAGGAAACTCATACAACAATGAAAAATATTTCACCATCTGTTCACCCTAACTTTTATGGATTGCGAAGTGAGGATCCTGAAACATTTCTGTTTGAGTTTGAAGTCGTGTGCCGAACCTATGACTATATGGAAGACTCTCAAAAACTCAATCTGTTTCCTTCAACTTTGAAGGGATCTACTTTGAAATGGTTCATGGGATTAGCCACTCAATCTATTAGGACTTGGAATGATATGAAACAAAATTTTTTGGATAGATACTTGGACTATTGTATGCCCACCAATCACAAGGATGAGGTATTCAAAATGATGCAAAAAGAAGATGAAAATTTGGAAGACTTACTTGAAATATTTCAATACAACTTGAAAAGAGAAAAGATGAGTAACTTAGATGATGAAACCTTGAAAGCCCTCATATTAAAAGCCATTAGAGATGAATGGATAGATATTTTAAACATGATGGGGAAAGGAGACATTTCTCAACTCCCACTTCGTGACATAACATAACTATGTGTCCATCTCTCAAGAGGAAAATCTAAAACAGGAAAAGGGCCTAGGGATCCTTCTTTTATTAGGGCTAACAAATCTGCAACTGGATCAGTAAGTAGGGCAGAGATTGGTAACATGATTGATGAATTCAAAACTGATATCTTAGGGAGCCTTAGTGAACAACTAGACACCCTTAAAATCCAAAACAAGCAGAAAGCAGAAACAGATGTTTTAGCCATCTTTTGTCCAAAATGTAGGAAGAAACATGCTTTAAGGGAATGTCCCTTGGATGCAAAAGTTGTAGAAACATGTATGATTTGCTCAGAGAATCATGAGATCAAGGATTGTCCTTCAATTCC
This sequence comes from Pinus albicaulis, assembly GCA_034641835.2. Taxonomy (NCBI): domain Eukaryota; kingdom Viridiplantae; phylum Streptophyta; class Pinopsida; order Pinales; family Pinaceae; genus Pinus; species Pinus albicaulis. Next base: position 155,843 of record JAXQQM020058848.1, on the reverse strand, counting down.
TGGACTCAAAGCTATTTTTCAAGAAGACCCAAATTCAGTAGAATCTCTTTGTTTTGTCACAAGGAGACCTTGGCAGGGACAACAAACTCAAGGGTTTAACAACCCTATGAATTTTCAAACCCCACCAAATTGGAATCCTTGGCAACAACCTTGGCCCCAACATCAAAATTCATATCAGCCATGGGTACAAAGGATGCAAAATCCTTATGGGAGATTTGCTCAATTTTATCAATATCCTCCATCTTTTCAAAATCAACAAGCTCCACAACTTCCAAACCCAAATCCACAACTTTCATTGCCATTTCCACAACAACAACCTTCTCCACAAAATCCAAATCCTCAACTCATGCTCCCATACCAACAAAAGACAAATCAACTTCCAGCTCAGCCATTGCCAAATCCTAACAATAAGAATCCTCATAATACTTACATGGTAGAAGGACAACAATTTCCTACCTATATGATTGTTCCTCTCAACGATGTACAACTCAGATCTGGTAGAGTTTTAGAAAAACCTTCTATAGATATTCAAGAGCAAGATACCTCTGAGGAGGACTCTCTTCAAGTCAATAAGGGTTCCGAGGAAGAATCTCTTCAAAATTCAAACATTCAAAAAGAAAAAGAAAAGTTAACACCCACAACTCCTATAGTTGAGCAACCTGCATCTTCATCTACACCTCCTTTTCCTGAAAGACTACAAATTGACAAGGGGTGGAAAAACAAATCTTGTTGCCTAACTATGATTTTCTAGATGAATTGAAGAATGTTTGTATCAAGATTCCCTTGCTACAAGCCATTCGAGAGATTCCTATTCTAGCAAAAACTATAAAGGAGTTGAGTTTCAAAAGACCAGGAAGGAAACTAAAAGACACAAGAAGAATCCACCTGGTAGGAAAGATTGCAGATATTATGATGGGAAAAATTACCATGCAGAAGTATGTAGATCCAAGAAGTCCAATTGTCAAGACACATATAAATGGAATAGAAATTCCAAACACATTGATTGACTTAGGGGCTGCTATCAACATTATGAGTAGACAGACTATGGACCAGCTAAAACTTCCTAACCTTCTTTTTACACCTACTTTACTGCAACTTGCAGATCGATCAATTATTAAACCATATGGTGTATTAGAAGATATTTTAGTCTCCTTAGATTCTTGGGAATATCCAGTAGATTTTATGATTTTGACTCCCAAGAGTAATCTAGGAGGGCACCCACTTATCTTAGGAAGACCTTGGCTAGCCACAAATGATGCTTTTATTAGTTGTAGATCTGGGGATATGTACATTTCTAATGGTAATTCGACAAAGAAATTCAATTTGTATCCTCCAGCAAAAGCAATCACAGAAGTAGGAGACAATGAATGGGTTGATGATGAGGACACTATACAACCTGTCTTTACCATTTCTGAAATCATTGAGGATAGTCAAATTCTGAACACATTAGAAAATTTTGAGACATCTTCAGAATATGACCCCACACAATTTCAGTTGGAATCTGACATAGAATATTTATCATCAAGACAAATGTCTCTTTGCTCTATGGAAGAGTTTGGTAGTTCTACTATTGAGATTTTTCCAGGAAAAACATTGAATATCAACAAACATTTGGAAAAGTCACAACAAGAAGAACTAATCAAAATCTTGCAAAAAAATTCTACTGCATTTTCATGGGAGTATACTGACATGAAAGGTATTGATCCTAAGACTTGCATCCATCATATCTATATTGAGGAAAACAGTAGACCAATCAGACAACCTCAAAGAAGGATGAATCCAAATCTTAGGGAGATAGTGAAAGAAGAGCTCCAAAACTACTCAATGTAAACTTCATTTATCCAATTTCAGATAGCCGATGGGTTTCTCCTTTGGTTATAGTACCTAAAAAGAATGGTAAATGGAGGGTATGCATTGATTACAGGGAATTGAACAAAGAAAATTTTAAGGATCACTTTCCTTTGCCTTTTATCGATTAGGTATTAGATACATTAGCAGGTAAAAAGTACTTTTCATTATTGGATGGTTTTAGTGGTTATAATCAAATTCAAGTAGCACCTGAAGATCAAGATAAGACCACATTTACTTGTCCATGGGGAACTTTTGCCTATCGAGTGCTTCCTTTTGGGTTATGTAATGCACTTGCAACATTCCAAAGAGCAGTACTAGGAATTTTTTCTGATCTAATCCATGATTGTGTAGAGGTTTATATGGATGATTTTACAGTTTATGGTAATTCATTTGAAGAGGCATTAGAAATTTTGGAAAAAGTTCTCATAAGATGTAAAGAAACAAACCTTTCATTAAGCCATGAAAAATGCTTTATGATGTTTACTGAAGGGATTGTTTTAGGACATCATATTTCAGAAGATGGGATTAAGGTTGATAGATCAAAAGTTGAAGTCATCTCCAAGTTACCTATTCCAAATTGTCAAAGAGATGTTAGAAGTTTTATAGGATTTACTGGTTACTATAGAAGATTTATAGAAAACTTCACTAAAATAGCATCTCCACTCTTCAAATTGCTTACAAAAGACTATGAATTTAAATGGGATCCTCATTGTCAATCAGCCTTTGAAACTTTGAAAACAAGAATATCTGAAGCACCTATCTTGAGAGGACCAAATTGGAAACTCCCTTTCCATATTTCTACGGATGCTTCAGATACAGCTCTAGGAGCTGTGTTGGGTCAAAAAGATTAGTTCCTTATGCCATTTATTATACCAGTAAAAATTTGACTCCCACAGAGTTGAACTATACTGTGACTGAAAAAGAGTTTTTAGCTGTTGTTCATGCAATTAATAAGTTTAGACATTACATAACAGGCTATGAAACTTTTATTCATACTGACCATTCTGCAATTAGATATTTAATGAACAAATCGGTTACTAATGGCAGAATGACAAGATGGCTTTTACTTTTGCAAGAATTCAATATTACTGTGTTGAATAGACCAGGAAAACAGAATACAGTAGCTGATTTCTTGTCTAGAATTCAGAATACTAAAGAAGATTCTCCTGTAGAGGATAAGTTTCCTGACGAATTCTTGTTTGCAGTAACTATTGTTGGGTCTCAATCTAGTCTCCTAAACTGAGCTCATTTAATTGTCAACCAGGATTTGTAAACTGCTGAAGTGAAGTGTACCATATGTACCTAGGTGCTTGTTTCCTAATGCGTTGTGTGTAGTGTTTTGTGATGTTTTTGGTCTTTTATGTTGATTTATGATGTTTTTGGTCTTTTGATGTTTTATGCTCACAATGAAAATGCCTAGAAAACTAATGGAAAGAAGTTGGTGATCAAAAATAGAGTTAAGCCTAATGTATGGAGTGGCAATTGCAATTGGAAACAATGAAGCAGAATCTGAACTATGACTAAAATAAAAGCAAAAGCTTGATAATGACTTTTTAGGCAAATGACACAAACTAAACTTGAGAAATGTTCACTAAATATGCAAATCCTCTAACTAAACAGTTAAACACTAATATTACCATGATGCAACCTTTTGTTCTAAGCTCTTCTATTCTATGACTAATTCCTAGTTCTATTCTGCAATTTAATTGAATATCACAGAACCTTTACTCAAAGAGTTATTGGTTTTTTTTTCAAAGTAGTTCTTTTGAGGAAGAGTTCTGTTTATAAAATGATGAGGAAATTGCAGAGAGATTTCAGACCTTCTAGTGATGTTATCTTTTGTTCCTATGGCTATGGATCATTTGTAGTTTTTAGAACAAGAAGATGTTTGTGAATAATGAAGGCTGTCTTGTTAATCCTAACAACTAGAGTAATCTATTGTGCAATGGATGACAATTTGAATATGAGATGCAAGTGTAATGAGTTAATCTAAGAATGAACCTAAGATGCCACTAAACTAGAACAATGTTGAACTATAAGTCATCATCAAACTTGAAACAAAGTAACTGAACATGAATTAAATGCAATGAAACTCCGTAGCATTCTAACTATACTAACATGCATTATTCTATGAAGTTACACAATCTGTTTGTTCATCATTAGTGATATTTTGGAAGAGTTCCTTCTTTTGGAAGGGGTAGAACAATTCTGATTGTGTAATTAAATGCAATTGTAAGCAAATGGACTGAAAGAAAATGAAAAACTAAGTTATCATACCCATACCCTACTCGTCATTATGATGTCTTGGGCAAGCGTTTAAGAGCAAGAACAGAGATGATACTTAGTAAAAACACACAACTAAATCATTCATTATCACAGTCATGTCTTGAACTTCTTAAGGATGTCTTGGAAGAGTTTCTTCTTGTGGAGGAGTGATTAGAACAAGTGTAACTTATGATAGTGAATAGCAAAAACTACAACTAACTCCTACAGTACTATAGCTATTCATCATTCATCATTATAATCTGTTGGAAGAGTGTCTTCTTGTGAAAGAGCTGGAATGAATATAACTACAGTAGCTAGTTAAAACAACTATAAATTCAACTCCTAATCCTACAATACCATAGTCATTCAACATTCATCATTTTAATCTGTTGGAAGAGTGTCTTCTTGTGGAAGAGCTAGAATGAATACGATTACAGTAGCTAAAACAAAACAACTATCAATTCAAATGCAAAACGTAAAGGCAGCTAGGAAAACTTATCTAATTTACGCAAAAGAAATCCGTGCAAGAGGCAGGGGCCCTCTACCACTTGACGGCATTCAACTTCAAATTAAATCATGCCTTCAGAATAACTTTGTCTGCTCCATTAACGATGCAATAGTTCGAACATAACACTCTGTGTCTTCAAGGACGTAACACAGAGTTTTTAAACAAAATCTAGCAGCAAATCTAACATAAAATCTCTAACATAGCTCTCGGTCTCCCAAGAGTTTATAAAACAAATGCACGTAACAGTAATTACAACAATTTAGGAATAATGTCTTTCCTTATCTGAATCATGTTAGGAGTCTTTGAGGTGGCTACGTGAAGAAGAAAAGACATCTGGACTGAGACAGTCCTAGTAGGAGTCTTCCTTCATAAATGTGTTCCCACGTGCATAACCGTACCCAGAATCCATTTCTTCCTCCATGATGAGCAACGAACCATGTAGACAAGACGTGGATCATGCCCATATGTGGTTTTTCTCAAGAGGCCACCTGGAACATACTCAAACATGAAGGCAGCTGCAGAATCGCCGGTTAGCTACGGAATGTCTGCATTCTGCAGCTAGTTCCGGTCAAAATGCTTAACAATGGCAAAAATCACAAAATTCAACAAGTCAATCATGTAAATCATTCTAGAAGTAATTTTAACTATATTTATTGATCAATTGGGTTTAAGATAGAAATGGACAAGGGAAAATGAGGTAAAATGAGGTGAAGGAAAGCACAGTTTTGAGGCTCAACATACCCCCACTGCTGTCTCTTTGCATGTCCTCATTTAAATTATCCTATGAATTCAGAGGCTTCTGCAAGGACATCTAATCCCCTTCTTCTCCTTTGTCTGGAAGCTAGAGGTCTTCTGGGTTTCCTGATAACAAGTTTGAACCTGAGGTTGGTGAGTGCTCTGATTAGCTTTTTGTTCCTTGTCTTTAACTTCTCATTGGTCCTCTCCACTTTGTCTATATGCAGGGATAAGGTTGAGTTCATATCAGTTTTGAGCTTGATTTGATCTTTGAGAATTTCATTCTCATTTTTGATGTGTCTATTCAATAATTCCAACTCATACCTATCCCTTCTTAATATATCAATTTCAGACAGTGGAGGACTGGGGGTTCTTTCTCTGCTTTCTGAAGCTGTCCTCTCTAAGGTTTCCACATAGTCATAAATTTCCTGTTGAGCAGGATAAATTTCAGGGGTTCCTTCATAAAAATCCTCTTCATCATCCTCTTCAATGGGTGTTTCTTCATCTTCAATATTGATTACCCCTGTTTGTTTGATTGGTGTTTTCTTCAGTTTTCCCTTTAATATGTGGCTTCTCCTAGGCTGAGAGGACCCCTCTCCTTTCTCTGTAGCAGATTCCTTGATTATTTTCTCTTCCTTAAGTTGCCTCTTGATTCGAGTCAACTTCTCTAAAATGATTTCTTCACTGCTCTCTTGGACTGGTTTGTCAATTTCAACTTTTGAAGCCCTCCATTTCCTACTTCTCTTCGTAGGTTGTGGTTCAGGTGATGGTTCTTTTGCTTCTTCAAAATGATTTCTTATTAATAAATCATCCCATGTATCATTTGTTTTAGCTAGATGATGCTCAATCAAAATTTTGACCAAACCATGATGATACAGGGTTGTCTCTAAAAATTGAACTCTTCTCTGAACGCAGGAAGCCATCTTCTTCAGACTTTGAAGCAAGAAATATGGTAGGTTTAAGTCTTCTCCCAAAAAATGCATCATTAGTCTAATGTGGTAGACATAAAATGTCCCATATCTACCCTCACATGTAACAAATTTTTGCAAAAGAAGTAGTATGTTTCTCCATTTGTTTTTCAATGCAGAGCTGGGAATTCCTTTCTTAAATACACTAATATCCATATTTGGTGATTTTAAAATTTGTTTCCAGGAGTCATTGTGGAATTCTCTATTTTTAAACCATCTCTCTCCAGTTCTAAGCAATCCTGTGGCTTCTGCAATAAAAACTTCAGTGACAATAAACTTGACATCCCCTACTTCAACTTCGGTTCCTTGGAATGATCTGGCAAATGTTTTAGTGACTTCCTTATGAAAGCCATTAAATTTTTCCAAAAATTGAAGCCATCCTATTTGTTGTAACATTTCCTTGCATTGTGGGTAACCTTCTAAATATTTTGAACCCACAGGTTCAGTCCTTACGATGAAACCCATGATTTTTTTCAATATCAAATTAACACTCTTCTACCCACAAAACAATGAGTTTCACTTTCGGATTTGAAATAGCTTCAAGCTCTAAATGAAAATGGCTTCAATTTTGGAATGACATACCTCTGATTGATAATGACAAATGCCTTTAAAACCTCGAACTGATATGCTTCTGTTGACAATTGAATGTCGGAGTGCTATGCCTTTGTTTGATGATGAAAGCAGTTTCAAATTTCGAGCTAAAATGTCTTTGATTGAAAATGGCAGATGGCTTCAAATTTCTTTTTGTGCAATACCTCTGGCTCTTAGTAGAAAAAGACTTCAAATTCAACGCTGCAACATCTCTGTCTCTGGTAACAACAGACTTCAAACTCAACACTGCAACGTCTTTGTCTCTGGTCGCAAAAGTCTTCAAACTCAATCACTACAACACCTCTGTCTCTGGTAGCAAAAGTCTTCAAACTCAATCACTACAACACCTCTGTCTCTGGTAGCAAAAGACTTCAAACTCATACTGCTACAATTCTGAGTTTATAATGAAAATGCTTCAAACTCCGTCCACAGTGATATTTTATCTGCCTACTGGATCAAGTGGCTTCACGTCCTCACACTGTTATACTTCCAATTTTACCCTTCTGCTCTGCTCTACATTTACAATGCTCAATGCTATTCAAACTGATATCCTTTAGCTCTGCTCCTGATGATAATAATATCTCTGTCTTCGGAATGGAATACCGGCTACGGAATGAAGTTATGGCAGTGGTCACGAAATGGAGTAGTGGAGTGAGGTGGAGGGATTGTATTAATGATTGAGGATACGGCGGAGGATTTTATGACGACAGAGGGAATCATCATCATTAAATGACTTGGTTAAGAGACGTGGAAAATTCAAATGCTTTGGCCATTTCACCGCTTAAATGCTATCGGATATGAAATTTGAAATGGAAGATGTTAATCCAAAGTCTGTAGAGGGTTTGTTGGTGTTTGATCAATAAAAACAATTAAAATAATCTTTTCGAATAATCCATAACTAAACTATGTTAAACTTTTATGAAATTCCATTTTAATTTTAAACTTGTTACCTCTGCCCTTTATTTGATTTTTTTGTAGCCTTTGTCTTCTCTGCTCATCTTTGGAGGAATCTTCATAATTTTCTTGATGCTTTTGATTCATGAATACACTGGATCACTTTGTTGCAATTCTGATGTCTGCTAGTTGATGCCTTCAGGATTTGTAGCTGCGGAAAGACTAACGGGCTGCAGAAAGGCTGATCAGCTGCAGAATGTCCACTGAGCTGCAGAATGTTCCTGTAGAACATTTTAATCATGAAAATGGAATGTTTTTGGAGTATGGGTGAAATGTTATGTGGTATGAATGAAAATGGATGATGGATTATGATATGTATGAAGTGGATAATGGAATGGAATGGATTCAGTTCATGAAATGGAGTGAAAGAACATAAGGACTGTATTGCAATTCATGACATATTTTATTCACTTACAGCAAGATATCAAATTTTGTATTTTGACATGAAAATGAGATGAATGGAAGATGGAATGAGATGGGTGAAGTGTGGAATAGAGTGAAATATGAATGATGGATGAGATGGAGTATGGATGAATAAGTGAATGGAGTGAGATGAAATGAATCATAAGCACTATGGAACTGAACTTATGATTTTTATAACAGCTGCTTATAAAAACAAAAATGGGAAAAGTTAGAGTGTCAGAGAGACTCTGATTTTAACCCTATCTTTTCTGTATAAACATGCCAATCAATGATTGGTTTTCATGTTTATACCTTTATTCTTTATTTATTTATTTATTTATTTATTTTTATTTTTTTATTATTTTTTTATTATTTTTTTTTTTCAAAATAGAAATACTTCAGAAAATTCAATCAAGTTGATGAAGAAGAGAGACTCTTCTTCATTAACTTCACATCATTGTCTTCTTGGAACTTCTTGACAAACTCTTCTCTTGAGAGTGGTTTATGGTATAGCTTCAGTCTATGACCATTCACAAGAAAAGTGACCTCTTCTTCATCTATAGTTCTGATTTTTACTGCCCCATTATCAAAAATTCGAACAATTTCATATGGCCCAAGCCAATGTGTCTGAAATTTCCCTTGAAAATACTTGAATTTTGAATCAAACAAGAGAGCCCAGTCACCCTCTTTGAATTTCTTCTCCTTGATGTACTTTTCATGCCATCTAGCCCTTTGCTGTTGGACTAGACTTGTTTTCTGAACTGCATCTTGTCTGATCTCATCCAACTCATTAATTTGCTCCAGTCTATGCTTTTGTGCCTTCGTTAGATCAAGTCCTAGCTGAACTGCCATCTTGAATGTTTGAATTTGGAACTCTATGGGAAACAAAACTTGCTTTCCATAAACAAGCTCATAAGGAGTATGGCCTGTTGTGTTTCTCCATGTAGTTCTATAGGCCCACAAGGCTTCGTGAAGCCTATCTACCCAATCTCTTCTATGTAGATGAACAGTCTTTGTTAGGATTCCTTCAATGACTTTATTAGTGGATTCCACTTGACCATTTGCTTGTGGATGATAAGGAGTAGATGTTCTATGTCTGATTTTTTAATTCTCCATCATTTGCTCCACTAGCCTTGATGTAAATTGAGCTCCTTGATCTGTAACAATTTCCCTTGGGACACCAAAACGAGTAAAAATATCCTCAAAAAGAAAAGTAACCACAGATGATTCATTAGCAACAAGTAATGGTTTAGCTTCTACCCACTTAGTAACATAATCAGTGCAAACTAATATGTATTTCTTTTGTCTTGATGGAGGACTAATAGGTCCTACAAAATCCAAAGCCCATTTTTCAAAAGGTTCAATGTGTACCCGAGGTTGTAATGGCATCTCACCTGAAGGAGAAGGTTTCCCTACCCTTTGGCAACTGTCACACCTTTTGACATACTCCCTTGCATCTTTAAACAAAGATGGCCAATAATATCCTAAATTAAGGATCTTATAGGCTGTCCTCTTATATGCAAAGTGTCCGCCACAAGGTTCATCATGACATGCCTTGAGGATTTCAGGCATCTCATCTTCACGAACACACCTTCTAATAATCAAATCTGGACCTGTCTTGTACAACTCATTAGCGACCCATGAATATCTTGCACTATCATTAATGATTTTTCTTTTATCCCTTGCATTCATAATTGAAGGAAATTTTCCCGAAACTAAATAATTGGCAATATCAGCAAACCATGGAGTTTGAGTAGAGATTGCAAAAAGATATTCATCAGGAAATTGATCTTCAACCGGAGTGTCATCTTTGATATTTTGAATTCTAGACAGGAAGTCAGCCACATTGTTTTGTTTTCCAGGCCTATCTAGAATAGTAATGTTGAATTCTTGCAATAATAACAACCATCTTATAACTCTGCCATTAGTGATTGATTTATTCATTAAATATCTAATTTCAGAATGATCAGTGTGAACAAAAGTTTCATAGCCCGTTATATAGTGTCTAAATTTGTTAATGGCATGAACAACAGCTAAAAACTCTTTTTCAGTTACAGTATAGTTTAACTCTGCAGGAGTCAAATTTTTACTGATATAATAGATGGCATAGGGAATTAAATCTTTCTGTCCCAATACTACTCCTAGAGCTGTATCGGAAGCATCTGTCGAGATATGAAAAGGTAACTTCCAGTTAGGTCCCCTTAATATAGGTGCTTCAGAAATTTTGGTTTTTAGGGTTTCAAAAGCTAACTGGCAATCATAAGTCCACTTAAATTCACAATCTTTGGTGAGTAATTTGAAGAGAGGAGATGCTATTTTGGTGAAGTTTTCTATAAATCTCCGATAGTACCCCGTAAATCCTAGAAAACTTCTTACATCTCTTTGACAACTTGGAATGGATAGGTTAGAAATAACTTCAACTTTCGCTTCATCAACTCTAATCCCATCCCCCGAAATGTGGTGCCCTAAAACAATACCTTCAGTGAACATCATAAAACATTTTTCATGACTAAGAGAAAGGTTTGCTTCTTGACATCTTTTTAAGACCTTTTCCAAGTTTTCTAAAGCCTCTTCAAATGTATCCCCATAAATTGTAAAATCATCCATGTACACCTCTACACAGTCATGTATCAGATCAGAAAAAATTCCTAATACTGCCCTTTGGAATGTTGCAGGTGCATTGCATAACCCAAATGGCAATACTCTGTAGGCATAGGTACCCCAAGGACAAGTAAATGTGGTTTTATCTTGGTCTTCAAGTGCTACTTGGATTTGATTGTAACCACTAAACCCATCCAGGAATGAAAAGTACTTTTTACGTGCTAATGTATCTAATACTTGATCTATGAAAGGTAAGGAAAAATGGTCTTTAAGAGTAGCTTTATTCAGTTCTCGGTAGTCAACACACACCCTCCATTTTCCATTTTTCTTAGGTACAATTACTAAAGGAGACACCCACTGAATGTCTGAAATAGGATAGATGAAATTAACATTTAATAATTTTTGCAGTTCTTCCTTGACAATTTCCCTAAGATTTGGATTCATCCGTCTTTGAGGCTGTCTGATTGGTTTGCAATTTGCCTCTATATAGATGTGATGATTACAAGTCTTGGGACTTATCCCTTTCATGTCAGTGTATTCCCATGCATATGCAGAAGAATGTCTCTGTAATACTTTGACTAACTCTTCTTGTTGAGATTTTTCTAGGTTTTTGTTTATGTTCAAGGTATTGCCTGGAAAAATTTCACTTGTAGAGCTGCCAAATTTGTCCATAGAATGAAGAGACATCTGCCTAGATGACAAGAATTCAATATTGGATCTCTCTTGAAATGATTCTTGTTTGTGTTCTGGAGAAGATTCAAAGTTTTCTAGAGTATTCAGAATATGATTATCTTCACTAATTTCTGAAATTGTGAAGAGTGGTTGTAAATATTCTTCATCCTCTATCCATTGAGTGTCATCTAGATCTGTAATTGTCCTAGCTGGAGGATATAAAGTGAATTTAGTTGTTGAACTTCCATCAGAAATATACATATCACCGGACCTACAACTAATAAAAGCATCAGCTGTAGCCAACCAAGGTCTTCCTAGTATGACAGGATGGCCTCCTAGATTATTCTTGGGTGTTAGGATCATGAAATCCACAGGGTACTCCCAAGAGTCTAGGGACACTGGAATGTCTTCTATTACCCCATCTGGTCTGATCACAGATCTATCTGCTAATTGTAATAGTGTGGGTGTAAAGAGAAGATTAGGAAGTTTCACTTTGTCCATGATTTGTCTACTCATGATATTTATTGCTGCTCCTAAGTCAATGAGTGTGTTTTGAATTTCAATTCCATTGATGTGAATTTTGACAACTGGATTTCCTGGGTCAAGGTACTTTGGAATAGTAATCTTACCCATCATAATGTCCGCTATTTGTCCTACCAGTTGAATTTTCTTGGTTTCTCTTATTCTTTTTCTTGTTGTCTTCATACTCAACTCCTTTATTGTTTTGGCTAAAATTGGGATTTCCTCGATGGCTTGCAATAATGGAATTTTAATGCAAACATTTCTCAATTCATCCAAGAAATCATAATTAGGCACCATTATTTGTTTTTCTACACCTTTATCAATTTGTAGTCTTTCCGGAAAGGGAGGTATAGAAGTAGATGTGGATGGTTGCTCTAATACTGGAGTTGGAATTATTGGATCTTTTTGTTTCAGTTTTTCAATGTTTTGGTCTTGAAAGGATGTATCTTCCTCAAGACTTTTATTAACCCGTAGGGAGTCTTCCTCAGAATTATCTTGTTCTTGTATGATCACAGAAGGCTTCCTCTTCTCAAGTATCCTTCCAGACCTAAGTTGAACATCACTAAGGTCTAGAGGAGTAATTAAATAAGTTGGAAATTGTTGTCCTTCTATCATATATGTATTCTGAGGGTTCTTATTATTTGGGTTTGGTATGGGTTGAGCTGGAAATTGATTGGATTTTTGAGGGAATGGTAATGGAAGTGGTTGATTTTGATGAGATTGGTTCGGATGATGTTGTTGAGGATTTTGTTGAAAATTTTGTTGAAGATTTTGAGGAAAATTTTGTTGGGAATTTTGAGGATAAAAATGTGGATATGGTGGATAGGATGGTGGATATTGATAATATGGAGAGTATCTTCCATAGGGACCTTGTGATCCTTGTGCCCAAGCTTGAGATTGATTTTGAAATTGGGGCCAAGGTTGCTGCCAAGAATTCCAAGGTGGAAGTTGATTATACATTTGATCATGGAATCCTTGTGTCTGAGATCCCTGCCAAGGTCTTCTAGATACAAAATTAAGAGACTCTGTGGAATCTGTAGGAATTTCTTCTTGAAAAACAGCCTTGAGACCAGGAAGAGAAGGACAATTCTTGGTCTCATGTTTCTCAGAACAAATAACACAGGTTTCTACAACTTTTACATGTAGAGGACACTCTCTCAAGGCATGTTTCTTCCTACATTTGGGACAAAAGATTTCCAAGGCATCAGATTCAGCCTTTTGCTTGTTTTGTATCTTGAGGGTGTCTATTTGTTCACTAAGACTCCCTAAGATGTCGGATGAAACTGTCAAAGACATGGTCTGTTTCATCATTTACTGTCTGGGTTGTTTGATAAACAAAAGAGTGCAGATTCCTAACTTTGTTGTTTTAGATTTCCCTCTGGAAAGGTTGATACATAACTCAGATATTTCAGGTAATGTGAGTTGTGATATATCCCCCTTTCCCATCATGTTAAGGATATCCAACCATTCATCCCTAATTGTTTTCAACAAAATAGCTTTTAAAGTGTCCTGATCTAGGTTTTCCATTTGTGCCCTTTTTATGTTGTATTTAAATATTTCCAACAAATCTTCTAAGTTTTCATCTTCTTTTTGTAACATCTTGAACACTTCTTCCTTATGATTAACCGGCATACAATAATCCAAGTATCTCTCTAGAAATGCTTGTCTCATGTCTTCCCATGTTCTAATAGAACTACTGTTTAAACTCATAAACCACTTCAATGTTGTTCCCTTCAAATTTGAGGGAAATAATTTCAGTTTTTGAGCATCTTGTAAGTAGTCATAAGTCCTACACAGCACTTCAAATTCGAATAAGAAAGTTTCAGGATCTTCAGTTTTAAGTCCATAGAAGTTCGGAAGGACAGAAGGTGAGATGTTTTTCATGGTTGTATTGGTTTCTTCATCAAGTATAGGGAACCCAAAAGAGCTTCCTATTCTCCCTCTTCCTCCATCTGCACCTCTACCTCCTTCTCCTCTTCCTCCTTCTCCTCTACCTCTACCTCTACCTCCTCCAAATAATGTATGTTCTCCATTAACAACTCCTCCTCCTCCTTCTTTTGCCATGGTTGACTCTCCTGTGGAAGTAGAAAGGTTTGTGTCCCTAACAGGAGTCTTTAGATCTTCTTCTATAGCAGGTTCAGTGGATGAAGTGGAAGGTTTCTCTAATGGAATAGGTGACCTTAGATCTTCTAGAAGTCCAGGATCAGTAAAGGATGGAAGATGGGTTTGAGTTGAAGGTGTACTAGTTCCAGGTCTAGATGAAACAAGTGGTGTTCTAGAAATCAAACTTCTGCCTCTGCTGCTTATAAATCTTCCCCTTGAATCTCTCTCCCTACGCATAAAATTGTTTTTGGATGCTAAGAAACAAAGGTTACCTATTTTTCACTTCCCCGGCAACGGCGCCAAAATGTTGGGTCTCAATCTAGTCTCCTAAATTGAGCTCATTTAATTGTCAACCAGGATTTGTAAACTGCTGAAGTGAAGTGTACCATATGTACCTAGGTGCTTGTTTCCTAATGCGTTGTATGTGGTGTTTTGTGATGTTTTTGGTCTTTTGTGATGATTTATGATGTTTTTGGTATTTTGGTGATTTTTATGTTCACAATGGAAATGTCTAGAAAACTAATGGAAAGGAGTTGGTGGTCAAAAATAGAGTTAAGCCTAATGTATGGAATGGAAAATGCAATTGGAAACACTGAAGCAGAATCTAAACTATGACTAAATAAAAGCAAAAGCTTGATAATGACTTTTTAGGCAAATGACACAAACTAAACTTGAGAAATGATCACTAAATATACAAATCCTCTAACTAAACAGTTAAACACTAATCTTACCATGATGCAACATTTTGTTCTAAGCTCTTCTATTCTATGACTAATTCCTAGTTCTATTCTGCAATTTAATTGAATATCACAGAACCTTTACTCAAAGAGTTATTGGTTTCTTTTTCAAATTAGTTCTTTTTGAGAAAGAGCTCTGTTTATAAAATGATGAGGAGATTGCAGAGAGATTTCAGACCTTAGAGTGATGTTGTCTTCTGTTCCTATGGCTATAGATCATTTGTAGTTTTTAGAACAAGAATATATTTGTGAATAATGAAGGCTGTCTTGTTAATCCTAACAACTAGAGTAATCTATTGTGCAATGGATGAAAATTTTAATATGAGATGCAAGTGTAATGAGTTAATCTAAGAATGAACCTAAGATGCCACTAAACTAGAACAATGCTGAACTATAAGTCATCATCAAACTTGAAACAAAGTAACTGATCATGAATTAAATGCAAATGAAACTCCGGAGTATTCTAACTATACTAACATGCATTATTCTATGAAGTTACACAATCTGTTTGTTCATCATTAGTGATATTTTGGAAGAGTTCCTTCTTTTGGAAGAGGTAGAACAATTCTGACTGTGTAATTAAATGCAATTGTAAGAAAATGGACTGAAAGCAGAATGAAAAACTAAGTTACCATACCCATACCCTACTCGTTATTATGATGTCTTGGGCAAGCGTTTAAGAGCAAGAACAGAGATGATACTTAGTAAAAACACACAACTAAATCATTCATTATCACAGTCATGTCTTGAACTTCTTAAGGATGTCTTGGAAGAGTTTCTTCTTGTGAAAGAGTGATTAGAACAAGTGTAACTATGATAGTGAATAGCAAAAACTACAACTAATTCCTACAATACTATAGCTATTCATCATTCATCATTATAATCTGTTGGAAGAGTGTCTTCTTGTGGAAGAGCTAGAATGAATATAACTACAGTAGCTAGTTAAAACAACTACAAATTCAACTCCTAATCCTACAATACCATAGTCATTCAACATTCATCATTTTAATCTGTTGGAAGAGTGTCTTCTTGTGGAAGAGCTAGAATGAATACGACTACAGTAGCTAAAACAAAACAACTATCAATTCAAATGCAAAACGTAAAGGTAGCTAGGAAAACTTATCTAATTTACGCAAAAGAAATCCGTGCAAGAGGCAGGGGCCCTCTACCACTTGACGGCATTCAACTTCAAATTAAATCACGCCTTCAAAATAACTTTGTCTGCTCCATTAACGATGCAATAGTTTGAACACAACACTCTGCGTTCTCAGGAATGTATCACAGAGTTTAAACAAAATCTAGCAGCAAATCTAACATAAAATCCCTAACATAGCTCTCGGTCTCCCAAGAGTTTATAAAGAAAATGCACGTAACAGTAATTACAACAATTTAGGAATAATGTCTTTCCTTATCCGAATCATGTTAGAACTCTTTGAAGTGGCTGCGTGAAGAAGAAAAGACATCTGGACTGAGACAGTCCTAATAGGAGTCTTCCTTCATAAATGTGTTCCCCACGTTCAAAACCATACCCAGAATTCATTTCTTCCTCCATGATGAGCAACGAACCATGTAGACATGACGTGGATCATGCCCATATGCGGTTTTTCTCAAGAGGCCACCTGGAACATACTCAAACATGAAGGCAGCTGCAGGATCGCCGGTTAGCTACGGAATGTCTGCATTCTGCAGCTAGTTCCGGTCAAAATGATTAACAATGGAAAAAATCACAAAATTCAACAAGTCAGTCATGTAAATCATTCTAGAAGTAATTTTAACTATATTTATTGATCAATTGGGTCTAAGATAGAAATGGACAAGGGAAAATGAGGTAAAATGAGGTGAAGGAAAGCACAAATTTGAGGCTCAACAACTATTAAGACTCCTTGGTATGCAGATATTGCTAACTATTTAGTTACAGGGAAACTACCTTCACATTTATTTCCAAGAGAAAAATGAAAAATTATTCAGGAGAGTTCAAAATATTCATGGATTTCTAACGAATTGTTTAAAACAGGGCTAGATCTTGTGATCAGAAGATGTGTCAGGGAAGATGAAATGCCTGATATTCTTAAGGCATGCCATGATGAACCATGCAGCGGACACTTTGCAGACAAAAGGACGGCCTATAAAATCCTCTCTTTAGGATATTATTGGCCTTCCCTCTTCAAAGATGCAAAACAATATGTCAAAAGGTGTGACAGCTGCCAAAGAGTAGGGAAACCTACCCTTTCAAATGAAATTCCATTGCAAACACGGGTACTCATTGAACCCTTTGAAAAATGGGCTTTAGATTTCATTGGACCGATTAATCCACCATCGAAGCAAAAGAAGTATATATTGGTTTGCACTGATTATGTTACTAAATGGGTAGAAGCTAAAGCATTAGTATCTGCTACTGAAAATTCGGTTGTTCATTTTCTTTATGAGGATATTTTTACTCGCTTTGGTGTTCCAAGAGAAATTGTAACAGATCAGGGGAGCCAATTCACATCAAATTTGGTGGAGAAGTTGATGGAAGAATACAAAATCAAGCACAAAAAATCTACTCCTTACCATCCACAAGCAAATGGTCGAGTGGAGTCCACAAACAAATTTCTTGAAAGTATCATCACCAAAACTGTTCATCTACATAGAAGAGATTGGGCAGAAAGGCTTCCAGAAGCCTTGTGGGCCTACAGAACTACATGGAGGAATACAACAGGACATTCTCCCTATGAACTTGTTTATGGGAAAGAAGTCTTGCTCCCCATTGAGTTCCAAGTCAAGACCTTCAAGATAGCAGTTCAGTTGGGGATGGACTTATCGGAAGCCCAAAAGCATAGAATGGAGCAGTTGAATGAGCTAGATGAGATCAGACAAGAAGCAATTTTAAGAACTGATCTAGTTCAATATCAAAGAGCTAAATGGCATGACAAGTACATCAAAGAGAAGAAGTTTCAAGAAGGAGATTGGGCATTGTTATTTGATTCCAAGTTTCAATATTTTCAAGGAAAATTTCGGACTCATTGGCTTGGGCCATATGAGATTGACAAGATCTTTAGCAATGGAGCGGTAAGAATCAAGACCATTGATGAGTTTCAAACTCCTCTTATTGTGAATGGCCATAGATTGAAAGTTTATCATAAGACACTCTCAAAAGAGGATTTTGTCAAAATGTTTCAAGAAAGTTCTGCAATCAGGATGGTACAGAAGAATTCTTCTTCTCCACCAGCCTAGCTTTTGTTCTTTTCAGTTAAAAAATAAAAATAAAAATAAATAAATAAATAATGGTATAAGCCTGAAAACCAA
This sequence comes from Pinus albicaulis, assembly GCA_034641835.2. Taxonomy (NCBI): domain Eukaryota; kingdom Viridiplantae; phylum Streptophyta; class Pinopsida; order Pinales; family Pinaceae; genus Pinus; species Pinus albicaulis. The sequence goes on along the minus strand of JAXQQM020058848.1, from coordinate 137,646 downwards.
TCACTGATTGGCAGTCTTATACAGAAAATATAGGGTGAAAATCAGGAACACCTGACACTCTATATTTTCCAAAAAAAAAAAAATTCTCTCTTTCATTTCACAAGTTTTGTGACCACCCACTCCATTCCATTCCACTTCATTCCATTTCATTTCACTTCATTTCACTCCATTCCACTTCATTTTATCTATTTCATTCCATTTCATCAATAAAAATATTTTTCATGACCATTTCCATCTGGTCATTTTTCATCTGTTCATCTCCATTCATTCAAGTAATAGCTGTGTCAGTTTCCGCAGCTGACATCTGTTTCCGCAGCTGACTCCAGTTTCCGCAGCCAGAAGCAGATTCCGCAGCTACTACTCTGTTTTCAAAAGAATGTACAGTCAGAAGTTATTTCCATAATCATGAAATAAAATGCAGGTGAGAGGATAAAAAATGAAGACATGGAGCATTCAAGACACTAATAAAGAGAAACTAGTTGAAGACCAAGGAAAAGGCAAAGATTCCAAAGGTATGAGTAAAATTTATTTCAAATAGCATTGAAAACACATTTTTATATAGTTATGAACCATGAGCTCCATCCATTATGTGCAATGATTATATTGACAATTCTGTAACCTTTCACGATCTCCATATTATCCTCTCGCATTCATTCTCAAACGGTTCCATCATTAAACCCCCAATCTTCACTCATATTCCTATATTCCACCGGTGACAATGAGACGTATTTGATTTGACCACGAACTCTTACAGCCGCATAAATCCATAGCCGTTGTTGAAACATGCTCACATTTATTTCGCAGCCACCAAATTTCAAAACGCTGCCGGATGTGTTATACTCTGTTAATATCACAGCCGTATCTCTGCCATGCTCTCTGTCGTGCTCACGAAAACCCCTCTCTGTTCTGTTCACTCCATTTCGTTCTTTATTACACTATAGTCTGTATACCCACTCTATGATATTTACCCACAGTCATTGTGCTCATATCTGTGCATTCAGCCGTTCTATTTCCATTAAACCCTCACGCAGACAAATTTGTGAAGAGCAGACAGAAGAATGGGTAAATTGCTAAGAGCAGAACCGGAAGGACCTAATTTCATGGAGGGATATCCGCAAGTAAGGGAGATATTGAAGAAAGAAAAGTGGTTGCGGTTTATCCAGAAATTCAGAGGTTATCATAAAGAAGTTACAAAAACATTTGCAAGGTCGTTTAATGGCTTGGAAGTAGAGATTGGAGACCTTAAGTTTGCGGTCAATGAAGCATCTATAGCATCTGCCACGGAACTTCTTCAGGAGGGTGAGCGTTGGTTTAAGAATAAAAGCATCAGTGATGAAACCTGGAGAACAATCTTACGAAACCAAGGTATGGACATAACTATTTTTAAAAGAGGAATTCCTGTTCATGCATTGAAAGAGGAATGGGCTACTTTGCTGCTAGTTGTTCAGAAATTCATTACCTATGAAGGCCGTTTTGGGTCCATGTATATGTACCATACCAGGTTGCTGATGAATTTTCTAGATAATCAAGCTCTCAATCTCCCATATTTTCTATTAAATAGCTTGAAGAAAATGTCTGTGACTGTTCAGAAGCATTTAGGAGATGTAGAACCTCATCTATATCACCACGGTCTTGTAAAAATTTTGATTGAAAAAGAGTTAAAGGAGAAGAAAGACACATGGGAACAATTTCTGATTAGAAATTTCTTTGAGGAACCTCAGGAAATTCCTAAAGGTAGTACAACAAGAAGGAGTAGAAGGAAAAGAATAAATGATGAAACTCAAATTACTCCTACTCAAGAAATTCCTGAAGGTAGCACGGCAAGAAGAAGTAGGAGAAAAATAACAATTGATGAAATTCAAAATACTCCTACTACTACAATTGAAAGAACTGATAGGGAAGAGAGACTGTCAAAGAGGAAGAAGAAAGAAATCAAGGGTAAGAAGCCAATAACACCAAAAGAGAGAAAAACTATTGAGGCTATACATCAAACCCCTTCTTCTGAAGAAGAAGATCATCAAGTGTTATCTAAAAGATTAGTTTATCTTTAAAAACAATCATCTATGGCTAAGAAGACAGAGAAAGGAAAACAAAAACAAAAGGATAGTGTACCACAACGTGTGAGAAGAAGCAGCAGACTTAAGGGGAAATTGAGAAAAATGCAAATGAAGGGTCCTCATTTCATTGATTTGGGAGAGGAAACATCTGAACAGTCCCCAGCTGACCATAGTCCATCTCAGTCAGTTAGTGAACCTGGTTCGTTTCATTCTCAGTCAGATATTGAACATACTCCATCCCATTCTCAGCAAGATGTTGATGTGAGCCCTTCTCAGCCAAATTTTGAAGATAACTCTCCTTCACGGTATTTTGGGGACAGCCCAATCAAAATGACACCTGAAATAGACCCCAAGCAGCAGGAAGTATATGACTATATAGAATCTTTGGAAAAGGCAGCTACAGGTCCCAGTACTTCGTCCATTCAGCCTCATACAGTACAGGATGATTTAGTCCAATCACTAAAACAGGAAATCTTTGAGCTAGAGCTTTTAAATAGACACATCAAAAATGAAAATGAGACATTGAAGGAACAAGGAAAACTGGACAAAATCATTCATGATAATACCATGCTACATCTGGGAATATGGCAGAAGAAGAACAAGAAATTGAAAAGGAAATGCCAGAAGTTAAGCAGAGCACTGGTTAATATTAAATTTAGGTGCTTAATGAAGAAACCCAGAATGTTGGCAGCACCAAGGAAGAGGAGGAGAGGATTGGATGTGCTGGCTGAAGTGTCAAGGCATATGAACTGAGGAAGGATTATCAAAATTTTGGTTGCATGAGGACATGCAACACCTTCATAGTGGGGGTATGTTGAGTCTCAAATCTGCATCTTTTCCATACACTTTTCTATACCTTTTTCACTCACCTGAACCTCCCAAATTGTCAATATCATTGTATATTAATTTCAAAAGAGCATCTAACATGGTTTTTAATTATATTTTTGTGTCTGCTGTTTGATTTAGATTTTTTTCATTTAGCTGCGGAATCTTGCCACTTTCCGCAGCTACTGCAACTTTCCACAGCTATTTTGTGAAACTCTATGTTACAGGTGTCTACAGGAAAAACGAGCCACATGGGAAAGTCAGAAATGATGTGGACATGGTTCGTGTCCTATTGGCTTGAGCAAACTCATCTAAAGAAGCTGCGGTCAAAGGCGTCCAAATGGAAGTCAACCGTAGAGTCTCACGGTGACAGGACTCTGTTTCGTGTCACGTGAAGGTTCATATGGCCGTTTCTGAATTGCGGAGGATAAATCAACATCTGTACATGGCTCCTTAGCCGAATTCAAGCATCCACTCCTCATAGATTTACTTTTCAATACGGCCATGATCCTAGATCCGTGGACGTAATGGTCTACGTGTTCTCCACCAGCATAAACTTTAGGAATTAGTTATGTTTCTTTTGTTATAAATAACGCGTTTGCATACGCATATGAGATTAGTCGATGTTAGTCTCTGTTATCTTTTATTAGTCTTCTCTGTAATGTAATTACGCTGCCTTTGAGCCGTAATACCACCTTACTGTTATGACTGCATATTAATATAAGAAGACTGTTTCCAAACGTAATTCGTACTTGAAGTCTGTTACCAAGGCTGGTGTAGAGGGCCCCTGCTCAGCTGAGGTTTTGTGCATTATTGTATAGTTCTTGTTTTATTTCTTTTAAGCTCATTGTGCCATAATCCATTCACATGTTTATACATTGCATCTTTCATGGTATATATGCTTCATTTCTGTTTATAATCTTTTATGCTTTCCATGTTACTTCTGTCTTTCATGTTTTATGTTATTAATCACTGATCAGTGTTCTTGTTTCAGGTTATAGATAGGCAGCCCGGGCATTTGCATAACTTTTTGACTAATGACATGGAATTAACATTATTCTGCTGCTAATTTGTTTTTCTTAGTTTCTGTTTAATTTCAGTACTGCTTTGTTTAATTCAGTTTTGCTTATTTGCTTCAGTAGTTAAATTTAGATATATTAAACTGCTCATAACATCTTCAGTTGCCTCTGAAAGCCACAGCTGGATTGATGGTGAGGGATTGTATTATGAAATGTGTAGTTTGGTATTAGTTTCCTTTCTGCAAATTTAGATATATTAAACTGCTCATAACATCTTCAGTTGCCTCCGAAAGCCACAGCTGGACTGATGATGAGGGATTGTATTGTGAAATGTGTAGTTTGGTATTAGTTTCCTTTCTGCAAATTTAGATATATTAAATTGTGCATGACATCTTCAGTTACCTCCGAAAGCCACAGCTGGACTGATGGTGAGGGATTTAATTATGAATGTATGGTTTGATAATAGTTTACTTTCTGCAAGCTAGATATCAGTTAACTCAAGTTGTTTATGGTTACTTCCGAAAATCATAGCTGGACTAATGATGAGGGATCAGAAGACAAGTTGATGTAATCTGATTTAGATTTACTTTGATGCAATTTTGGATTTCTTTCAGCATAGTTTCTTTTGTGTTTAGACAACAACAAGAATAGTCTGGTTTCATGTTCACTAGTTCACTATTTTGATTTATTAGACTAGCAGCACCTTTTCATTTCAGCAGCACATTTTCATTTCCTTTCAAGTTTTGTCATTGTAATTTTCAAATTCCTTTTTAAGGTTCAAGTTGGTAAATCATTATAGAGGATATCATTTCCTTGAACAAACATAACCATACTTGTTTTTATTTTTAGAATTTCCATCTCACCTTAGAAAACCAAAAACGACAAAAAGTTAAGAAATAGGTTATCTTGCACATATAGTGCGCCGCACTTCATCAGCTTACAAATCCCAGATTGACAAATTAAATGCAGCAATTTAGGACACACTAAATTGACCAAACACCTTCTCTGACTGAAAATTTTTATTTACATGTTTTCTTCCAATCTGTTTTATTTAGGAATGATTTAATTCAGTTTAAGCATAGGAATGCCGGCGTTCCCTCATCTTATTGCCTTAGCTGAATATTATTCTTAAATGTTATGTTTAGTATTAGTTAAGTAGAGATGAACTAAGGAAGATATGGTGTGCCCTGGTCCTAGTTTTATCCCCAAAGACTGTCTGAATGTTTCCCTTGGAGTGTGGTAAAAGTTGGCTAGTTTAAAAGTACTTACTAGATCTTAGGCCATTCTGTGTTATCTTTGTGTTTGTCTTGAAATTATCCAAGTAAAGCAAAGCTAGGAGAGGATTTGTTGTGAGCCCGGCCTGCTAGTTTATACTCCAACAGTTGCCTTCAAGTTTCCCTTTATTTTAAAATGTTTTCTATTGAAAATGTATCAAAGGCTGGCTAGTTTAAAAGTACTTACCAGATCCTAGTTTACTTTCATGTTTTTCTTAAGTGTATGTCAAAATATGGCTAGTTTAAAAGTACTTACCAGATCTTGGGTTGCTCTTTGTTCTCCATCTGTTTAAATTCTCCTTCTTATTGTACCATTTCATTCCTTAAATCAAACTTCAAATAGATCCTTAGACATAGATGACTTGCCCCATGGACCACTCTTGCCTCTTTCTGTTCCAATTAAACCCTATTATGACTCCATAGCCCAATGGACTAAAACCTGCAATTATCTATCTTTTTGGCCAAAGCTTACTCTCATTTCTTGCAACTTCACACCTGTGAAACTCTTTGCATTTAGGAATTTCCACCTCAAACAGTAATCATGCTCAACCATCCAAAAAACAAAACAAACCCTCGACCTTCATAACTAGCCTAATATCATTACCCAAAACTTCAAAGAAAAATCCATCTTTGCACTCATTGGAGAGATCCCTCTCCGGATTCAGGTGCACTATATCCTACAATCCCAAAGTGGTTGAAACGATGTTTCTCCCTGTTGTCGGACTTTTTCCAATCTTGCTTATTACAGGGAGCTAACATTTCTGGCGACTCCGCTGGGGAAACAAAACCCAGAATCATTTTCATTTTAAGGTAACCATAGGATATCAGAGATTTGTTGCAAAGAGAATTTGTTATATCAACCAGTTGAGCCACCAACAACTAACATTTCTGGCGACTCTGCTGGGGACCGAAGTTGAATTTTCACCTTAGGTTCCCTTAAAACTAAATAAAACCTTGTGAGTAAAAAGCAGCCTTTTCAAGCACTACCAAGAAATGGTAATCATGATGAAAATTGTTTGAATCAGTGACAATATAGGAAAACCCTATGATTCTGGCTTTATTGTGGATGGTTTGCTGGCTTTCCTACAAAAAAAACTACCTCAGGTGAAAGCATCTTATTTATCAAATATTATTGAAAGTCGTGAGCATTAAAAAAGAATATGAGAGAGGGCATACCTGCCGGCGCTGAAATTTTATTTTTCGGGAGTGCGAATGTGTGGCATCGCCTCTGTTTGTTATGGACTGCTGATCACAATGCTTCTTTTGGTTTGGAGAATGAACCTTCTGATCTCTCGTTATGGTCCTCCAAATTTTTTGAAAAGGGCGATATATAGGTGGATATGGCCCTAATTCAATTAATTTGTACTTGTTGAGTTTTTGAGAGGTCAGAGGCTTCTGCGGAGAAGTTCTTGCCATTGTGGTTAGCCTGAGCACCAAGGATTAGTGATATCATGCCCAGGTAACCTCCATGACATCCTGCACTTTAATTGTTTCAGTCTGAGGGTGCTAGGTTCTGTACAAAATTGGTTTGTATGGATTTTGAGTAATTTTTTGCCCTAGATTGAACGGACGATCAGGGTAAGAGCACGCCCTCTGTGTGCAATTTTTGGGGTTTTACATGCTTTAAGTGCTCCGTTCCCCTATTTTGGCATGGCATACGCCCTCCTGTGTGAAATACAGGTGCGCCTTCAACATGCATGGCTGAGGGACAAACGGGCAAAAGGTCGAGAAATATTTTGAAATTTTTGCCCTTTCTTTTAATGTTTTTTTTGTTGCTGATGGGTTCCTGTTTGGATGATAGGTTTTTGTGGAGGGAGTGGGATTGGCCCAAGCTCCATAATACATTAACTGTCGATGGTGAGGCACGCTGAAATTTGGCACAATGGGGGCTCCTAAAGTTCGTGGAGAACGAGCTTCTTCGGTCTCAGGACCGATTGTTACGTTACTTGATCCAGCATTAGCACAGGAGGTGCAACATGTTTGTGTTGCATGGGACTAACCTTGATATCTACCCTAAGATGGATGTATAGTTTGTGACTAGACTACTGCCTCATGGTGAGGCGTTACGGTATCCACTGCCTTCTGGGAGGGTGGATTTGGAGAGGTTTCAAGCACATCATTATGGCGGGGCACCCCTTATGGAGGGGTGCATCAGCATTGCCTTGGTGACTCACTTGGCTGAGCGATGTGCTCTAGTAGCTACTGTGTCACTTGCAGGGTCGTTGGCTCCACATCGGGCATCAGGCCCGCAGGTTGGATTCTTGCGCCAGCTAAGGTTTAGGAACTTTTTTTATTTTTCGCGCTTCTGCTACAACGAGATGGTGATGCAACTTAACAAGGTCCAGAATGGATCAAAGCTATTTGCATACGCTAGTATTCTATGCAGAATTATGTACGAGAGGGTAGTGTTGTTGAGACCAGTGGTGGCGATGCCTCCTGGGGGGCCATAGGAGCCTCGCATGAGGAGGTGGGCTCCTGTGATGCCGCGAGGAGGTGGGGATATGGTGGGGAATTACCGAAATGCCATGACAGAGGCCTGGTTTGAGGTCAACCCCTAGATTTTTCTACCATTCCCATACACAGGGATGGACTTTCGTGAGATCTAGAGATGGGTCTCTCTCCTGGTTATGCTTGGGGGACAACATGTACGTTTTTATGTTTTTTGCATTTATTTGAGTATATATGTGCTTATGTGTTTTGATGGTGACATTCACATAGTTTCAGTTACTCTTGCAGATGTTGGAGAGGTAGGTCACCCCGTGGCTCGATTAGTTGTCCACGGTCCTCTTCAGAGGCCTCGAGACGGTCATCGGGGGCCAGGAGGAGATGATGCACAACTTCAACATGGTGGACCTAGTGGTGGTGCTGGGCCTTTGGGAGAGGACAGCAGCTCGGCTGTTGCCGAGGCTGCGACTGAGCGAGCTCGTGCTGATGCGGAGGTGGTGCGTGTTGATGTGGCAGAGGCTCGCATTGCTGAGCTAACTACTCGGGTGTCAGTTCTAGAGGATGCTTGGGGTCGAGTGGACTGCTTGACCTAGGGGATGCCTTCTCAAGGTTTTTTGGATGATGTCAAGGAGGTCTGGTTGGATATGGTGATGGTCCAGGAGAGGGACTATCGGCCTATTTTATGTCGGGTGGAAATCTCAGTTTTTACGGCGGATCCAGTAGTGGTACAAGGAGCAGCTGTGGGTCTAGGTGCCCCACCTAGGGGAGCACTACCCTAGAGTTTACTTGTACATGGGGAAAGCACCCATTATGAGGATGCTTCCCCTATTCTTGATGAATTTTTATGTATCTTTGGGTTGGCCGATGGGTCAGCGACACTATTTTTTTTACTTAGAAATATACAACATGATATATATATATCTATATATATATATATATATATATATATATATATATATATATATATATATATATATATATATATATATATATATATATATATATATATGAGAGATATTTTTTGTGGCTCTAAATGTTTTGCCCTCTATTTTTGTTTATGGATGATGTTATCTTGATGGATATTTATGTTTGGTTTTTTTATGTATGATGGTTTATTCGAGATGCATTCCAGTTTAGAATATTGTTAGCTATGCGATCATTTTTTTGGTTCCGACTCCTCGGTACATGTGTAAATGTAATGTAGTCAAATTTTCTGCTTAATATTTTTGCACACAAATATTTTCAAAATAGATGTGAATCCCCTGTCTAAAATGTTTGGTTTAACTGCGATACTACTAACTTGGAATTGCGGTAGACATGCATATGGCATACGCCATGATGAAGGGTGTCACACATAAGTCCAATGACAATGCCATATTCTACCTGATTGTTTGTTGTTGAACTGATGCACACACCGTTGGTGTAGTGCGTTGATCAATTAGGGTGATAGATGACCTAGGAAGTTGTTGCTAAACTTTGAGACCATCTTGATGGTCCATGAGCAAATATGAAGTAAGGTTTACGTTGGTAATCCATTGCGGCACTCAAGCACGTTTTTTAATAATTCTTTTGGTCAAAAATTTAAAGTGGTTGGGTTTTTGTATATTAACTCTAAGGTAGGGCTAGCTTAGCCCTCATGGGTATAAATTTTGAGGTAGAGACCATTGACGGGGTTGCTGAGGCATGCTTCGTTCGGTTACATCAAGATGTATGCCCCCTGGTAGAGGGAAAGTTTTACGATGTAGGGTACTTTCCACAAGGTTTCAAAATTTCCTGGCCCTAAGGCTTCTTTTCTGACATCATAGCAGAGGACTAGTTCTCCCTCGGTGAATGAACGAGGGTTGATGTGGCAGCTGAATGATGCTTTACCCGTTTCTTATGAGCCTCACTGTGTTACAATGAATATTGTCGGCTTTCGTTAATGATTTCTAGTTGTAATAGGAATTTTTCTAGAGGCTGGGTATCATCGAGGAGTTTGATGGTGGCATGAAAATTTAGGATCTCGTGTAAAACAATTCAAAAGAGCAAGGTACCTTGACCTTTTCCAACAGGAATAATGTGGAAATTCTGGGATGTGGGGGTGGCCGCAATCCTATTTCCAATATGCGATGATACAAATCGTATGTGGTGTATCGTGTCATCGACATTCGGTAGGGGAATAATCTCTGTGATAGGAGTTTTCAGAAGCGCAAGATTGGATTCCCTGCTAGGATGGTCAATTTCCTGTGGGTGGAAATTGTGCCTTTTACAGAGCTGCCTTAATGTTTCCATTTGTGGGCATGCCTTTGGTTCATGGTTCTGGCCAGTGAAAATGGTGCATGGTACCACTGTGCCAAAGGAGTAGATTGTGTGGGAATCAACACTACTCGTCATCCCTGATGTGGGCGCTTGAAAAGGATCTGTTGTGGACTAGGTGGTCTTCTGCTTCCATTTTCATGTCGTTGGTTTGGGTGTGTCTAACTCTTTGGGGGAGTGTAGAATTAACAGTTCTCTTTCCGCTCTTAGGTTGGTGAGATGCTCACATTTGATTGTATGATGAAATTTTGAACAAATCCAACAATAGGTATGTGTGATCTTCTCTTGGTTAGAGAGAAATTTCTGAGGGAGTGAAGAGAATATGCAAAAACTACTTGTGAGGGGCTTCATTTTTTTAGACTGATTGACCCACTGGTCATTCAGGTCGCATAGTCTACATGTTATCCTAGGTTAGGCCTGGGTCATGCCTGGTTGGTGCACTTTCACAGCTTTCCCATCATGCTGATGTGGGTGTGGGGTTGCTGGTCTGGGGGTGATGAACTTTCTAAATCACTTGAGTTCATCGTCCTGTTTCTTCTCTATTGTATGAATCATATCGATGAGGGGACATACTGATGGGATATAAGTACAGTGATGTCCACAGTGATTTCCCTGACATATAAGGAAAAATATCCTAGATATGGGGGTCCCGTCATGCTCAGTTTGTGGTCTAGCGGGATACTAGCATCGTAATGTTGCTAAATCAGGGAAAATGGCAACCACATGATTAGGCATTTTTCATAATGTGGATGTTGGTCTTCTCTATAGAGAGCGGTTGGGGGTAGCTATGGGTTCCTTGATTGGTCACTTTTCAGCTGAAAAGAATAGGATAGATCTACTTGTCACATATTCTTGGGTTGTCATGATATTCATGGATTCCGAGTCCATGTCATCTTCTTGGGAGAGGCAGACTATGGTTGATTTCATGTAGGCTACTTTTGTGCGGAATATAGGTATGTAGTGACAACGACACACCAGGTGATTTTCACCACATATCTGACATGAATGTCCATGTTGTCGCGATATACTATATCGACTAGATATGATGGCCAAAACATTTCCAAAGTTGGGAAATCAATGATGAAATGATGAAGCTCATCACAAAGTATGTACCATTCGATTAGGGGAGGGGGTCTGGCGGGGAGCCTTTCAGGTGATTGTTGTTCTTCTTATAGGTATAGGATGATACGAGGTTCATCTCCAGCAGACTGGGTGGAGGGATCCTCTTGATAGGATCGCTTGATGGCGTGTAAGGCATCCATATATCATGGGATCCCTCGGAAATGTTGGGTATAGTGCCCATAATTGCTGCAAATAGCCTGTTGGGATCCTGTGATTTAGTAAATTGGCATACTAAATGACAAGGCAACTTATAAACTAGTCTTTAGAGCTCTAGGATCTAGCCTTCCTAGTCTCAGAGAGGGATCTCTCATTTGTTTGCAAAGATATTACTTTTTTTCTTGTAAAAGGTTGATTTTAGGCTAGTTATTAAGCATGAGTTTGTTTGATTGTTTGATGGGACATGATGATCTAGGCAGCATAGATAGGAAAGGGAAATTTCTAATTCATTGGGAAATGGAGTCAAGTAGAAGTTTGTAACAAGTTTGTAGATGAATTAGGGGTATCAAAGGGAAAATCTAACTTGGCTATTAGATCAACAAAGTTTTCAGGTGAAATGAAATGAACATTAAGAGTTTAGAATGAAAAGTAGAACTAAGGGCAATTAAGAATCCTTAATTATATGTACTTCTCAACAAATGGAATGAAAACATCATTTAAAAATGAAGAAATTTTCCATAGACAGGGCTAACCATGAATTCTACAAATCATATTTCAGCAAATCATAATCTCAAGACAAACTTTTAAAATGAAATCAAAGAGTTGAGGAATGCTCTATTTCATCAAAGATTTCACTTCCAAGGATAAGAAAACATTCAAGATTCACAAATAAATTCATTCATAGAAGAGGGAACTCCTAAACATCTATGATTACAGCTATAAAGACCTTCAAAACAATTATTTGAGCAAGTACAAAGGGTATGATAAAAACAAACCTCTTTGGCAGACTTTGGACAATGATACTTTAAAGGGAGACTTCAAAAATAGTTTTCATATGGCAGCAAGTAGCAGGGAGAACCATAAATCATTCCTAAGGCCACTGTATTGAACTATTTAGGAAATAAAAAAGCATAAGGGTTGAAAAATCAGTCAAACTACTTAATAAAACCTCCAGCAGATGAAAACATAAAGACAGTGAAGAGTAAACAGGTCTAAGGTGCTTCTAGGAGACATTTCTTAGCCTAAACTTTTTAGTCTACTGTAAGTAATAAAATGATGAAAACATAACGGAAAACCAGAAAAACATTAACAATTTAGAATACTTCACCAGCAGCCAAGCTCAGGGATCCAATGACAGAGCTTCCTCCATCCACAAACATGTCAAAACATCCAGAGGTTCCAAAACGTCAAATTATTTTCAATCTCAGCAGAGCTATGTATTAATTCAAAGAGTTATCAAATGTCCACCCTACAATGAGTTCCAGTGCAGTATGTATACTGTATATGAGGAGGTGGAAACATCTAGGGTTCAAAATGTTACTAATGACATAGTAAATGCACTCCTATCCTTAAAAACCATGCAAGGCATAAGGTAGGCATGTTTCTCAACTACTTCTCTGTGTTAATAAATCTGTCTTTACTTCCTGAGGATGAAACAGCTGAAAAGATTGAATTTGAGGCCCTTTTCTGTCCTTATAATAATTGTCTCACAATTTTTGAAATATCTTTTTGTGTAATAATTGCAAATTTTCCCTTTGAGACATAAAGTAAGTGAAAGGTGTCAATTTTAAGTTATTAAGTGAATAACTACTCCTTCGATGTATCCGAGGCTATCATTTAAGCTCGAGTCTTCTTGATTTAATTCTAAAACTGCTCTTTGGGCCTAATCTACCTTTATTTCATCATTTAAACTGTGTATTAAGGTCTAATGATGCTTTTAGCCTTCATAATGTAACATTGTTTCCTTTTCCCTTTCTGATTGATTCGAACCTTTATTTCTCTGTTTCTTTGGCCTTCAATTTCCCTTTTTCTGACTGTATCCACCTTCAAACTATGTATTTAACCTTAAAACAATAGGATTAAGCCTTTAATCCTTCAAACTCACAAATTAAGCCTTTTGATTTTGACTATTTGATGGCTTTCCCCTTAATACACTGTTTTAGTATTTAACTCTACTTTACTCAACAATTGCTTGGTTTTAGGCCTTTGAACTTCTTTTTTTACATTTAAAGTGTCCTTTGGCCCCTTTTAAAATTTATTTAGGCCTTGGTTTTGTGCTTTAGGCCTATTCATGCCTACTTTATCCTTCTTCGGTCTTTTAGTCTTTATTTTGGCTGTTTTAACCCTTTAAACCATGGATTATCGTTAAAACTGTGGGATTTGAACCTTTAATCCTTAAAATATGATGTATCAATCCTTAAACTCTCGAATTAAAACTTTACCCTTCATCTTTGATGTTATTTCTTTGTTTTGTTGTGTGCAGGTGTCTTCGGCGTGCTGAGGGTCTCATTGCATAACCAGTGCTCATAAAGCACCGTTCAAACCATAGAATTAACTCCCGAACTCTCCTTTTTTGGTGATTGTGTAGTTTTTTCGACTTTAGAGGTAGTGACTCTCGGCCCTGCTTTTTATTGAACCATAAAAAGGCCTTTTTTGGCCTTAAAAATGTCATCGAACCCTGCAAAAAAATCAATAAAACATTAATAAAACCCTGTGGTATTTGGAAAACTTCTTGTAGAGGCCAACAGAGGGCAGGAGGAGTAGTGAGGAGCGGGATATGCAGGTAGAGGAGGTTTTATGGAAAAACCCCGTGAAAAATAGGGTTTAAAAAGACTTTGGCACGGAAAATAGGCAAAAATGGTTTTGGAAAACAGTCAGTGGTTTTCGCGTGGGGCAACGATGGTTTGTGGTTTTTTGCGTATCGAACATGATCTAGTTATTTCATGACATGCGTCCCTTACGAAACCACCGATTCTTCATGAGTTTGGGTGGTTAAACCCCAGATGGAAAAATCACGCGATATCGCATATGAGCCGTTGGATGGGAAGGGGTAGATCTGACGATGCGGAGAGGAGCACAATGGAAAGGTGCGCGAGTGGGAGTTTAGTGGGAGACAGGTGGCAGCAGGGGATTGGAGGGGTGGCTCTGTGGGTGGAAGGTGGGCCATATGGTGGTGTGGGATATTTTTCATGGAGTGGGAAGGTCATTGGATCGTTGGGTTAAACGACGACCGTTGGATTAAAATAAATTGACGGTGGGGATCGGTGCGCAGGGTGGATGGATAAACATCGGTCGGGGGAACGGAGAATGAAAGGAGAAGGACGATGGCCATCAAATCAAGTCTTGAGGCCTTCATCTACGGCTAAGATTTGTCGAGGATTTGGCAAACAGGGCGGGGGAAAAACAAAGAGAAGGGTATTTTACAAAGGGAGTGAGGATAAAATAAGGGTAAGGGAAGGGGCTTAAGGGAAAGCGCCAAGAAGTGGTCCTGTGGGTGGAGTAGAGGACCAAGGGAAAAATAGAAGGGGCTAGGGACTTAGCGAGGAGAAGGTGCGGTCCCGTAAGTGAGGTTATATGGAGAAAGGGGTCGGGGCTCAAGCCCAAAGGGGCATAAAAACTTTATTTTTATATGAAGGCAGACAGAGGATAAACAAGGCAGGGGAAAGGTTTGAGCACTTGGTTCGGGTGCTCAGACATATGGAGGAAAAGGGTGGAATATTTTAAGCCCTCGGGGGCTTAAGACGTTAGTTGTAAAAGACTGTCTTTAGGAAAAAAAATGGGTTTTTTGGCCAATCTTTAGAAGTTCCGATAGGAAAAAAGGGGGTTTTTAAACCACAAAAAGGAATTTTTATGGGTTTAGAAGGGATTTTGAGAGGTTTTTAAGGAAAATGAAGGGTGAAGAGAAGGAGGAAAGGGGATTTTTCAGAGGAAAATGAAGGATAAATAAGGGGAAAATGGGCTATTTTCAGAGGGAAATGGACTAATAAAAACAGGGATAAATAGCCTGAAATGAGCTTTTTTCTTTGAAATAGCAGGATAATTTTTTAGGAGACATGGATGAAGATTTTGGTGAATTGACAGACTCATAATGATGAAGGCAGTGAGATTTCTAGAACTTTATAATTTTTCTTTGAAACATTGTTTCTAGAAATCTAGGATTGGCAATTTAGTCATCTTTGGATATCATCAGAATTATGGATGACTAACAGTGGCTCCACTTGGGGAGGACAACTATCTTTTTAGGTGTCCAGAACCTCAGAAATATTTGAGTTTCAGCAGACCACTGCCTCATCCATTGGGAATATTTCTTCTTTTCTTGCTGGTTTTTCTCTGAAAAGGACAACTTTTATCAATCTGCAACATGTAACTTCTTCAAAACAGTATCTCTAGCTACCCAATTTTACTTTTTCCTAGAATTTTTTCTTCCTTTTTGAGTGCATTTGAACTAGCAAACACTTTGATATTTTATTTTTGAAAAGAGAAAAAAACTGTCTAATCCTATCCTTATTTCTTCCAAGAGTCCAGATTAAACTGTTGAACTCTTTATTTTCCACCTAAGCTACTATTTGTCAAGATTAAGCTTTTTGACAAATTTTATTCTCTAGTTCTAAAACAAGAAATTTAAACATAGTCAAATCAGGATTAGACTGTTTGATCTGTTATGGTGTTCAGGGCTATATGTACAACCTGCACATAGACTTTATTTGCAGAAAAATGAAACAAAATTGTGAAGGCTTTAAGATCTGAAAATTATAAACATCCTTCTATTCTATTTCCAGCTCTGGTTTTGATCTATTTAGAGCTCTCTTTTTCCTTTTCTTGGTTCAGATTTTGAGCTTTTTAGAACCATTTCCTTTCTATCCTAATATATTCTACTGATAAGCCAAGTCTAAAGAAATATTATCAATCTGTGCTTCTACTAACTTATCAACATAAATTTAAAGTATGTTCAGTCATGATTAGGATAGATGACTGGACAATATATCGTTTTTGAATCAGCAGTGGCACTTAGATTTGCTCATTTTCAGAAAAAAATTCTTTTGGGTATGGGGCTGTACCTCTTTTGAATTTGCCCTCTTTTATTTTTCTATTGTTTCGTATTTTTTCCTTTTTTCAAATTGAAAAAAAAAATGTTATATACAATGAAAAATTAAAGTTTAGAAATTTAGGACTCTTGGAAGAAATAGTTCTTGAGAATCCTGCCATTGACAGGACCTCCAAATAAATATTCTCCATTCAGCTCTTGCAGAAGGAATGCATTGTGACCCCTAATAGAATGAATAATGTAAGGCCCCTTCCACATATTTTCAAATTTTCCATGTTTTCCATTTTCTTCCCTTCTAGAATCCCACTTTAGAACTATATTTACAACTTGGAAATCATTTTCTTTAGTCCTCTTGTCAAATAACTTCTTGATGCTTTCTTGGACTGTTTGTGTTCTCTTGTACACTTCCTCTCTAGACTGCTGTAAATGAATGGTCTGATTTATTCTTCTCTGCATATCATTTTCTTCGGTTGTACTTCTTGAAGGAGTTTCATGACTGGAACTCCTAAAGAGGTTGGGAAGACTGCATCCATGCCATAAACCAGTTGATAGGGGGGAATATTTATTGACTTTTTGTTGGTTAATCTATCAGCCCATAAAGCATGAATAAGCTTACTATGCCATGATTTTTTATTCTGTTCCAACAATTTTTTGATAATATTGACAAGGCTCTTGTTCAAGGATTCGGCCAATCCATTTCCTTGAGGATAGTCGGCAGTGGAATGACCCAAGGTAATATGATAATTATGGCAGAAGTCAACCATTCTTTTAGATTTTAAATCAATAGCATTATCTGTGATAATCTTTCTAGGACAACCAAATTTGGATAGTATGTTGGTTTCAAGGAACTTGATAATGACAGAGTTAATAACATTCCTAGAAGGTATGGCTTCTATCCACTTGGTAAAATAATCAGTGGCAGTGAGGATCCACTTATGTTGGGCTGAAGAAGATGAGTGAATTTCCCCAATGAAGTCTAAGCCCCATTGTTGGAAAGGAGCCTCAACACTGATGGGATGCAAGGGTAAAGGTAGGATTTTTCTCTTGCCATCAAAAATTTGACACTTATGGCAAGTCATAACAAGTTTCTGAGTATCTGGGAAAAGGGTGGGCCAATAGTAACCAGATCTGAGGATTTTATTTGTTGTAGTCTTCAGTAAATATGTCCACCACATTCTCCCTCATGCAGCTCATGCATGATTCTTTCTGCATCAATCTCAAGAAAACATTTAAGCAATATTACAACAACATTCTTCCAATATAAAACCCCATCTAATATGCAATAATTTAGGGCCTTCTGCTTAAAAAATATATCTTTAGTTTTAGACAGAGAAGGAGGGGTATTCAGATAAAGTAGCACATATATTATATCAACATACCAAGGTGAATTCAGAAAATTTTCTTCAATAAATGGAGCTGTGAATTCTTATGTTTCCTCTAAGACCTCAACCATATTCATATCTAGTGCTTGGAAGTTTGATTCAGCCATGAGTTTTGCTAATCCCTACCCTTTGATTAGTTTGGTAGGCCTGATTTCTAAGTCATATTCTAAAATAAAATAAATCCATTTTCCCCTTTTACCATCAGGGTCTTGATTTAGAATATCGTTGACAACAGTATGTGGGACAAAAACAATGATGTGAGAATGCAATATGTAGACTCTAAAGTCTTTCAATGATTTTACCAAGGCTAATCCTTGTTTCTCCATGATGTTATACTTGAGTGGAGAATCTCTTAAGGCCCTACTAAAAAAGGATATAGGTTGTTCATGCCCCATGTCATTCTTTTGCAGTAATACTACAGCTATTGTATGTTCAGATGCAAAGGAAAAGATATAGAAATCTTTGGTGAAATCAAGACTTATGAGAACTGCTGTTTGAGTGAGAGCTTGTTTCACTAGTTCAAATGATTGTTTTTCTTGTATTTTCCATTTAACACCTAGATCTTTCTTAAGCATGTTTGTGATATTTCTTAATAGCTCAGCAAGGTTGGGGATGAATCTCCTTAAAAATTTTATCTTCCCAATGAAAGATTGTAATTCTTTGAGGTTTCTAGGATGGCTGATTTTCAATATGCCATAAATCCTTTTAGGGTCTACTTTGATTCCCTCTTCAGAAATTATGTGGCCAAGAAGCTTCCCTTCTTGGAGACCAAAGAGTGTCTTTTTGGGATTAAAAAATAAGCCATATTTCCTATATTTCTCAAAAAATTTTCTTAAATGAATCAAGTGTTCTTCATCAGTTTTAGAGAAAACAGTAATGTCATCAAGGTAAATGATTATAAAATAGCCTATGTCTTCTGAAAAGGCTATGTCCATGGCCCTTTGGAAGGTGGCCCCCGCATTCATTAAACCAAATGGTATTTTGACATACATGAATGTACTCCAAGGTGTAGTAAAAGCAGTTTTATGTTGGTCACTTGGGATTACTAAAACCTGATTGTAACCTGAGAACCCATCCAATAGTGAAATTATTTTAGAACCAACCACCCTTTGAAGTATATGATCCATTTTTGACAAGGGATAGTTATCTTTAAGGGAGGCTCTATTTAGATTCCTGAAATCAATGCAAAGCCTAATTTCTCCAGTCTTTTTCCTAACAGATACTAAGTTGGAAACCCATTCCGAATACCTAATAGGAACTATGATCCCAGCAACATACATTTTCTTAATCTCTTTCTCAACTAAAGGTAATAAAATAGGGCTTATCCTTTTGAGTTTTTGTTTGAAAGGTTTCTGATTTTCCTTAAGGGGAATTTTGTGTTGAATGATGCTGGTGTCGTAGGATTTTAGATCTTTGTATCCCCATGCAAACACATCTTTAAATTCTTTGAAAAGTTCTATGTATTGCTATTTTATATGAGCTGGGAGAGTGATGGATAGTTTTATCATCTTGGGTTCTGTTGGTTTGCCTATGTTATGTTCTTCTATGTTTGTTTCCATAGGTTCCATTCTTGGTTCTTTGGCTACATCATTGAAATCAAAAAGTTGTTCTAATAGTGAAAGACCTCTTGGAATTGTATCATTTTTATAGTGTAACACTTCCAGGTCTTTCTCATCTGTGTTGTCAATTATTTTTTCGCTAAAAGTATGTTCAGAATGGTTTATATCAGTAGAAAAAGACAACTCTGTTTCAGGGTATTTTTCTTCATTAAAACAGTTTTCCTCATGGCTTGAAAAAGGTGTTGGTATGGAAAAATCATTCTTTGATTGTAGAAAATCATCTATGAGTTTGTCTCCTTCAAACACTTGCCAGTAATATTCATTGTCAGGTATTGCAGGTATGTTTTTTACCTTTATATCAGATTGTTCATTTTCCTCTAGTATTTGGCAATTACTAGCAGCAAAGGAAAGTTCATTTTCTAGATGATTTTGAGCCCTTGGGATGAAAATGAGTTCATATTTTTCAAAGGGTTTTAGGAGATCAAGGGCAGCATTTCTATATTCTCTGAGTTTTGGGTTTTTGGTTGAATATTCCCCTTTAATATGTCTGATAATTAGCTCAAAATCGCCTTGGATTGATATTATTTTGGCTCCTAAATCCTTGAGTAAGTGTAGGCCAATAAAGAGGGCTTCATATTCAGCAATGTTATTTGTGCATGGAAAATCCAGTTTATAGGAAAATCCTTTGTTTGTGTTCTATATCCATACACCAGCACCTGCACTTAATTTACTACAAGAGCCATCAAAGTTTATTTTCCAAGGTATTTCAATCTCATTTTCATTTTGTTTCTGCTGTTCAAGGCTGCTAAAATCTGGACTGTTCTTTTCTTGAATTGATGGCAGATTTGACTGTTCCAGTAGAGTAAATTCTCCTTTGTTTTCCTTTTCTAGTTGGCTCATTTAATCTTCATTATATAAGATAAAGGAATCCAAATTTGAATGGATGGAGTAGATATGAGAATTGTTTGGTCTATCTATGTTGCTCACCATGTATTTCATGTGGGATTCCCTGTATAATATTCTAGTTTGGTTAAATACTGAGATGGTGGCATAAGACATGTCCATTTGAAGGCTCCCCTGTAGTTTGGCTCCCTATGATGTAGATAGAAGCATGCCATACTTAGGGGGAATTTCAGCTACTACTATGTCCATTACTAGACTCTTAGCAGGGATTTGTGCCAAGTTGACACACAAATCTTTGATTAGGCCTAAGAATTTGACCCTGCTTGAATCAAAGGAGTATAGCTCTTTGTATGGTTTAGTAATTTCTAAACCTAGGCTTTCCATTACTACTTTGGGCATAATATTTTGTGAAGAACCTAAGTCTAGCATGGAATTATGCAAGATTTTGTCATGTATATTTAGGCTGACATAGAAGGGGGGGACAAATCCTTGGTATTTTCCTTCAAATTCAGGACCAATGAATAACTCTAGTTTATCATCTGTCAAGTTTAAAGTATCAATGTCACTGCCTATATTCAAAGCTTTCAAAACTTGGTTCTTATATACATCCTTAGTTACTAGTTCAGCCAAGGGTATGGTGATTTTAATTTTGGAAATTTCCCCTTCAAGGCTGACAGGAACTTTTGTTCTTGACATATTTACATCTGCTTTGTCATTTACAATTCTTTCAGCAATTATGATTTGTTGTTTTTTATTTGGACTGTTATTTGGGACAGATTTGTTAGGGCCATTAGTAGAAGTACTAGGGCAGCTTTGTTCAACACTTTTCTGACTATTTTTGTCTTTATTTTGATCAGTTTTATTGGCTAAAGTGTTGATGTTACTTGTTATTTTCTTAGGCTGATTTTCTGAGGTTTTCTTAACAACAGTACAAGTGTTTTTGTCATTAGGAATTTTTTGGCTCCCTTTTCTTCTAATATTGTACTGTTTGTGTACCTCCATGATTGCATTTTTGAACCCCAATCTGTAATCTTCATAATCTTCCTGATTGTTTTCAATTTGTTCTGAAGAGAAGAATACTTGTTCTTCTTCAGTGAGAAAAACATCTATCTCACTATCAGATCCTATCAGATTCACATGATTTTATTCCAACCTTTCAACTTCCCTTTCTTCTTCTTGATCGATATAGTTTTGTTGAAGGGGAGGCCTAATCTGTTGGTCATTATATATTTGCCTATCTTGACTAGGATCTCTTCTAATATTTTGGTTTCTATTTCTGTTTTGGTTTTCTCTAGGAGGCACTCTATCATTCAGATTTATCTTTTCAAGCATCCTCAACATTACCTTCACTAAGTTATCAATTTTAGTATCTGATGATGAGGTTGATGCTACTGTATCATCCCTGTATGTAACTCTTTTTTCTACTCTCATCCTAGTTCTTTTCTCAATCAGATTTTCTTCTACACTTAAGGCTCCCATCTGCATGTATTCTAAAGTTGAGGGGTCTCTTTCTCTTAGTTGGTAGGCCCTTTCAGGATCAAAATCCTCTGGAAATTTGGCCAAGGCTAAGCCTAATGGTGGTTTCATGTCTGGAGGGAGTGCATTATAAACACTATTGAATCTAGTGCAATATTCTTGGACACCTTCCCCACTGTTTCTTTTGAGATTGGTATATTCTGAAAGGATTTGGATAGGGTTCTTCCTAATTTCCCATTTGTTTATGAATGTTTGATATAAAGAAGGGAGATAATTTATGCTGTGAGGAGCTAAGCCCTTAAACCATTTCTTGGCTTCTCCTAAACTTTGAGCGAAAATTCTCATCTTAATGGTCTCTTCTTCTATTTCCATGTAATCAAAGGCATCATTGACTTTATCTACATGCTGTTGGGTAGTATTAGGTTCATTTCCAGTGAAATGGGGAATTTTGGATTGGTAATCTTTGGGTAAGGGAACTAGAGATTGTGGTAACACAAGTAGAACATATAATGTTGCCATGATAGGAAATAATGGGGGATTTACAAGATGTGGATTAACAAGAGGGAAAGTGGGCTGAAATGGAGTGTTTTGAATAGTGGATGTGTGGATCGGAGTAGAAGAAATACTTGGTCCAGCAAATTGATGATTAGCAGATTTGTTATGGTAAGAGATGAAATGATGAAGAAGTTGAGAATCAGGTGGAGTAGAAGGTGAATCTTCTCTGCTAAAGCTTTATTGCAAATATGTTGTTTCAAAGTCATCTTGGTTTAAGTCACTTGGAGACTTATTTATGAATAGGTTCTTTGTGTAAGGTAGGTCAAAGCGAGGATATTTCAAGACTGTAAGTTTTTCAGGTACAGATCTTGTTCTTGGGATGGTCCTATCAGTAGTTGTTTTTCCAGATCTAGAAATCTGCCACAAAATACTTTCTGGATTGTCAACTATGGTAGGGGAATTAGGATCTGGAAGGGATATAGTATGGACCCTATGTAAAGCCAGGTTTCGGTTTTCCATAATTTTTAGAGAGGTTTGAAGTTTTTAGGACTGTTTTTTAAGATTTTTCCCTCTGACAGTGATTTCTATAATAGGGGACTAGTTTTCTAAACCTCCCCAAGGCTGGTTAACACAATCCTAAGGAAATATGGAGTGCTAGTAAGGTAATTAGGCCTACTAGGGATAGTGGAGTCGCCAGGTGGAAATTTTTAGCATTTTTGAAGGTAAAATGTTGTGTGGTCCACCACCAATGGTTTATTTAAAAACCAATCTGAAATATTTTGGGTTTTTCTGAGATTTTATGTGGTTCTCTGGTTATGAGAGTGTCCTGTACCTGCTTCAACACTTAGCTAAGGTGTTGAAACAAACAAAGTCTACTCTATGGCTTACTAGTAGATTTCTTCAAGGTTTGATAAGGGTCTCTTAGAATCGTAAGGGTTACCTAGATTGCCACTGATTCAGACAGATCCTATCATTATTACCATTATGCAGGCAGTGCTTGAAGAAGCTATATTTCACTTAAACAAATAATGAGTGTCTTATTTAGGGGATTTTACTCAAAAAGGTCCCACTGTGATCGCCAAAATTTTGGGATCCTGTGATTTAGCAGATTGGCATACTAAATGACAAGGAAACTTATAAACCAATATTTAGAGCTCTATGATCTAGCCTTCCTAGTCTCAGAGAGGTATCTCTCAATTATTTGCAAAGATATGACTTGTTTTCTTGTAAAAGGTTGATTTTAGGCTAGTTATTAAGCATGAGTTTGTTTGATTTTTTGATGGGACATGATGATCTAGGCAGCATAGATAGGAAAGGGAAATTTCTAAGTGGGCAATGGAGTCAAGTAGAAGTTTTTAACAAGTTTGTAGATGAATTAGGGGTATCAAAGGGAAAATCTAACTTGGCTATTAGACCAACAAATTTTTTAGGTGAAATGAAATGAACATTAAGAGTTTAGAATGAAAAGTAGAACTAAGGGAAATTAAGAATCCTTAATTATATGTACTTCTCAACAAAGGGACTGAAAACATCATTTAAACATGAAGAAATTTTCCATAGACAGGGCTAACCCTGAATTCTACAAATCATATTTCAACAAATCATAATCTCAATGCTA
Source organism: Pinus albicaulis (assembly GCA_034641835.2). Taxonomy (NCBI): domain Eukaryota; kingdom Viridiplantae; phylum Streptophyta; class Pinopsida; order Pinales; family Pinaceae; genus Pinus; species Pinus albicaulis. The sequence continues at coordinate 114,195 of JAXQQM020058848.1, read as the reverse complement.
ACTTTCAAAATGAAATCTAAGAGTTGAGGAACGCTCTATTTCATCAAAGATTTCACTTCCAAGGATAAGAAAACATTCAAGATTTGTAAATAACTGCATTTATAGAAGAGGGAACTCCTAAAAATCTATGATTACAGCTATAAATACCTTCAAATAAATTATTTGATCAAGTACAAAGGGTATGATCAAAACAAACCTCTTTGGCAGACTTTGGACAATGGTAATTTAAAGGGAGACTTCAAAAATAGTTTTCAAATGGTAGCAAGTAGCAGGGAGAACCATAAATCATTCCTAAGGCCACTGTATTGAACTATTTAGGAAATAAACAAGCATAAGGGTTGAAAAAGCTGTCAAACTACTTAATAAAACCTTCAGCAGATGAAAACATAAAGACATTGAAGAGTAAATAGGTTTAAGGTGCTTCTAGGAGACATTTCTTAGCCTAAACTTTTTAGTCTACTGTAAGTAAGAAAATGATGAAAATAGAATGGAAAATAGGAAAAACATTAACAATTTAGAATATTTCACCAACAGCCAAGCTTAGGGATCCAATGACAGAGCTTTGTCCATCCACAAACAGGTCAAAACATCCACAGGTTCCAAAACATCAAATTCTTTTCAATCTCAGCAGAGCTATGTATTACTTCAAAGAGTTATCAAATGCCCACCCTACAATGAGTTCTAGTGCAGTATATATACTATAAATGAGGAGGTGGAAACATCTAGGGTTCAAAATGTTACTAACGACATAGTAAATGCACTCCTATCCTTAAAAACCATGCAAGGCATAAGGTATGAATGTTTCTCAACTACTTCTCTGTGTTAATAAATCTATCTTTACTTCCTGAGGATGAAACAGCTGAAAAGATTGACTTTGAGGCCCTTTGTTGTCTTTATAATAACTGTCTCACAGTTTTTAAAATATATTTTTGTGTAATAACTGCCAATTTGACCTTTGAGACATAAAGTAAGTGAAAGGTGTCAATTTTGAGTTATTAAGTGAATAACTGCTCCTTTGATGTATCCGAGGCTATCTTTTAAGCTTGAGTCTTCTTGATTTAATTCTAAAACTGCTCTTTAGGCCTAATCTACCTTTATTTCATCATTTAAACTGTGTATTAAGGTCTAATGATGCTTTTAGCCTTCATAATGTAACATTGTTGCCTTTTCCCTTTTTCATTGATTCAAACTATTATTTCTCTGTTTCTTTGGCCTTCAATTGCCCTTTTGCTGACTCTATCCACCTTCAAACTATGTATTTGACCTTAAAACAACAAGATTAAGCCTTTAATCCTTCAAACACATGAATTAAGCCTTTTTATTTTGATTGTTCGATGGATTTCCCCTTAATACACTGTTTTAGTCTTTAACTGTACTTTACTCAACATTTGCTTGTTTTTAGGCCTTTGAACCTTTGTTTTTACATTTAAGCTGTCCTTTTCCCCCTTTTAAAATTGATTTAGGCCTTGGTTTTGTGCTTTAAGCCTGTTCATGCCTCCTTTATCCTTCTTCGGTCTTTTAGTCTTTCTTTTGGCTGTTTTAACCCTTTAAATTGTGGATTATCATTAAAAATGTGGGATTTGAACCTTTAATACTTGGGATTCTCTGTTTTGTTGTGTGCAGGTGTCTTTGGCGTGCTGAGGATCTCATTGCATAACCAGTGCTCATAAAGCACCATTCAAACCATAGAATTAACCCCCGAATGCTCATTTTTTGGTGATTGTGTAGTTTTTTGGGCTTCAGATGTAGTGAACCTCGGCCCTTCTTTTTATTGAACCATAAAAAGGCTTTTGTGGCCTTAAAAATGTCATCGAACCCTTCAAAAAAATCAATAAAACATTAATAAAACCCTGTGGTATTTGGAAAACTGCTTGCAGAGGCCAGCAGAGGGCGGGAGTAGTAGTGAGGAGCGAGATATGCAGGCGGAGTAGGTTTTATGGAAAAAACCCGAAAAAAATAGAGTTTAAAATGACTTTGGCGTGAAAAATAGGCAAAAGTTGTTTTGGAAAACCACCAGCGGTTTTCGCGCGGGGAAATGGTGGTTTTTGGTTTTGCGGGTATCGAACGTGATCCAGTTATTTCGTGACACACTTCCCTTATGAAACCACTAGTTTCGCATGAGTTTGGGTGGTTAAACCTCGGATGGAAAAATCGCACGATATTGCATATGAGCCGTCGGATGGAAAGGGGTAGACCCGACGGTGCGGAGAGGAGCGTAACAGAAAGGTGCACGGGTGAGAGTTTAGTGGGAGACAGGTGGAAGCAGGGGATTGGAGGGGCAGCTCTTTGGGTGGAAGGTCGGCCATATGGTGACGTGGGCTATTTTTCATGGAGCAGCAAGGTCATTGGATCATCGGGTTAACGACTGTTAGCCACCAATAAAAGTTGTCATATCAAATGGTGGCTAAAACATTTTTCGAGCCTTAAAGGAACAAGTTTTATTGCAAAAAGTGTTTTCTCTTCAAGACTCAATGAAGACATCTTTCCCTTTGTCTAAATCTTCACTGCTGATTCCATTTCAAACTTAGAAATTCTGCTAATTTCATTGAGAAAAAAGTGCTAAAAAATCCATTTTTTCCCTCTCTCCACCTCAAAACTAACCTTCATTTTGCCTCCTCTTTTCCTCATAAAATTCCTCTATTTTTCCCTTTTTTCATTTCCCCTTTCATAAAATTCATATTACAGAGTTTAAAATTCATTTTTTAAATTTGTCGAAACCCCCAAATCCATCAGAAAACTCTGAAAATTTCATAAAAAATACACTTTTTGTATTAAGGGTTTAAGCCCCCTTGGGCCAAAGTCCTAACCACTTCCCCTCCATACGCCTTGCTGCTGGAACCAAGCGCTAAGCCATTCAGGCGATTATCACATCGAAAAAATCAGAGCGCACAAGTCTAATTCCTATGTGAAAGCCTCTGATGCGATTAAGCCCTTCGTCCATAAACCACCAATCATATTATCGCTCCATATAACCCCTGTGCCCGTAATCAGGTGCTAAAACATTGTAATAATCCATTCCCGATTGATATTTTCCTTTGTAAAGTTCATAAACCCAGTTTTTCCTAAGTTTGTTCTAAACACGCCCAAACAATGTTTTTTAATGTAAAATGGGTAGTTTTAAATACCGAGCCTGACCTTCCGATGCGATTGGCCCTTATATATATTAGCCCTGGGCCTTTTTCCTTTCATATAATCAAAGGCCCTGCAATCGGGCGCCAGACTACATCATATATATATCCCGCCCTGATACATAAAACCTTTGTTTTTCTTTTAATTTTGGGTTTCCTATGTTATAAAGGATTTTCGCCGGTGCATAATTTGAAACAATCTCGACCGTTGATCTCAAGCCGATCAATGACACGCGCATTATCGCATCGTGATGTTTTTTGGGTGCATTTGTTTCTCCCCTCCGATTGTCGATTCCCCGATCAATCAGCAACTGTTGATCTCCTCCCCACCTTTCCCAGATCTCATGGCCCACAATTTCTTCGATTATTAGCCTTCCTCCGGCTTCAAAATACTCTGATTCACTTCCCATCATTGATCTGATCCTCAGATCAACGGCCAACGCTCAATCGCTTCGGCGCCCCCATGTTCTTTTCCCTGCCGATGCCGATAACTTCAATTTCATCTGGACCATCCACGTGTCCATATCAAACGGTCCCGAACATGTCTCCCGACTTTGGTTAAGTTTTATTCAACCCTGCTCATAATTTTTTTTTGACCCATTACAGCCATTGATCTTTGCAGATCAACGGTCTTTATTGACCCTTTCTCCACTTTGTTATTATTTCATCCAACCCCCAGATTCAATCCTGGCTGTTGATCTTCTACATCCAATGACCCATATTAACCCGACAGGCCTGCCTCCTGTGGGTCTTGCCTTTTTTAAGATCTGATCTCAGTCGTCCATCTCAGATCTGACGACCCGTAATAAAACTGCTCCCTTTTCTTCCGCCCATGCATCTATTTTTTATCGCGCCCATTCTCCACCGTCAGATCTGAGGCCCTAGATCTGATAGCCCACATTACATATCGTGTAACTTTCAGCGCGAAAGATAAATTCCTGAGGGCCGCACGATATTGGTGGTTTTGAAAAGCCACGTGTCGGGCAGGAACGCATATAGCGTTCAAAAAGGAAAAACTGCCTCCTCACCCTTTTCTCATTGAAAACAATGGTTTTACCTCCTGAAACCACCTTCCCCATTTCTATTATGTTTTATCACATGCGACTCTCACCGTTGATCTCTGCAGATCAACGGCCCAGATTTAATCTGGCCTTACACTATCACCCTCCACCTCTGCCAAAGGGTCTTTGACACTTAATCTCCACCGTTGATCTCGTGGACCGATCTCATCTGACAGACCATGATCATCTCGAAGCCTCATTTTCATTTCCTTTGATTTTTACCCCCACCAAAGGAAATTTTGCCTATTTTCTTTGTTTTTCTTCCATTTCTTTATAAAGTGGTCATTTTCATAAATTTTCCTCTCAATCCATCTTGACTGTCGATCTCTGCAGATTGACGAATCTGACTTAATTCTTCCCCACTTTCCTTTTAACCTCCCACAAACGAATCTACACCATTGGATGATGCCATCCAATGGCCATGCTCCTTCCCCACAGCCTCTGAAGAAGTTTACCCAAAAACGCAGTATTTATTAATTTTTATTGTTTTATGTAGGATTTAATGGTTTTCCCATTATATTGAAGAAAATCCAAAGGTCGGGGATGACAATTCCCGTGCCTTTGATTCATCAAAGATAATCCATTCTCAGGGTTCGAACTCACATTTCATCGATGCTTCATGGGCATTGATGCCATATGAGCCCTGTGCGGCCCTGCACATCAACAAGACACAATGAATGAAATCATAATCGAAAGAGTATCAGTGTTGAAGACCTACCACTGTAGAAATAGAGGATTGAAGATGAATTCCATAGTTTAGTTGATTACGGCTAAGATTGATTATCAAAAGCCTAATCCATTAAATTAACACAGAATTAAAGGCAAATCAAATATCTTCAGACAGAAAGACCTCCACCACCACAACAGAGGCCAATTGATTCCTCTCAGCTACCACAGCGCCACCTATTGCCTCAAAGCATTCAAACAGAGGTTGAAGTTATTGATCAAAAAGAAGATATTTGCCTCAGCGCAGCCAAATAGTTAATTCTGCCAAATAATTTAATGCAAAAATATCAGCAGAGTTATTACTACATGAAGCAGAGCCTTAAAAGTCAACAAAAGCTCCCATCGAGCTTAATCCTTTAATGTAAATCAATTAACACAGTAAAATATCTGTACTCTTCTCCATTGAGCCCCTCAAAGGCCAAGAAGCATTAGTCTATATTAATTTAACATTCAAGATCTTTTATTAGATCCCACATCCTCATCCCTTTTAAATATACTTCTGTATAAGATGAGAAAATGCTGGTTGCAGAACTTTGAAATATACTTGTGCTCGAAACTTCTACTTGTAAATAGTATTCATAGGCTCTTTAAGCTCTGCTTGTGGTAGAATAGTTAGGATGTGAAGTGAAGATGATTGCTAACCTGAAACACTATAATTAAAGCTGTAACTGGTTTGAAGCATCAATACAAGTTGATTTATGGGATCCTGATCTATGTTGACGGTGATGTTTTTCTTATTGTAAATCGTTATTTTATTTATGTTTTCACTTTGTCCATTTTCTCTGATAAATAATAGCAATAATAGAGTTAGGATTTACTATATATCAGTACCCTTCTCTGATTGATAAGCTTTATCTAAATATTTTCTTCCAATTTTTGTTATTTAGGAATGATTTAATTTAGTTTGAGCAGTTAGGAATGTTGGCGTTCCCTCGTCCTACTGTCTTAGCTAAATATTGTTTTTGAACGTTATTTTTAGTTTATGTTAATTAGATATGAACTAAGGAAGATATGGTGAGGCCTGGTCCTATTTTTAACCCCAAAGACTATCTGAAAGTTTCCCTTGGAGTGTGTCAAAACCTAGCTAGTTTCGAAGTACTTACCAGATCTTAGACCATTCTTTGTTATCATTTGTGTTTCCCTTTTGTTTAAATGTTTTTCTATTGAAAGTATATCAAAGGATGGCTATTTTTGAAGTACTTACCAGATCTCGGATTTTTTTTATGTCTTTCTTAAGTGTATGTCAAAAGCTGGCTAGTTTCAAAGTACTTACCAGATCTTGGGCTGCTCTTTGTTCATTTGTTTAATTCCCCTTCTTATTGTATCATTTCATTCCATAAATCAACTTTAAAGAGATCCTTAGACATAGATGACTTTCCCCATAGACCACTCTTGAACTCGGTTGTTTCAATTAAAACCCTATTATGACTCCATAGCCCAATGGACTAAAACCAGCATTGCATCCATCTTTTTGGCTAAATCTTGTTCTATTTTCTTGCAACTTCACACCTTTGGAACTCTTTCCATTTAGAACTTTCCACTCAAATAATAATCATGCTCAACCATCCAAAATAAACAAAAAACCCTCGGTCTTCATAACTAGCCTAATATCATTACCCAAAACCTTAAAGATAAACCCATATTTGCAATTATTGGAGAGATCCCTCTCTGAATTCAGGAGGACTAGATCCTAGAATCCCAAAGTGGTTGAAACAGTGTTCTCCCTGCTGTTGGAATTTTCCAATCTTGCTGATTACAGGGAGCTAACATTTCTGGCGACTCTGCGGGGGACAGTATGAGTGATTTTCATTTCAAATAATCATAAGACATCAGAAATTCATTTCTTTCAAATGACATTTGTTCTGTTAGATGGTTGAATCGTTAGGCATAACATCTCTGGCCAAAAAACATTGTTTAGTGAGTAAAAAGCAGCCTTTTAAAGCACTACCAAGTAACGGTAATCATGATGAAACTTGTTTGAATCAGTGACAAACTAGGCAAACCCTAGGATTCTCGTAAGAGTTTATCTAACCTTGAAGGATCAGTTGGCTTAGCCATAAGAGTAGACTATTTTTGTCTCATAACCATAGCTAAGTTTTGAAGTAGATTTAGGACACTCTTAGAAACCACACAACTGAAAATAACTCAGAAAACCCAAAAATATTTCAGATTGGTATTCAATAAACATGGTGGTGGACCATAAGACCTTTTACCTCCAAAGGAGCTAAAAGCTTTCACCTGGCGACTCCACAATATTTAACATACCTGAAGACTGCACTAGGAAGAACCTTAATCATTGGAATATCATTCTAACTCAGTTAGAGGACTGTAGGATTGAATTTTGTACAAAAAAAATTAGTTGACCTCTTAAAGACTATCATATCTGGTTAAACTTTTCTTGTTTAGTTGGATCTAAAAACACAACATAGTGGCTCCTAGAAAGATTCATACTAGAGCCTATCCTGACCCTGACCCACCTGAGATAGTTGATAACCCAGAAAGTATCCTTAGGAAGTATCCTATGGTAAATTTTTCAACTGTATTCAGATCACCCTTGAGAGCTAATTTAGTTCCTGACAATCTTTCATCTCTACAACAATCACAAGCAGATCTAATAAATCCATTTAGAACTAGGTCTCCTGGTGATTTAGATCAGCTAGATTCTAAGTCTTCACTTTCATATCCTGAAACAAGTGAACATCCTGGTAGTAGAGACACAACACCCCCTGATTCACATTTCCTTTCAAATTTAGGTGTCTCTCATCCAAGGTCAACTCAGCAATCTATCCCTGGTCCATCCACATCTCTTCACCCTACATCCACTATCCAAACCACTCCACTTCAACCCACTTTACCTTTTGTTAATCCACCTCTTGTAAATCCACCTCCACCACATATCATGGCAGCATGGTATGCTCCCTTAGTCTTTCATGTACCATTAATCAATCTTCCACAGGACTATCAGTCCAAAATTTCATTATATGATGCTAGGAATGCTACAACTGCATCAGAACATGTGTATATAATGAATGACTACTTTGACAGAAATGAAATTGATGATGATTCTGTCAAGCTTAGATTGTTTGCTCAGAGTTTGGCGGGAGAAGTAAGAAAATGGTTTAAAGGCTTAACCCCCCATAGTATCAATGATCTCCAAGCCTTCCATCAGACATTCTTAAACAAATGGGAAGTGAAGAAGAATCCTCTCCAAGTCCTTTCTGCTTACAAGAACCTCCATAGAAACACTGGGGAGGGTGTGCAAGCTTACTGCACTAGATTTAATAGTGTGTACAATGCACTTTCCCCAGATTTAAAACCTCCACAAGGCTCAACACTAAATAAGTTTCCTAAAGGGTTTGACCCTGAGATGGCCTATCAGCTGAGAGAGAGAGATCCTGCAACTCTTGAAGATATGAAAAAGGGCGCTCTTGCTTTGGAATTTAATTTGATGGAGAAGAGAGAAAGAATGAAAAATTAGAAGAGAATGTCCTTCAGAGAGGAATCTACCCCTTCTACTTCCAACTCAAAGATGGAAAAAGTGATGGAGGAGATGATGAAGAAAATGAGCATCCTTGAGAGAGCACAAACAAGTCAAAACCAAACTGCTCCTCAAAACAGAAACCAGAACTAGAATCAAAATTTTAGAAGAAACCAACCTCCAAACAGACCTAGGGAAGATGATCAACAGATCACTCCTCCCTTTCATCAAAACTATGTGAGTGAGGTTGAGGAAACAGATGAAATAACAGAGGAAGAAGATATCAACATGCTGGGAGTAGAAAATGATGACTTTTAGATTCATTATGATAGAAAACAAGGTCTATACACACCTTATGATGACAAAAGAGATGATGATGAAAGCTATTATCAAGAAATAGAAAATGTCATCATAGAGTCTCAAAGAGAATATGACCTTAGAAGTAAAACTAGTCAACAAACTCCCAACACCAAAACCTCTGAAAAATATTCACAACACATCTCTGTAAACAAGCCTAAAGTTGTCAAACAGAAGGACAAAACAGTAGCTGTAAATTCTGATAAAGGTAAAGAGAAAGGCACTCACAACGTTACAAAACAGAGTGCAGATCTTAGTAGTACTAACACTTCAATTAGTACTACTGTTAAAACAATTTTTTCAAATGTAAATAAAACAAATTAGCAAGCTAATGTTGCTCATAGAGTGGTAGTTAACAAGGATGAGACAAGTTCTTCAAAGAATCAAATCCCTTTTAGCCTAGAGCAAGAAATTTCCAAAATTAAAATCTCTGTTCCCTTGACTGAGTTAGCTGCCCAGAATGTATATAGGACCCAAATTTTGAAGGCTTTAAACATTGAAGAGAATAATGATACAGTCAATATTAATGATGACCAGCCAGAGCTTATTTTTTGTCCAAAGATTGAAGGTAAGTATCAAGAGGGACCTGTTCCTCCCTTTTATGTAGGTTTAAATGTTCACGACAATATTTTGCACAACGTTATGCATGATTCCGGGGCTTCTCATAATTTAATGCCTAAATTTTTAATGGAGAGCCTCGGTCTAGAAATCACCAGACCTTATAAAAACCTTTACTCCTTTGACTCAAGCAGATTAAAATTTTTAGGATTAATCAAAGACCTCTACGTTACCTTAGTCCAGATTCTAGCCAAATGCTTAGTCATGGACATTGTTGTGGCTGATGTGCCCCCAAAGTATGGAATGCTATTATCAAGATCTTGGGGGGCTAAGTTACAAGGAACTATGCAGATGGACATGAACTATGCGACCATCCTTATTTTCAATCAAACAAGAAGACTTTACAGGGAGTCCCATATGCAATACATAGTTACAAGTCAAGACCGACCTCAAAAATCTCCTCTGTATTCTGTAAATATAGGCCTCGATTCTTTTATCCTGTTTAAAAATTAATATTTCACTGAACAGGTCACTTTAATAGAATTGATGGCCGATAGAGAGGAGGAGGTAAACACAACGGAAGTGTCAAAATAGTTTGCTGCATTTGGAAAATTTAGTAAACCAAACACTGGCTTTGAACTACAAGTTATGCATTCATCGCTTTTAAACCTTGAAATTCAAGAAAGCATTCCTCAAATAAATGAAAAACCTGAGGAGTTGAAACAAATTCAACTAAGTGTCGATATTCAAGAACAATCCGAAATCACGTTAGTTAAAGAGGATAGTACCCAAGATGAACCCGAATCTAGTCCTTTGTGGAGTATGAACTTCGATGGGTTATGCAATAGAACTAATGCTAGTGCAGGTGTCTGGATATGCAACACTGAGAAAAACCACACAAAAATAATTTCATGTAGATTAAACTTCCAGTGTTCAAATAACATAGCGGAATATGAATCCCTGCTTTTAGGCTTGAGTTTGTTGAAAAAGTTAGGAGCCAAGAGAATTAAAGCGTATGGGGATTCTGAGTTAATCATTAGGCAGGTCAATGGGGAATACAATGCAAATCACCCAAGACTTAGGGCCTATTGAAACAATGTCGTGGATCTTTTAAAAACTTTTGAGGAGTACCAGATAATTTTTGTCCCAAGAAAAATAAATACCGCGGCCCACATCTTAGCCTTTGCAGCTAGAACATGCTTAACGCCATATGAAACCAAAGACTGCACAACTCAAATAAAATTCAGACCAATTGTTCCTGATAATGAAAAATATTGGCAAGTGTTCGACGGAGAAAAAAAATAGAAGACTTCATGCAATTCAGAAATGAATTCAAACCACATAGTTCAGATTCAGATTATGATACAGAATGCAATAGTGAAGAAAATTTTCTTGGTGAAGAATAACCGTCTCCTGAGGTTGCCAATATTAATCTACTGTCTAGAAAACTTGAAAACAAAACAAAGGTGACTGCAGAGTTAGAAACACATGAGTTAGAAACCCTGCAGTCCAAAGATCAGAGTTTTCCTAAGGGTCTGGCCCCTTTAGAAGAGTTGTTCGATTTTAACGATGTGGCCAAGAAGCCAAAACTGAAACCTGTAGAGACTAAAGTGGAAGAGTGCAATATAGGTAGTGAACTTAAACCTATGATGATTAAACTGTCTAAAACTTTACCAACTCACCTTGAACTCAAATAAATAGAGCTGTTTAAAGAATTTTCTGATGTTTTTGCGTGGAGTTACGAAGATCTTAAATCCTATTACACTAAAATAATACAGCACAAAATCCCTTTCAAAGAAAACCAAAAACCATTCAAACAGAAGCTGCGCAGAATAAACCCTGTTCAGTTGCCTTTGGTTGAGAAGGAGATCAAGAAAATGTATGAATCTGGTATTATTGTCCCTATTAGATATTTTAAATGGGTGTTGTTGGGGTTCCCATGTTTTGGCCAGGTTGCCAAGACCAAAAGATGAGACAACATAGAACCACTTTCGGACCTTAGGAGCTAGCCCTCCTAGGTCCAGAGAGGGATCTCTCTATGATAGTCAAAGGTTTTATGTCTTTGAAGCTCAAATGTTAAGGTTTTAGGCTAGTTATAGGCACAGGGTTTGTTTGTTTGATTGTTTGTGTTTGGTTGTTGGGAATCAGGAAAGAAGGGTCCAATATAAGACAAGGATGAGCAAAGAGAAAACTAGGAAAAGGTAGATAACTTAGGGAACATCAAGGCCATTGGGCAATGGATTCAAGAAAGGGTTTACTTGTGTTCAATGTGCAAGCTTTCAGTTGGGCTAGTCACCTAGAGAATTTGGATCTTAAAATATGGTTGATGGAATGGAACTTTAAGGACTGAAAATGAATGAAGGGGAACCAGCCAATTCTGTCTATAGATCAGGTCAGAGGTCATTCAACTCCAGACCTGCTTGGACAAAACCGGAGGCAAGACAAGGGATATTAGAAAGGCTTAATGAGATGGAAAGATCCTAGTGGGGAACAGACAGAGTTATATACCCCCCAGTGTTCTCAACTCATCTAACTAAATCCTAACAAGAACCTCTAAACATAGATCTCATTAATTCATACATCAGAGAGCAGGCAATGACATCCACTACACTGGTTAAATCAATTGAAATCAATGTTTAGATACACATATAAGCAGAAAAAATAAAAGGTTGGGAGAGCAACAACATAAGGTACCTATCAAGGGTAAATATTATGCCAAACTTCTGATGCGAGCCAGTAGAAATGGAATGAAATGAAATAAAACACAGAGATAAGAAAACATCACCAGCTACTTTAGATCAGGATCCAAAGAAACGTGCTTGTCATATTAAAAAAAATACCAATCAGGTACAACAATTCCCACAGCTTGAACATTCAGTCTGAATACATCAAATCTCAGCCGATCTTACCATATTACACAGAGAACTTGTCTCAAGAGGAGAAAGCTTGCAATCTACTGATATCCAATCAACAACCTTTACAATAATTTCCTTCTGTGCTTTATAGCAGATGATGGATAGAAGGTTGACTGAGGTGGTAGGTGAACACTAAATGTAACATTAAACAAAAAATTAATGTAGGGCCGAAGCCCATTCTGTTCGATTGCTGTGTATTTAATCTTTGTCACTTCCCTTGTGAAGGGCGATCTTCTCCGGATATGATATTGACATCTTTTGGTTGTAGTACTCCTGGTGCTTTGAAAAAAGTGAAATAAACTACTGGGAAGTCTGCCATATAAATGCTCTGGTGGTTTTGGAACTGCTGTTAGGGTGGAAATTCCTTCGGGGACATTGTGCATAATAAAAGCTGTATGGGCTCCCTGTACTTGATGAAGAAAAACATTCTGCTGATGAATAAACCCTGATGTTACCTTTTACTATGCAAAGGATCCTTCTGATTGATCCTCGGGGTCTTCAACCTGGTGCTTTGCCCCTTGAAACACTGATTCGAGGCTTAAGATCTTCATTAACATGCCTTAATCTCCTTTGCGTTGTACTCGGAACACCTTGCCGCTCCATTTTTGCTTCTGACAGGTTAGCTCAGGTTTTAATGGCACCGGGAGATTTTCAGAGTTGGATTCTGTCCCTCTTTAATGCAAGTCCTGTCTTCACCTTCTCGGGTCTTTCTTTTTATAAATCTTGCCTCTGTAAACAATCTTCTCTGATTCCTCTGTCCTTGTAGCAGAGATGTGCATTATGGCGGTCATTCCCTGTTGAGAATCCTGCAAAAACACGAAACCTGTGAAGAGAAACCATGGATGGGGAAATGGAGGAGGTGTGGATGCAGAAGAAGGCCATGCAGACACTGAACTGGGGGAGAAATCGTGAAATAAGGTGACAAATCGTTCTGGTGGAGGTTGGGTGGTCCGCGGAGTGAATTTGACTGAAAAGTCATTAAAAAACATGAAAATGAACGATTATATGCAACAGAATGGTCGAAAGGTACATGAAATGCACGTGGGGTGACATGGCGTACGGAAAGCCAAGTGGACGGATGACGTGGAGACCCGGGCGATGGTGGAATGGTCAATGACAGAGGGAAAAATCAGGACCATTGATCGTGGCAGGGATCAACGGCGGAGGGTAGGCCAGGGGGTACAATGAACAGGGTTAAGCAGTGCGCAGCTTGGATGACCGACGACCGTTGGATGAGGCGCTTGAGATCTGACGGTCAACAACGATTTCGCTCGGCGTCCGTGGTCGAAAGATAATGCGCCGGGGATGGGCGGTTTTGGAGTCGTATAGAAGACACACTTCGAAGGGTGAGTGGAATCGTTGGGCTACCAAGAAATACCGCCCACCGCGCATAAGCGGTGCGGAATAAACAGGCGGTTTCGGAACAGTGCACGGGCGGGGACCACCGGCTGGAGGACTGTGGACCGTTGATCTGACGGGGAAATGAACGACGATCGCGCGGTCTACGAAATGAACGGGGAAAATAGAGGGCGTCAGGATTCATGCTCACCGTCCGATCAAACCTGATCGACGGATGGAAATTCGCCTGAAAATCCCACGGGACCAGCGCCTTCTAGGTTAGCGCTTTGGTCACGACACTGGATCGCATGGAAGGACGGGGTTCGGGGGCTAGTGAAGAAGGGGCTAAGTCTTATTATATGGCCAGGAGTGGGTTTTTTGACCCATTATAATGTATTTTGAGGCCTGAAGGGTAACGATAGGGAAACGGAGGGGGAATTTAGGAAAATAAAGGGTGTAGGGGTTTTTAGAGGGGATTTAGGGGGTTTAATAGGGAAAATAACAAGGGGAAAAGAGGGACTTTGACAGAAGGGGGAAAAGGGGAGAAAAGGGGAAATTTTGCAGGGGTACAAGGGGTAAATGCAGGCCTTAGGGAAAGGAACCATCAGAGGGGATCAATGTTAGGCATAGCACAAAGAGACTTCAAGGAGGATGGGTTTTTAGGGAAAATACATTCCTTGAAGGCTCTAGAACAACCTAGCCCCCAGCTTTCTTGTCAAGAATTTCATAGGGGGGCTAACAGTGGCTCCACATGGGGATGGCTTCTTCTTGAAGGAGTCAAGAAACTCGAAATAATCTTTGGAGTAGGCTAGACGCCTGCTGCTTGGCACATCCCTTTCTTTGACCAGCTGCCACAATATGAATATGTTACATCAGCAGAAACACTTCTCCCAATTGAACTACCTACCCAAACTACAATCCTAGCATTTTTTCTCCTATTAGGGTGCACTTGAGCTAGCAGACCCTTTACATTTTACTTTTCATAAAAAAAAACCTATTCTAAATCTACCCTTATTGCTCCATGAGACCAGATTAAACAGTTGACCTCATATGTTTCTCTACCTAATATATTACCTGTTGGGATTAAACTGTCCAACAGGTTTCTTCTCCTACATTCTAAAACAGAAATTGAAAAACAGTCAAGCCAGGATTAGACTGTCTAGCTTGCTGGACTGAAGACTTGTAGAAAACTGCAAACAAAACTGTGAAGGCAAGAAATCTGCAATTTGAAATATCCTTCTCTGTTTGTGACTCAGATTTTGAGCATATTAGAGTCACCTCTTCTTCTTCGTTTTTAGCTCTTGTTTTAGGCATGTTAGAGCTGATTCTTCCTTTTCCTTTGCTGGTCCAGATTTTAAGCATGTTTGGACCAGCTGTTTTGCTTCCTTTGGCTCAGATTTTAATCATGTTTGAGCCACTCTTTTTGCATTTCAGAGGTTCATGTTTTGAGCATGTCTGAACCTCTCCTTTCCTACTGTTTTTTGAAACATTTTCTCTATTTTCTTGAAAGTAAAACTGCAATGGTATGTACAATGGAAATGGAACTGGAAATGAAAAATTAGCAGAAATAGTGTTTGAGCATCCTTCCATTGACAGGACCCCCAAACAGCTCTGTACCATCAAGTTCTTGTAAGAAAAATGCATTAGGACCCACAGTGGCCTGGATGACAAATGGACCTTGCCACAACCTGTCAAACTTGCCATGTTTACCTTTGTCCTCTCTCCTTGAATCCCATTTCAGAACCTTGTCACCAACCTTGAAGTCTGAAGCTTTGGTTCTTTTGTCGACCTGCCTCTTTATGTTTTCCTGAACTCTGACAGCTCTGCTATACACCTGCTCCCTTGTTTGCTGAAGATGGATTGTTTCATTTATCCTTCTTATCATGCTGTCCTCCTCTGATTGGATCTCCTGGACAAGTTTGATTACTGGAACTCCAATGCTAGTAGGAAAAACTGCTTCAGTCCCATAAACCAGCTGGAATGGTGACATGCCAATAGATTTATTTGTGGTGAGCCTGTCAGCCCACAAAGCATGTATCAACTTTTTATTCCATGACTTTTTGTTCTCTTCTAGCAGCTTCTTAATGATTGCAACCAGGATTTTGTTAGATGATTCAGCCAAGCCATTACCCTGGGGGTAATAGGCAGTTGAATGACCCAGTGCTATTCCGTACCTGTGACAGAAATCAACCATTCTCTTGGACCCGAAAGCAACAGCATTGTCAGTGATTATTTTCCTTGGACAGCCAAACCGAGATAGGATGAAGTCTTCTAGGAACCTAATGATGACAGAATCAGTGGCATTCCTAGTGGGTATGGCTTCTATCCATTTAGTGAAGTAATCTGTGGCAGTCAGGATCCACTTGTGTTGCCCAGAAGAAGAGGGGTGAATCTCTCCAATAAATTCTAGGCCCCATTGCATGAAGGGACCTTCTACAGTGATGGGTTGTAACGGGAGGGGGAGAAGCTTTCTTCTGCTTTCAAAGATCTGGAATTTGTGGCAGGCAAGTATCATTTTATGGACATCGTTGAAGAGTGTAGGCCAATAGTAACCAGCCTTGAGTATTTTATTTGCAGTGGCTTTCCAACTCAGGTGACCTCCACACTCCCCAGCATGGAATTCCTGTTTAATTCTTTCAGCTTCAGGTTCAGACAGGAATTTCAGCAATAGGCCATTTGGATTTTTCCAGTATAGATTCTCATTCAAAATGCAGTAATTTATAGCTTTGAGTTTTATGAACCTGGCCTTGGTTTTGGACAGTTCTGGAGGGGCATTGAGATTGGTGAGCACATAAAGGATATCGGAATACCAAGGAGAGTTCTGAAACTTCTCCTCAACAGTTGGGTGGGGCAATCCTTCTTGCTCATCTAAGGCATTTACCATATTAATGTCAAGGGCCTGCAAGTTTGATTCAGCCATTAACTGGGCCAGGCCTTGACCTTTGATCAGTTTGGTGGGCTTTATCTCAAGGTCATACTCTAATATTGTAGCAATCCATTTGCCCCTTTTCCCATCAGGGTCTTGGGACAAGATATCTTTGACCACTATATTCGGCACATAAGCAATGGTGTGAGAACGCAGAATGTACACCCTAAAGTCTTTTAAGGCCTTTACTAGGGCATAGGCCTGCTTCTCCATGATGTTGTATTTCAGGGGTGCATCCCTTAAGGCTTTACTGAAAAAGGCAATTGGTTGTTCATTACCTTCTGAATTTTTCTGCAGCAAAACTGCAGCTATTGTGTGTTTAGAGGGAAGGGAAAAGATCAGAAAATATTTTGAGAAGTCTGGGCTGATAAGGACAGGGGCCCGAGTGAGTGCAAGTTTTACTGACTCAAAATATTTCTTGGCTTCAACAGTCCACTTAATTCCTGCACCTTTCTTCAGCATGTCAGTCATTCTCCTAAGGTGCTCAGCAAGGTTGGGAATGAATCTCCTAAAGAAATTGATCTTCCCAATGAAGGACTGTAACTCCTTGATGTTCCTTGGGTGTGTGATTTGGAGTATTCTCTCAACTCTCTGTGGGTCTATCCTAATCCCTTTCTCAGATATAATGTGACCAAGAAGTTTACCTTCTTGCAGCCCAAACACAATTTTCTTAGGATTTAAGCACAGACCATACCTTCTACATTTTTCAAAAACTTTCCTCAGATGTTTTAGGTGTTCTTCTTCAGTTTTGGAGAAGACAGTCAAGTCATCTAAATAGATAACTATGAAGTGCCCTATCTCCTCTGAGAAATCTATATCCATCGCTCTCTGGAAGGTTGCTCCAGCGTTCATCAATCCAAATGGCATCTTCACATACATGAAGGTGCCCCATGGAGTGGTAAATGTTGTTTTGAGTTGATCTTCTGGGAGTACCAATATTTGGTTATATCCTGAAAAACCATCAAGCAAGGAGATTCTCTTAGAGCCCACTACCTTCTGTAAGATGTGTTCCATTCTAGGCAAGGGGTAGTTGTCTTTCAGGGAGGCTCTGTTGAGGTTTCTGAAGTCTATGCATAATCTGATCTCCCATGTTTTCTTCCTCACAGCCACTAGATTTGACACCCAATCAGAAAACCTCATAGGAACTATTATGCCTGCATCATACATCTTTTTAATCTCTTTCTCAACTGCAGGAAATTGTTTTGGATTGATCCTACGGAGTTTCTGTCTGAAAGGCTTCTGATTTTCCTTCAAGGGTATCTTGTGTTGAATGATGTTGGTGTCATAAGCCTTTAAGTCTTCATAGCTCCATGCAAACACATCAATGAATTCTTTAAACAGCTCAATGTATTTCTTCTTCATGTCTGCAGGTAAAGACTTAGCTAGTTTAATCATTTTGGGTTTGTCTTCAGTGCTTATGTTGCATTCTTCCACATCTGAATCTGCATGTTCTATTGTGGGTTTTTTTGCTACGTCATCAAAGTCAAAAAGGTCCTCTAAGGGTGCTAGGCCTCTGGGTATGTTCTTGTCTTTGGCCTGCAGTACCTCTACCTCTTCGGTATCTTCGTTTTCACAATTTTTGGTTGGATTTCCAGTTTCTTCAGAAAGGGTGTTTATTTCTATGTTACAGGGTGTTTCTTGTTCATCTGGGGGATCCTCACTTGGGCAACTGTCATCAGATTTTGAGTCTAAATCATAAAATTCAAACTCATTTCTGCCCACCAGGAAATCTTCGATCTGTTTGTCTCCTTCAAAGACCTGCCAATATTTTTCATTGTCTGGCATTGCAGGTCTGAACTTGGTCTAAATGACGATTGTTTGGTCAGCTGGAGTTTTAGGATATGAACTAGCTAGGCAAGCTAATCCATTTGCAATTGCATTTTGACCCCTAGGGACAAACACCAATTCATATTCGACAAATGTTTTCAATAAATCCAGAGTGTCGTTCCGGTATGCTCTTAACCTGGGGTGTTTTGCCGTGTATTCACCATTCACCTGTTTGATAATCAGCTCGGAATCTCCATGCACAGTTATTCTACGGGCCCCTAATTTTTTCAACAGATTTAGGCCTAGGATCAGGGCCTCGTATTCTGCAATATTATTGGTGCATTTAAAATGTAGATTCACAGCATGGCTCTCTGCATGATCATTTTCTGTGTTACGTAGCCACACCCCTGCTCCAGCATTGTTTCTAGTACAGGACCCATCAAAATTCATTTCCCACAGGGGTTCACCATTATGTTGCGTTGGAGGGTCTGTACTAGGTTGCGAGATATCTTGTTCTTTACGTGGTGTATTATTTTGAGGGATGTGACTAATAGGCTGACTGCATTGAGTTTCTGGTTAATTCTGAGTTTCGTTTTCATTTTCCTGCCCATGGTTTTCTTCATCGTATTCTTCTAGGGTAGCCATTATGCTAAAGTCCATGAGCTCTGCGTTTTTGCTTGTATTTCTGCATTCAGACTCTGTCTCTCCCAAGAATTGGTCGTTATAGAGAATGAAAGAATCCAGGTCTGTGTGCACAGAGTACAATGGTGAATTTTCAGGCTTCTCAGGGCTACTGACTAGGAATTTCATCTGAGACTCTCTATACAGTCTTCTAAGTTGGCCAAATATAGGGATAGTGACATATGAGCCATCCATCTGCATTGTTCCTTGCAGCTTGGCTCCCCATGATCTTGACAATAACATACCATACTTGGGTGGCACATCTGCCACCACCACATCCATGACCATACATTTAGCAGGAATCTGGGTCAAGCTCACACATAAATCTTTGATTAGTCCTAGGCATTTTACTCTGCTAGAGTCAAATGAATATAAGTCCTTGTAGGGTCTGGTGATTTCTAGGCCTAACCTTTCCATCACTACCTTGGGCATTAGATTGTGTGATGCTCCAGAGTCATGCATGGCATTATGAAGGATCTTGTCATGAATGTTGAGACTAACATAGAAATGTGGAACCACCCCTTCCTGAAACTTTCCCTCAATCTTTGGACCAAACAAGAGGGCAGGTTGATCATCATTCAAATTCACAGTGTCGTTGTTTTCCCCTAGGTTTAATGCTTTCAAAATTTGGCCTTTATATACATTCTAAGAGGCCAACTCAGATAATGGTACAGGGATTTTGATTTTTGCAATCTCACCTTCTAAATTGAAAGTGGACTGTGTCTTTGGAGTGCTTAACTCTGTCTTATTTGCCACTGTCTTAGTGGCTGTATCAGCTTGTGATTTCTCATTATGTATAGGGTCGGGAATCGTTTTATCAGGAGCACTAACTGCAGTGCTAGTGCTGCTGGTTGGTTGGCTTTGTTTTTCAGTGTCTTGGTTGTCTTTTTCCTTGTGTTTACCAGAACTTTCAGCTGCTGATTTGTTATTTACAGCAGATGATTTAGAAGTTTTATCAGGTATTTTCTTGATGGTAACCTTGGGAGTCTTAGTTTTGGAGCTCTCTTGGTTCTTTTTGCTCCTAAGTTCATATTTTTCTCTGACCTGCATCATAGCATTTTCAAATCCTAATATGTAATCCTCAGTTTCTAACCATTCTTCATCCCAGTATGAAGGTGAGGGTTGGTCCTCCCCTAAATCACAATTAAGGACTGAGTCTTCTGTCTCAAACATATTTATTGTATTCCCTTCAGACTCGTCTATGATTCCCTCTTCTTCATCTAAATTTTTTTGGAAAGGGGGAATAACTTGCTGATCTGATTCTTTTTGCCTGTTGGGAGCATTGTTGTTTCTTCTAAAGTTTTGGTTCTGATTTTGGTTCTGGTTTCTGTTCTGATTGCTAACTGTGAAAACCATATTTTCCATCATTTGTTGCAGCTTATCCACATGTTTAGATAGTCTGTCATAGTTTGGGTCTGATGTGGAGGCTATAGTGTCATCCCTATATGTTACCCTCTTTTCAGATCTCAGTCTTGCTCTTTTCTCAATCAAATTGGCCTCTATATTTACAGCTCCTTTCTGCATGTTCTCCAAGGTGGTGTACTCTTTATCTCTAAGCTCATAGACCATGTCAGCATCAAACCCATCAGGGTATTTGGCCAGGGCCATACCTTGTGGAGGTTTCATGTGTGGAGGGAGAGCATTATAAATGATGTTGAATCTAGTGGTGTAATCATGGACACTCTCTCCTGCATTCCTTTTAAGGGTCATGTATTATGCTAGGAGCTGGCGAGGGTTTGCCCTAACTTCCCATTTGTCTATGAAGGTCCGATATAATGCAGGGAGATCTTGGATACTGCCAGGAGGTAGGCCTTTAAACCATTTCTTCACATCACCCCCTAAGCTTTGGGCAAAGATTCTCATTTTGATGGTTTCATCATCAATTTCCATATAGTCAAAAGAGTCCTCCATGTTATCTACATGTTGCTGAGCTGTGATGGAATCTTTAGCAGTGAAGTGTGGGATTTTTTATTGATAATCATTGGGTAAGGGTAACAAAGGCTGGGGTAATACTAAGGGAGCGTACCAGGCTGCCATGATGATATTATGATGAGGTAAAGGATTGATTTGAGCAGCTGGTATATGGATGACAGGGATATTAGGACCAGCAGAAGTTTGTTGAGCAGATCTAGGGTGGGAGAGCCCCAAGTTTTGAATGAAATGGATATCAGGCGGTGTAGATGGAGGGGTTCCTCTGTCCATAGTGTGTTGACCTCTGTTAGATGGTGTGCTTTGAACCTCAGGGTCTGGCTAGTCTAGACGACTGAATGACCTAGCTCTAGGTAAGCTGTTTGGTAGGTCTAGGTCAAGAAGAAAATGTGATAGAGCTGTTAGGTCTTTTGGTGTAGAATGAGCTCTATGAATGTGACTGGAAATAGTTGGTCTTTTAGGTGTAGGAGCTCCCTTCAGGATATTCTCCGGATTGTCAACTATTTCAGGTGGGTCAGGGTTGGGATAAGCTCTTGTGTGAATGGTTCTAAAAGCCAGAATGTTATACTTCTAACTAAGCAGCTTAACCCTACTTGTTA
The DNA here is from genome assembly GCA_034641835.2 of Pinus albicaulis. Classification (NCBI taxonomy): domain Eukaryota; kingdom Viridiplantae; phylum Streptophyta; class Pinopsida; order Pinales; family Pinaceae; genus Pinus; species Pinus albicaulis. The sequence continues at coordinate 92,732 of JAXQQM020058848.1, read as the reverse complement.
CTTCTACTGTGGTTGATGTTGTTTCAAAGGTTGGTCTCCCAGTGGAGTCTAATGTGAAACCAAGTTAATCAGCAGGCCTACTGATCACCAGTGAAGTCTTGATATTTCAAGAACTATGGAGTTGCCAGGTGGAAGTTTTAGGGTATGTCAAAGGGGTCACACTGTCCACCACAGTGTTCGGGTGCTATCACCTCTCAAGAATAACTTTAGAGCACAACAAACTCTCACCAGAGATCGACTGGGAGGGACTTTACTAGATATGTCACCTCCTAAAGAGGATGAGATCTGGAGGCTACCTGGCCCTGTCCAGACTCTGTCTAAGAGTACAATAGAACACAGAAAATGACACCGAGGCTGTTCAAGAAGAGGTGTGACTAATTTCCAACCTAACTAGAGATTGTGGGTTTGAATGCCTAGGGATGTTTCAAAGTGTGATGCACTCAATTTTCCCCAGCAGAGTCGCCATTATGTTGGGGTTCCCATGTTTTGGCCAGGTTGAGAAGACCAAAAGATGAGACAACATAGAACCACTTTCGGACCTTAGGATCTAGCCCTCCTAGGTCCAGAGAGGGATCTCTCTATGATAGTCAAAGGTTTTATGTCTTTGAAGCTCAAATGTTAAGGTTTTAGACTAGTTATAGGCACAGGGTTTGTTTGTTTCATTGTTTGTGTTTGGTTGCTGGGAATTAGGAAAGAAGGGTCCAATATAAGACAAGGATGAGAAAAGAGGAAACTAGGCAAAGGTAGATAACTCAGGGAACATCAAGGCCATTGGGCAATGGAGTCAAGAAAGGGTTTACTTGTGTTCAATGTGCAAGCTTTCAATTGGGCTAGTCATCTAGAGCATTTGGATCTTAAAAGATGGTTGATGGAATGGAACATTAAGGACTGAAAATGAGTGAAGGGGAACCAGCCAATTCTGTCTATAGATCAGGTCAGAGGTCATTTAACTCCAGACCTGCTTGGACAAAACCGGAGGTAAGACAAGGGATCTTAGAAAGGCTTAATGAGATGGAAATATCCTAGTGGGGAAGAGACAGAGTTCTATACCCCGCAATGTTCTCAACTCATCTAACTAAATCCTAACAAGAACCTCTAAACATAGATCTCATTAATTCATACATCAGAGAGCAGGTAATGACATCCACTACACTGGTTAAATCAATTGAAATCAATGTTCAGATACACATATAAGCAGAAAACATAAAAGGCTAGGAGAGCAGCAACATAACGTACCTATCAAGGGTAAATCTTATGCCAAACTTCTAATGCGAGCCAGTAGAAATGGAATGAAATGAAATAAAACACAAAGATAAGAAAACATCACCAGCTGCTTTAGATCAGGATCCAAAGAAACGTGCTTGTCATATTAAAAACAATACCAATCAGGTACAACAATGCCCACAGCTTGAACATTCAGTATGAATACATCAAATCTCAGCCTATCTTACCATATTACACAGAGAACTTGTCTCAAGAGGAGAAAGCTTGCAATCTACTGATATCCAATCAACAACCTTTACAATAATTTCCTTCTGTGCTTTATAGAATATGATGGATAGAAGGTCGACTGAGGTGGTAGGTGAACACTAAATGTAACATTAAATACAAAATGAATGTAGGGCCGAAGCCCATTCTGTTCGATTGCTGTGTATTTAATCTCTGTCACTTCCCTTGTGAAGGGTGATCTTCTCCGGATATGATCTTGACATATTTTGGCTGTAGTACTCCTAGTGCTTTGAACAAAATGAAATAAACTACTGGGAAGTCTGCCATATAAATGCTCTGGTGGTTTTGGAACTACCGTTAGGGTGGAAATTCCTTCGGGGACATTGTGCATAATAAAATCTGTATGGGCGCCTTGTACTTGACGAAGAAAAACATTCTGCTGATGAATAAACCCTGATGTTACCTTTTACTGTGCAAACGATCCTTCTGATTGATCCTCGGGGTCTTCAAACTGGTGCTTTTCCCCTTGAAACACTGATTCCAGGCTTAAGATCTTCATTAAAATTCCTTAATCTCCTTTGCGTTGTACTCGGAACACCTTGCCGCTCCAATTTTGCTTCTGACAGGTTAGCTCAGGTTTTGATGGCACCGGGAGATTTTCAGAGTTGGATTTTGTCCCTCTTTAATGCAAGTCCTGTCTTCACCTTCCCGGGTCGTTCTTTTTATAAATCTTTCCTCTGTAAAAAATCTTCTCTGATTCCTCTGTCCTTGTAGCAGAGATGTGCATTATGGCGGTCATTCCCTGTTGAGAATCCTGCAAAAACATGAAACCTGTGAAGAGAAACCATGGATGGGGAAATGGAGGCAGTGTGGATGCAGAAGACGGCCATGCAGACACTGAACTGGGGGAGAAATCGTGAAATAAGGTGAAAAATTGTTCTGGTGGAGGTTGGGCAGTCCGCGGAGTGAATTTGACTGAAAAATCATTAAAAAAAACCAAAATGAATGAATATATGCAACAGAATGGTCGAAAGGTACGAGAAATGCACGTGGGCTGACATGGCGTACGGAAAGCCAAGTGGACGGATGACGTGGAGACCCGAGCGACGGTGGAATGGTCAACGGCAGAGGGACAAATCAGGACCGTTGATTGCGGCAGGGATCAACGGCGGAGGGCGGGACAGGGGGTACGATGAACAGGGTTAAGCAGTGCGCAGCTTGGATGACCGACGACCATTGGATGAGGCGCTCGAGATTTGACGGTAAACAACGATTTCGCTCGGCGTCTGTGGTTGAAAGATAATCCGTGGGGGATGGGCAATTTTGGAGTCGTACAGAAGACATGCGTCGAAGGGTGAGTGGAATCGTTGGGCTACCAAGAAATACCGCCCACCGTGCATAAGCGGTGCGGAATAAACAGGCGGTTTCGGAACAGTGCACGGGCGGGGACCACTGGCTGGAGGACTGTGGACCGTTGATCCGACGGGGAAATGAACGGTGATCGCGCGGTCTACGAAATGAACGGGGAAAACAGAGGGCGTCGGGATTCATGCTCACCGTCCGATCAAACCTGATCGACGGATGGAAATTCGCTCGAAAATCCCACGAGACCAGCGCCTTGGGGGTTAGCGCTTTGGTCATGGCGCTAGATCGCATGGAAGGACGAGGTTCGGGGGCTAGTGAAGAAGGGGCTAAGGCTTATTATATGGTCGGGAGTGGGTTTTTTGACCCATTATAATGTATTTTGAGGCCCGAAGGGTAACGATAGGGAAACGATGAGGGAATTTAGGAAAATAAAGGGTGTAGGGGTTTTTAGAGGGGATTTAGGGGGTTTAATAGGGAAAATAACAAGGGGAAAAGAGGGAGTTTGACAGAAGGGGGAAAAGGGGAGAAAAGGGGACATTTTGCAGGGGTACAAGGGGTAAATGCAGGCCTTAGGGAAAGGAACCATCAGAGGGGATCAATGTTAGGCATAGCACAAAGAGACTTCAATGAGGATGGGTTTTTAGGGAAAAGACATTCCTTGAAGGCTCCAAAACAACCTATCCCCCAGCTTGCTTGTCAATAATTTCATAGGGGGGCTAACAGGTGTCAAATATGGTGTCAGTTAGGAAGAAAACTGGAGAGATCATGCTTTGTATAGACTTTAGAGACTCAAACAAAGCTTCATTGAAAGACAACTAACCTTTTCTTAATATGGATCATATTTTACAAAGGGTGGTTGGGTCTAAAAGAATTTCTTTGCTTGATGGATATTCAGGGTACAATCAAATTTTAGTTCACCCTGATGATCAATTAAAGACATCTTTCAGTACACCATGGGGCACTGTCATGTATGTGAAAATGCCCTTTGGTCTAATGAATGCTGGAGCAACTTTCCAAAGAGCCATGGACATAGAATTCTCTGAAGAGATGGGCTACTTCATCATTATATACCTTGATGATGTTACTGTTTTTTCAAAAACAGATGAAGAGCACTTAGAAAATTTAAGAACAGTCTTCAAGAGATGCATAAAGTTTGGGATATCTTGTAACCCTAAGAAAATAATTTTCGGTCTCCAAGAAGGTAAAATTCTTGGGCACATTATTTAAGAAGAGCGTATTAAGATAGATCCAAAGAGGATTGAGGCCATATTGCAGATCTCTCATCCTCAAAACATCAAGGAGTTGCAATCTTTCATTGGAAAGATTAACTTTTTGAGAAGGTTGATCCCCAACTTAGCTGAGCTCCTTAGAAATATTACAAACATGTTGAGGAAGGAGAAAGGGGTAAAATGGACCGTGGAATCAAAGAAGTCCTTTGAACTGGTGAAACAAGCGTTAACCAAAACACCGGTTCTAATAAGTCCTGATTTTTCAAAATATTTTTATATTTTTTCATTTTCATCAAAACATACAATAGCTGTTGTCCTTTTACAGGAAAATCCAAAAGGACAAGAGCAGACTATTGCATTCTTTAGCAAGGCTTTGAGGGATGCCCCTCTGAAGTATAACATTATGGAGAAGCAAGCTTTTGCATTGGTTAAAGCTTTGAAAGACTTCAGAGTTTACATCTTGCACTCACACAACATTGCCTTTGTCCCAAATTCAGTTTTGAAAGATATTCTAACAAAGGACCCAGATGGTAAGAGAGGTAAGTGGATTGCTGTTATTCTTGAATATGATTTAGAGATAAAACCCACTAAAATCATCAAAGGCCAAGGTCTAGCTAAATTAATGGCTGAATCCAATTTTGAAGTTCTTGATATTAATATGATTAATTCTTTGGATGAACAAGAGGAAATCTCAACACCCATTGTTGAAGACCATTTTATGAATTCCTCTTGGTATGCTGATATTATTTACGTTTTTCTTAATTTGAATACACCTCCTGGTTTAACAAAAACAAAGGCAAGGTTCTTAAAGTTGAAAGCTGTAAACTATTGCATTATAGATAGATCTCTTTATTGGAAAAATGCAAGTGGTATATTGCTTAAATGTTTGCCTGAGTATGATGCAGAGAAGGTTAAGCACGAGTTCCATGAAGGATAGTGTGGAGGCCATTTATACTAGAAGACAACAACCAACAAAATATTGAGGGCTGGTTACTATTGGCCTACTCTTTTTCTTGATGTACACAAGATGATAATTGCCTGTCATAAATGTCAAATTTTTGAAGGCAAAAGGAAGTTGTTACCCTTACCTCTGCATCCAATCACAGTTGAAGCCCCTTTTCAACAGTGGGGACTTGACTTCATAGGTGAAATCCATCCATCATCTTCAAGTCGGCATAAATGGATTCTCACTGCCACAGACTACTTCACTAAATGGATAGAATCCATTCCTTGTAGGCAGGCCAATGACTCTGTTATCATAAAATTCATGTAGAATAATATTCTCTCTAGATTTGGCTGCCCTACCAGGATCATCACTGATAATGCAGCAGCATTTGGATCAAAGAAGATGGTTGAGTTCTGTCACAAATATCAGATAACCTTGGGGCATTCGACGGCCTATTACCGTCAAGGTAATGGACTTGTAGAATCTTCAAAAAAGAGTTTAGTGAACATAATCAAGAAGTTGTTGGAGGAAAACAAAAAGTCTTGGCACACAAAGCTTGTGCATGCACTTTGGGCTGACAGATTGAATTTGAAGAAATCTATTGGCATGTCACCCTACAAGCTTGTGTATGGCACTGATGCAATCTTTCCTACCAGCCTTGGTGTGACAGTTATGAAGTTAATTAAAGAGGTTCAGTCTGAAGATAATGACATGATCATAAGGATAAATCAAACTATTCGCCTTCAGCAAACCAAAGAGGAGGTTTATAATAAAGCATTGTAGAAGCAGGACAACATTGAAAAGATTTTTTATAGAAGAACAAAGGCTAGCAATTTCAATATTGGGGACAAAGTTTTAAAGTGGGACTCAAGGAGGGAATACAAGGGCAAGCATGGAAAATTTGACAACTTATGTCTTGGCCCTTATCTCATTCATTCAGCTGCTAGTAATAATGCGTTTTTCTTACAAGAGTTGAATGGAGCAGAGCTGTTTGGGGGTCTTGTCAATGGTAGGATTCTTAAGCATTACTTCTCTTGATCCATGTCATGTTCTGAAAGCCTTTTTATATTTTTTTATCATTGTAAATATTTCATCCACCATTGCATTCAAAGTTAGAAAAATCAAAAATACAAAAATAGTGAAAGAAAGCAAAGAGGGAAGATTGTAAAAACAATAAAGGTACAACCCCATACCAACAAAAAGAGAAAAAAATCTGAAAGTGTGCAAGCTTAAATGCCATTCCTGAAGAACACACTTCTAGTTAGTCAAACAGCTTAATCTTGACTATTTATTTTTAAACTTACTGCTGATAGGATAGTGAATTTGATTTGCCAAACTGTTTAATCTTGGCTTATCAATAGGTAGATTAGGCTAGAAATTAAAGGTTCAAACATGCTCAAAATCTGAACCTATGTTTCCAAAACATGAATGAATCAAATATGTTTATTTCTTGAGTAAAGGATAGAGGTAAACTGGTTCAAATCAGCTCAAAATATGAACTAGATTTTAAGGAAAAAACAACTCAAACATAAGTAAAAATAGAGTTGGAAAAAGATGAAGGAAGTGCTTTGAAACTTTCAGATCTTAAGCCTTCCATTTTGTTTTAATTTTCTGCAAAATAATATCTATGTGTAGCTTGTTTTTTATGCCATAGATCAGCATCAAGTTAGACTGTTCAATCCTGACTTATATGCTTTTGAATTTCTGTTTTATAAATTAGAGAATAAAAATATGTTAGAATGTTTAACCCTAACAGATTGGTAGATTAGGTAGAGAAGCATATGGACTCAACTGTTTAATCTGGGTTCATGGAGAAATAAGAATTAGAAATAGATTAGATTTTTTTTCTTTCAAAAGAATAAAATGTTGTGAAAAGAGTTTTCCAATCCAAGTGCACTCTAAAGAAGAAAAAATGTTAGATCAGTAGGATTGGGTAGGTAGAAAGCTTGTGTTGATGAAGATCCATTGTTTTCATGGCTGCTGATATCTTTTCAGAGAAAAATAAGATCATCCAAGAAAATAAAGGCAGCCTAATGCATAAGGCACTGATCAGCCTCCCAGAGAATGCAAGTCTAAAGTTCTTGATGCCTTCAAGAAGGCACAATCCCCAAGTGGAGCCACTGTTAGTCACCAATAAAATTTGTCATATCAAATGGTGGCTAAAAAAAATTTCGAGCCTTCAAGGAACAAGTTTTATTGCAAAAAGTGTTATCTCTTGAAGACTCAATGAAGACATCTTGCCCTTTGTCTAAATCTTCACTGCTGTTTCCATTTCAAACTCAGAAATTTTGCTAATTTCATTGAGAAAAGACTGCTACAAATCCATTTTTTCCCTCCCTCCACCTCAAAATTAAACTTCATTTTGCCTCCTCTTTTCCTCATAAACTTCCTCTATTTTTACCTTTTTTCATTTCCCCTTTCATAAAATCCATATTACAGAGTTTAAAATTCTTTTTTTAACTCTGCCGAAACCCCCAAATCCATCAGAAAACTCTGAAAATTTCATAAAAAATACACTTTTTGTATGAAGGGTTTAAGCCCCCTTGGGCCAAAGTCCTAACCACTTCCCCTCCATACACCTTGCTTCTGGAACCAAGCGCTAAGCCATTCAGGTTCTTATCGCATCGGAAAAATCAGAGTGCACAAGTCTAATTCCTATGTGAAAGCATTTGATGCGATTAAGCCCTTCGTCCATAAACCCCCAATCATATTATCGCTCAAAATAACCTCTGTGCCTGCAATCGAGTGCTAAAACATTGTAATAATCCATTCCCAATTGATTTTTTCCTTTGTAAAGTTCATAAACCCACTTTTTCCTAAGTTTGGTCTAAACGTGCCCAAACAATGTTTTTTAATGTAAAATGGGTAGATTGAAAGATTGAGCCCGACCTTCTGATGCGATTGGCCCTTATATATATTAGCCCTGGGCCTTTTGCCTTGCATATAATCAAAAGCCCTGGAATTGGGCGCCAGACCGCATCATATATATATCGCACCCCGATACATAAAACCTTCGTTTTTCTTTTAATTTTGGGTTTCCTATGTTATAAAGGATTTTCGCCGGTGTATAATTTGAAACAATCTTGACCGTTGATCTCGAGCCGATCAACGGATCGCGCATTATCGCATCACAATGTTTTTTGGGTGCATTTGTTTCTCCCCTCCGATTGGCGATTCCCCAATCAATCGATAGCCGTTGATCTCCTCCTCACCTTTCCCAGATCTAACGACCCACAATTGCTCCGATTATTGGCCTTTGTCCACCTTCAAAATCCTCCGATTCACTCCCCACCGTTGATCTAATCCTCAGATCAACGGCTAGTGCTCAATCACTTCGGCGCCCCCATGTTATTTTCCCCACTGATGCCGATACCTCCGATTGCATCTGGACCATCCACGTGTCCAGATCGGACGGCCGAGATCGTGTCTCCCGACTTTGGTTAAGTTTTATGTAGCCCTGCTCATAATGTTTTTTCGACCCATTATAGTCATTGATCGCTACAGATCAATGGTCTTTATTGACCCTTTCTCCTCTTTGTTATTATTTCATCCAACCCCCAGATTCAATCCTGGCCATTGATCCTCTACATCCAACGACCCATATTAACCTGACAGGCCTGCCTCCTGTGGGTCCTGCCTTTTTTAAGATCTGATCTCAGCCATCCATCTCAGATCTGATGGCCCGTAATAAAACCACTCCCTTTGCTTCTGCCCGTGCATCTATTTGCTATCGCGTCCATTCTCCACCGTCAGATCTGAGGCCCCAGATATGACGGCCCACATTACATATCGCGTAACTTTTAGCGCGAAAGATAAATTCCTGAGGGCCGCGCAATATTGGTGGTTTTGAAAAGCCACGTGTCAGGCGGGAACGGATATCACGTTCAAAAAGGAAAAACTGCCTCCCTGCCCTTTTCTCATGCGAAAAAAATGGTTTTACCTCACGAAACCACCTTCCCCATTACTATTGTGTTTTATCGTGTGCGACTCTCACCGTTGATCTCTACAGATCAACGTCCCAGATTTAATTTGGCCTTACACTATTGCCCTCCACCTCTGCCAAAGGGTCTTTGATGCACAATCTCCACTGTTGATCTCGTGGGCCGATCCCATCCGTCAGCCTATGATGATCCCGAAGCCTCATTTTCATTTCCTTTGCTTTTTACCCCCACCAAAGGAAACTTTTACTATTTTCTTTGTTTTTCTTCCATTTATTTATAAAGTGGTCATTTGCATAAATGTTCCTCTCGATCCATCTTGACTGTCGATCTCTTCAGATCCACGGATATGAATTAATTCTTCCCCACTTTCCTTTTAACCTTCCGCAAATCAATCTACACCATTGGATGATTCCATCCAACGACCACGCTCCTTCCCCACAGCCTCTAAAGCAGTTTACCCAAAAACGTAGGATTTATTAATTTTTATTGGTTTATGCAGGATTTAATGGTTTTCCCATTATATTGAAGAGAAGCCAAAGGCCAGGGATGACGATTCCCGTGCCTTTGATTCATCAAATAGAAGTCATTCTCAGGGTTCAAACTCACGTTTCATCGATGCTTCATGGGCATTGATGCCATATGAACCCTGTGCGGCCCTACACATCAACAAGACACAGTGAATGAAATCACAATCGAAAGAGTATCAGTGTTGAATACCTACCACTACAAAAATAGAGGATTGAATATGAATTCCATAGTTTAGTTGATTACGGCTAAGATTGATTATCAAAAGCCTAATCCATTAAATTAAGACATAATTAAAGACAAATCAAAGATCTTCAGATAGAAATACCTCCACCACCACAACAGAGGCCAATTGATTCCTCTCAGCTACCACAAAGCCACCTGTTGCCTCAAAGCATTCAAACAGAGGTTGAAGTTATTGATCAAAAAGAAGATATTTGCCTCAGCGCAGCCAAATAGTTAATTCTGCCAAATAATTTAATGCAAAAATATCAGCAGAGTTATTACTACATGAAGCAGAGCCTTAAAAGTCAACAAAAGCTCCCATCGAGCTTAATCCTTTAATGTAAATCAATTAACACAGTAAAATATCTGTACTCTTCTCCATTGAGCCCCTCAAAGGCCAAGAAGCATTAGTCTATATTAATTTAACATTCGAGATCTTTTATTAGATCCCACCTCCTCATCCCTTTTAAATATACTTCTGTATAAGATGAGAAAATGCTGGTTGCAGAACTTTGAAATATACTTGTGCTCGAAACTTCTACTTGTAAATAGTATTCACGAGCTCTTGAAGCTCTGCTTGTGGTAGAATATTTAGGCTGAGAAGTGAAGATGATTTCTAACTTGAAACACTGGACTTAAAGCTGTAACTGTTTTGAAGCATCAATACAATCTGATTTATGGGATCCTGGTCTATGTCGACGGTGATGTTTTTCTTATTGTAAATCGTTATTTTATTTCTGTGTTCACTTTTTCCATTTTCTTTGATTAAGAACAACAAGCATAGAGTTAGGATTTACTTTATATCAGTACGCTTATATGACTGATAAGATTTATCTAAATGTTTTCTTCCAATTTGTGTTATTTAGGAATGATTTAATTCAGTTTGAGCAATTAGGAATGCTGGTGTTCCCTTGTCCTACTGTCTTAGCTAAATATTTTTTCTGAACATTATTTTTGGTTTATGTTAAGTAGAGATGAACTAAGGAAGATATGGTGAGCCCTGGTCCTATTTTTATCCCCAACAACTATCTGAAAGTTTCCTTTGGAATGTGTCAAAAGCTGGCTAGTTTCGAAGTACTTACGAGATCTTAGACCATTATTTGTTATCATTTGTGTTTCCCTTGTGTTTAAATGTTTTTCTATTGAAAGTATATCAAAGGCTGGCTAGTTTCGAAGTACTTACTAGATCCTGGATTGCTTTTATGTCTTTCTTAAGTGTATGTCAAAAGCTGGCTAGTTTCAAAGTACTTACCAGATCTTGGGCTGCTCTTTGTTCTTGATTTGTTTAATTCCCCTTCTTGTTGTATCATTTCATTCCATAAATCAACTTTAAAGAGATACTTAGACATATATGACTTGCCCCATAGACCACTCTTGAACTCAGTTGTTTCAATTAAAACCCTATTATGAATCCATATCCCAATGGACTAAAACCAACATTTCATCCATCCTTTTGGCTAAAGCTTGTTCTATTTGCTTGCAACTTCACACGTTTGGAACTCTTTCCATTTAGAACTTTCCTCTCAAATAATAATCATGCTCAACCATCCAAAATAAACAAAAAACTCTTGGTCTTCATAACTAGCCTAATATCATTACCCAAAACCTTAAAGATAAACCCATCTTTGCACTTATTGGAGAGATCCCTCTCCGGTTTCAGGAGGGCTAGATCCTAGAATCCCAAAGTGGTTGAAACGGTGTTCTCCCTACTGTCGGACTTTTCCAATCTTGCTGATTACAGGGAGCTAACAATGACGACCGTTGGATTAAAATAAATCGACGGTGGGGATCGGTGCAGAGGGTGGATGTTTAAACATCGGTCGGGGGAATTGAGGGTGAAAGGAGAAGGATGGTGGTCGTTAGATCAAGGCTTGAGGCCTTGATCTATGGCTGATATTTGTCAAGGATTTGGCAAACAAGGCGGGGAAAAACAAAGAGAAGGGTATTTTACAAAGGTAGTGAGGGTAAAATAAGGGTAAGGGAAGGGGCTTAAGGGAAAGTGCCAAGAAGTGGTCCTGTGGGTGGAGCAGAGGACTGGGGGAAAAATAGAAGGGGCTAGGGACTTAGCGAGGAGAAGGTGTGGTCCCGTGAGTGAGGTTCTATGGAGAAAGGGGTCGGGGCTCAATCCTAAAGGGGTGTAAAAATTTATTTTTATATGAAGGCAGACATAGGCTAAATAAGGTGGGGGAAAGGTTTAAGCACTTGGTTTGGGTGCCCGGACATATGGAGGAAAAGGGTGGAAGATTTTAAGCCCTCGGGGGCTTAAGCCCTTAGTTGTAAAATACTGTCTTTAGGCAAAAAAATGGGTTTTTTGGCCAATATTTAGAAGTTCTGATAGGAAAAAAGGGGGTTTTTAAACCATAAAAAGGAATTTTTATGGGTTTAGAAGGTATTTTGAGAGGTTTTTAAGGAAAATTAAGGGTGAAGAGAAGGAGGAAAGGGTATTTTTCATAGGAAAATGAAGGATAAATAAGGGGAAAATGGGCTCTTTTCAGAGGGAAATGGACTAATAAAAGCAGGGATAAATAGCCTGAAATGAGATTTTTTCTTTGAAATAACAAGATAATTTTTTAGGAAACACGGATGAAGATTTTGGTGAATTGACAGACTCAGAATGATGAAGGTAGTGAGATTTATAGAACTTTATAATTTTTCTTTGAAATATTGTTTCTAGAAATCTAGGATTGGCAATTTAGTCATCTTTGGATATCATCAGAATTATGGATGACTAACATAGTGCATGCATGAATGGTATGCAATGTTTTTCCTTTACCTTTGGTGGCAGGTTCCTTTTTGTGGGAACATGGCGTCACAATGTCTGCCTTAGAGCCGAGGAGTGGTTTTAATTCATTAGGATGTGGGTAGATATGGGTAGGGTGGCCTATTACGTCGTATATGGCGCAAAATGGTGATTCCCGTTGTATGGTGGGAGTTTCCAGCTTCTTTCCTCTCTTCTCAGTTTTCTTAGTCGTATTCATTGGTTTTTCAATGGGAATTTCCTTTGCAGGGATGTTTTCGATTGTTTCTTGAATGGGTGGGGCCTCCTCGGGAGTAAGGGGCTTTAACCCTGTGGAAGTGATGTGTGTGTCTCCTGTCCCCGTAGGGGGAACGAGATACCAAACTAGTATTGAAAACGATCTGTTTCGTGACACCACTATTGCCAAAACTTGTTGGGAGAGGAAACCAGCTAGGGGGTAGCGGAAAGGGGTTTGGGAAGTAGCATAGGCTAGAGAGGCCGGCGTGGCCAAGGACTCAATGTCATTACTACTTGTGTCTGTGTCCTGACTAGCTTCGGTGTTTTATGTGGACATCATGCACAACGGAGCTCCTGTGACATCAAGTGATGACTCAGATATAATGGGGGGATCTCCTAGGAATGACCCTAGGACGTACGACAACTTGAACTATCCAGTGCCATACTCTTGGTACCGTGAAAGCGTGTCCAAGGATGTATCTACGTAGGGTAGAATTACATCAGTGTTTGTTAGGGGTCGTTTCTTGCTATGCGTCAATTGATCAACAGTAATGATGTGGTCTTCATGGGGGGACATGATAATGTGGAAGACGAAGGAGGCTATGGCTGACATGGCGTACATAAAAATCTGACCAAGGAGTATATTATTGTCCAAGTGAGTGTCCAAGACTTCAATGTCTATAAGGACCATCTTTCCGGCTAAGCAGACCGAGACGTTTTGGTAGAGACCAATGGGGGTTGAGGGATGACCATCACATTCTCTAAGCATGATGATTGATGGTTTTAGTTCGGGAGACCCTAACTTCTACCAAATGTTTTTTGACATGATGCATGTGGATGCACCCTCTTCAATGACACATTGGTGAATGGTGATATTTTGGACCAACACTAGTATCTGAAAGGCGACCATCGAAGGAAGCCTAGGGGTGGTTTTGTCTAAATCAAAAGGCATTAGGCACACATCGGTAGGGTCGATAGCACCTAACGCAGAAAGCAAGGCTTTCTTTTGTTTTGGGAATTACTGGAATACTTCCAAAGCTGACATAGTAGTGGGAGATTGGGCTAAATTTTCCACGATGCTATAATTATGGGCTACTTTGGAGTAGTTTCCTGCTCGCCTATTTGGTCCCTTGGACATATTTGGCAATGGTTCAATAGGCGTATTTGAAATGATCAAAGGTGTAGTTGGTGCACTGGTACTAGCCCCTGACATGTTGGTGTTTGGTGGGGTATCGTAATTTCGATTCCATGTTTGAAAAAACATCTCTTTGCCAATCATGTAGATTTCGTGGTTGTTTTTTCCGGAGTCCTCAAGATTTTGTTGCTAAGTGCTAACTATCCCTTGATGGAGGAAAGGTTCTTGCGTCACAGTTGTCTGTTGGGAATATCCTCCTTGTCCTTTGTTACTCTGTAGCTTCTTTAGCTCAAGAGATTGGGACAGTGGTGAGTGTAATTTCCTTACTCACCATAGATCGAACATGAGTGTTTTGTTCGAAGAGGTGGCCTTTTTCTCTGCCATTGGGAATTTCTTAGCTCTTGGTTTTGATTTCGGTAGGAGTGGACTCTAGCTTGAGATCATGGAGGGCGTTGTTGGTTGTTGCCCCCTATCTAGGATTCCCTTTGGGCTTGTTTTTTCCTTTTTTCTTAACCATGTTGGGAGGGTAGTTCTCCTAGTTATATGGTTGGTGTGGCTGGTTTTGGGAAGGCTGCACAAAGTTCACGTGTGAACTGTTCAACATAGGCGGGTCTTGTTCAGGGTACTGAGCATAACGCGGTCCCCGGTTTGCACTTGGCTATTGGGGGGGAGCTCTTCCGTCAGTATGTCTATCTGCACACTGGGTCCCCTAAGCTGGACGATAGGGTCCTCCATGGTGATACGATGACGCCCTACTGGTAGAATTTTGCTGAGGCATATGATGAATTTGAAACTAGGTTGTGGTATGTTCTGGATAGAATCATACATATAACCAGGGTTTTGACTGCTGCTTCCTGGGTAAATTTGGGTTAGTGACCCAATTAAACTGTTTGTAGAGTTTGACGCACCTAACAGTTCTTTATAAGTTTGCAGGCACGGGGCATTCGGTAGGATATTGTAAATATATCCTAACTACGTATAAATCAGCTCGAGTTGTTGAGCCTTACTGATGGCATCCTCTTCGGATATGGGCCTTTTTTGCACCATATCCTTTGAAATATCTACAGTGAGAGTTTTCAGGAATAGGTATAGTAGTACTGGATCGTCGAGTTTGGCTTTACATAAACTACGACATCACTACCATTCGTGGAGATGGTCCGAGATATGGATGGTGGGGATTTGCTTAAAGTGCGTCAATAATTCCATTCCAGTATCATGGTGGATGGGTAACTGAAAATATGTGAGGAATGTAGTGGTGAGGACGATAAAGGTTCCATGTGTAGAATAGGGTTGCTCCACATACCATTTTGTTGCCACTCCTATCAGAGTGCGTTGAAATAGTCACAGTCGAATAGTATCGTCAATGATGTTGTTCGATGAGAACCATAGCTGGACAGTCATTACATGATTTCTTGGGTCTTCTGCTTGCCTTCCCTTGAACTTTGGAATTCCTGAAGGCAACTTCATGGGCATGGGAGGCCATATAGGGTTGTGTGAAATGGGGTCATTCATCAACTTGGTTAAATCTGGTAGATTCAACGAATCCAGAGAGGGTGACTGCGAGGTTGAAGCAATTGCAGCTTGTGAAAACAAAAATTTCTGGTGAGGTAGAGGGTTTTGTCTGTGATGTACCCTATTGTGTATTCGACTGGCTTCCCGAATCGGTAGCACTCATTTGCCCTCTAGGGGTTGTGGAAGGAGTGGTATGTGGTGTGGTGTTGGGGTACCGACCAGGGTTTCCAACTATGGATGCCCCAATAAACGATGTACTAATAATAGTGGTAGGATTCTATCTTTGATGCCTAAATGGTGAAAGACCTGGAACCCCTCCCGCTAATGGGGGGAGGTCTAAAAGATGTCTAGATCAACGAGGTCCCGTTGGGTCCATTCTGGTGTTGACTAGGTATGGCTTTGGAAATATTTGAGAGGATACAGATTATTATCAAAGCAACATTTCGATTGCATACATAAAACAAAGAGAAAATAAAATTAATTTTCCCTTAAAATTATCCTATGTGATTAGTCAATCAAAAAATATGGTTTTTTTTGTTTGTTTGTGTATGATACTAAAATCCTAGAAGACATAATCGTCCTCACACACTCAAATGTAACTGGGCCTTGAGAATATATCTTGTGAGTGCTGGAACAACATCTCGTAAGAGTTGGTGACGCCCCTAGTCAGCCGAAGAAAATCCACCAAGGTAAGTGTAGAGGATCTAGTGCTTGCCTGCACCGTCACCTAGAGGGAAAGGATGCCCTAATTTTGGCCACTAAGTACCACTGTCCCACATGAGAATTTGAGTCTTGGGCTTCTTGGTAATTTAGCTAATAGTACAGAGTATCAGCTGAGTTAGGTAGCCCCAACTGATACCTGCCCGCACTACGCCTAAGCCTAACCCCCTCTGAAACGGGTCTCTGCCGCCCTCGGGTTTTCTTTTCCGTGGGCTGATAGGTGGATTTAAAAGATCCCTAAACAGTCAAATTATATGTTTCAAGATGAAGAATGATCAAGGTGGCTTATTGGATGACTACCCCCTTGATCTTAACTTAGACTATAAATTCTTTTGTGGCCCCTGTGGGGAGAATTTAGTGAGTTTTGTTAAGTTAGTTTTAGGTGTCTTTGCTTTGCTTAGTGTGTGGATGTGTGTGAAAAAAAATTGAACAAGTACATAGTTTGAACGTGTCGATATGCGATGATCCTTTTCAAAATCCTCTATTAAACTATGTTCTATTGTTCCTTGCTCAAAATAAAAACATGTGCGGATATAGGCCACTTTGTATTTTTCCTAGTTAATCTATGTGATCAACTACAAGGAGATGGTGAGTAGTGAATAGAGAGTGTTCATATGCTTGGCTAGGATCACTGAAGGGTGCAAAGGAAGCATAGATTACTTTATCTTCTATCAAAAATTCAATCCTGGTCCCGAGATCCTAGTGAAAACATTGAACTAAACTAATTAATTTTACACTAGAAAAAGGAAACTAGCTAAGCATGCATGGACTTGGGCCATGTAATATTCCTAAATTAGCATGCAGCTAAATGGAATATTAATTTTTCTCTTAACATATAGTTAGATGAATAAATTGGTAGGGATGCCCATAAATATTTTTAGTAGCAATAAAATCCCTCTTAATGTGAAAATGGATCGTATTCATAGCTGGATAAAACACCTTCATGTGTGAACAAGGGCTAATGCATGAAGACAAGGTCAAGTTTGACCAAGTCAACGGAGCTGAAATGGAGGGAGTGAATCATCAATAGAGACAACCCAGTATGAATGTGGATTATCTTAGATAGTCATATAAAGTTGGATTGAAGACCCTTAGGTGTGAAAATGGGCTGGAGCAGGTTGAAGAGGTCAACTTTGACCAAATCAAACAACGTTGTTATGGAGGAGTGGCATTAATGATGGGACAACATCGTTTTGGAGGTAGATTGATTGTGTGATGGTGGAAACCCTAATGAGTGGGACCCAAGGTGAGAAGGCTCACATTGTTTATAAGGAAGAAGATGGTAGCCATATGGGGTCAGGTTATGAATATTATTTTAACATGTCTGTTTAGACTTTTTCTCTCTTCAGCTGTTTAGCTAAGATTGCTGGTGTTGTTTAGCACAGGGTATTCCTGTTTAGGAATTCCACCTCTTTCCTTCAGAGGCCTCTTGGGAGAGTACTGATCTATCATTCCACATATCCAGTATTCTAGCCAAGCTTCAGTCTTCATCTACAACGTAATTTCTACAAAATATTGTGTTGTGTTGCATGGTGTTGCAGTGGAGGGTTGAGAAACCCACTTTCTGAGCCAGTTTTCCATAGGAGGAAGGATTCATTATCTTGGGAGATCAGTTTGGAGGGTTCTTGAGAAAATTTTAGATATTTGGCACTAGGCCAACTATTTTCATCATTTACAGTGCAGTTTTAGTCTAGAATTGTGTTATTTTGGAGGGCAGCTTTAAGAGAGGGTCTTGTGGCTCTTGTAGAGTGTTTTCCTATGGTTGAATGGTTCAACCTTTCATTGGAGGAGACCTTTGAGGAGATCTACACCAGCTGTACATTATTTCAGCCTTCTATTTCATGAGCTTCAGTTTGCAATGATTCTTCAGTCCTAGGATTGTAGATCACCATTTGTATTTGGTTGTATTTCCGGAAACCCTTCCCGGGTTCTCTTGGATTTGTATAAAAGAGACTAGATCTTAGTTTTTGAGCATTATTGATTATTATAATAGCATATCTATTTGTCTCTATAATTTCAAAGTATAAACCCTCATTAGACTGTGTTAGCCATCCATAGTTTTGATATATTCAAATGATGGCTAAAACAGGTCTTTTAGCCTTCAAGAAACAAATTTCAAGCAATCTGTGAGTTCTTGAAGCCTTGTTGTGTCTCTTGTCCAAAATAACCCATCTCACTAATATCTTCACTTCAAAATCATGCTTTTCCAAAGAGAAAATTTCTTTTTCATGGCCCCATATCCATCATTTAATTCCTCCATTTCATCTTCACAATTCCCCCATATCACTCATTTTTTCCCCTTTTCTTATCCTTCATTTCTTCCAAAGAATCCCTTTACTTACCTTTCATTTCCATTAAAGGGCTATCAAAACCCATTTTAGACCATTTTCCCCCTTTTATTTTGGTTTAATTTAGCCTTTTTTACCTATCGGAACCCCCTTATAAGGCTAAAAAACCCTCATTTTAGCCTTATTCCGATCTTTTTAGCATAGGGCCTTAAGTGCATTTCGTTTAAGCCCCTGGCCTCATTTCTGTCATATGACCCAGTGCTATGGCCAGTCGCTAAGCCCATTGGCTTATCGACACCTCGCACCTCACGCTTCCCTGCTTCCATCTCCCGCATTTCTGCCGATGGCCGATCCCCCGAGAAAATATCCACCGTTGATCTTGTTTAAGATCTAACGGTCCACGCTCCATCGAAAACTGCAAAGGGTCACTTCCGCCTTCCTTTTCACCGCCGATACGCACTCCGCCGATTAAATTTTGGTCGTTGATCCTCCAACGATCCAACGGCCAGCGGGGTCCCTCCCTATTCTCCCCCTCCATCTACCATCTTCCCCCAGAACAGATCTTGACCGTAGATCTCCCAGATCTAACGGCTCCCATTAATCCTCTCCTTTCAACCTCGCCCTTTCCATTCTCCTTCATCGCCCAATCTCAGTCGTTGATCATCCGGATCCAACGGCCACCATTGGTCCTCGGTTCTAAACCCCGCCCAATAGACATTTCGCTACCCGACAAAGTAGATGACGTCACTGCCAGTTCGACCCGACCGTGCATCTTCCCCGTTGCGTTAACCCTCCGCCGTAGATCTGGATCCCCCAAATCTAACGGCGTGCATTCGACTTTGCACTCGTTTCTCCACAGAGATTTAACACCTCATTTCAACGTGAAAAAATTAGTTTTGGGGGACACACATCACCCAACCACCTGTATCGTGTCCGCCCATCTCTTTACCACTTACAACCAAACTGTCATGCGAATACCACCCTGGTTTTTCATGAAACCGCCCATCATATCATCGCGCCATATTTAAATTTAAACCATGATTTTCGCTTCTGCCATGGTTTTACCTTCCATTGCTGCATTCACACTTCCTCTGCAAATTCTCCTCCACCTCTGCTAAAGCCCTCTGAATCAGTTAAAACAAAAAATGTAGGATTTCACATAACATATTGGTTGTTTTGTGCAGGTTTCATGGTGTTTAAAGGTTTAAAGTCGTTCCTCAGTCAATACAGAGGCTAAGAGCCAAGGATGACGATCCTCCGTGGCTCTAAATGTAGAAAAGGGACCAAGCAGGGTAAAAAAATCACGTCTTAACCAATGGATCATGACCATTGGCCAACAATCGAGCCCTCTAGCGCCGTGTAGCCACCTGTCAACACCAGCAAAATTTAAATCAAGAAGAAACCATGAAGACCATGAAGAGTATCAGGAGATAAATTAAAGGATTAAAAATGAAAGCCTGAAGATCAAAAAGCTTAATCCACAGTCAAAGGATAAAAGTACAGTTAAAGCCAAAATAATGTTTGAAATGATGAATATGAACAGATCAACGAAGGGAAGCCTTAACTGCTATAACATCAAGGCTTTCTACTCCTCCAAGGACCAAAATTCCCCCTTTGGCCTAATTTGCACTCCAAGACATCGTGACATTCATTTTGACAACAAAACCTCTTTAAAATTGTTAAAGAAATTATTACACAGTCATGGGAGGCCTCAAAACCGAAATATGATAGTTGCTTGTCTCAGAGGTCAAACAGAGTACTTCGACCAGAGATATCTTCAAAGGACAGACCTCAGAGTTACTACCAGCCTACTAGTTGGCTTCAAATTCAACTAAAAGCAGTTAAAGTGGAACAAACAGTTATTTCTATGATTATTAAGAAGAATGGGCATTCGAATACCCTCCCTCCTGCCTTAATTAATATTTATTACCATTTCCGCAGCACTCGTCCTTTTTTTCACCTATATGTATTCATAGAAAACTTATTGTAAAGGGTTGGAAAATTGTTAATTGCCAAACTGTTATTGACTAAGAGTTGCTGAGTAGTTGTAATATAGTAGGTGTTGGTGTTCCCATGTTTTGGCAAGTTGGAAATACCAAAATATGAGACAACATTAGAACCACTTTCAGACCTCAGGATCTAGCCCTCCTGGGTCCAGAGAGGGATCTCTCTATATAAGCAAAAGTTTTATGTCTTTGAAGCTTCTGTGTTAAGATAATAGGCTAGTTATAGGCACGAGTTTGTTTTTTTGGTTTTTTTTGGTTGTTGGGAATCAGGAAAGAAGGGTTCAATATAAGACAAGGATAAGAAAAGAGGATTTTAGGCAAAGGAGAGATAACTCAGAGAACACTCGAGACCATTGGGAAATAGAGTCAGGAAAGGGTTTACTTGCTATTCAATATGCAGGCTTTCAGTTGGGATAGTCATCTAAAGCATTGGATCTTAAAGATGATAGTGGGGCATGGAAAGACAAGAGAGAAGGTGAAAGAAAGAAAACCTTCAAGGTGACCTTTCAGAAATCTGATCCAGGGACAGGACATGCCGTTGGACAACCTATGATCCAAGACCTAAAAGGTTAACTCTTCAGAAAAGGAGACATTAAAGATTTAGACACAAAGGTGAAAACCTGAGATCAGAGAGAGACTTTGAACTCTCAATGCTTCGGCATACAAATTAAGGGAACTTGGAAAGGTTCAATTAATTGAGAAGGACCCTAGTGAGACAGAGACAGAGTTCTAAAATCCCAGTATCCCAATTAATTTAATTAAAGCCTAACAAGAACATCTAAGAAACATATTCTTTAATTCATACATCAGCTAGCAGTATATATTTAGCCACTACACTGGTTAAATTAACTTGAATTAGTGCTCAGATAACACATATTGCAGAAAACATTGAAGGCGAGGAGAGCAGAAACATAGGGTACCAAGCAAGGGTAAATCCTATGCTAGATTTCTAATGTGAGCTAGAAGAAATGAAATGTGATGAACTACGAAGGAAAACAAAGATAAATATAGAAAAAACATCACCGCTGCTTTAAATTAGGATCCAAAGAAATGTGCTTGTCATATTAAAGAGAAACACCAGTCATGTACAACATTACCAACAACTTGATAGTCAGTCTGAAAACATCTCCCTCAACCTATCTTACAACTTTACATATAGAACTAAGTCTCAAGAGAACAACTTACAATTCACAGATATCTGATCAACAACCTTTACAATGTTTTCTCATGAGTTTTATATCAGAAAGAGAGGCGGAGGAGGTAGATGAAACATTAAATGAAACATTAAATAGAGTAGGAGCAGTGGGTCGAATCCCATTCTGTCTTAATGTCTATGCATCAAACTTCTGTAATTTTTGGATGAAAGAGTGGTCTTCGATAGGCTGCAATTTACTCCAGGTATGTCTTTGATGTATCCTCGGCTACAGTACTTGTGGTACTCTGGTGAATTAAACAAAAGGTAGAACAATGATTATGGGGTTCGCCATGCTGTGTAACCCATGCTTCTGGTAGCACCAGGACTGTTTTCAGGGCAAAGATCTCCTCTGGAACATGGTATAGAATGAAAACAGTATGGACATTTCATCCTTTCATGGGAAAGAATGTTTTGCTGATGGTGACACTAATATATAGTTTTTTGTGTGCTTAGTCTTCAACCGGTGTCTTCGTCCTTTAATGCGGGATTAGGTGCTGAATGTGCGATTAACAAGATAGAATCCCTCTAATCCTGCCTCTGTTGTGTTTCGGAATCACAGTGTGCTGTGATTATGGAGGGAGAGAAAAAATTTCCGCTCTGCAAAACATGCAATCAATGAAATAAAATAATTACAAAATCAGGGGTGGCGGAAGACACATGGTGAAGGCCTGGAGGAAAGGTGGTGCACAGTGGGAACAGTGGCTGGGCGGAAGAATGAACATGGGCCATCCGGTCAGCTGGGATGGCGACGATCAACGGTGGAGGCTAAACAATGTAAAAACTTCGGAAGTTGGGAAAAATACAAAGGAAAAGAAAAATGTGACGAAAAACATATGACGTGGACTTCTGGTAGTGGGACCCGGTCAAAGGTGGGGGAGACTCATTCTGGACCATCGGATCTCAGGAGGAGATCGACGACTGTGATCGCGTCGGAGGGTGATTGCCTGTGGGCCAGGGGTCTTGTTTGCTTCGGTTATCCCCTGAGCATATTTGGGGCGTGATCACCGTCGGAAGGCCAGCCTCGGATCAGACGACGCACGTCAATATCGCGCCAGGCTCGCAGTCGAACTTTAACGCGTGATGAGAGCGGGTTTTAGAAACAACTTGAGGACACGTGTCGGCTGGTGACGTTGATCGCTGCCGATCGGGAAAAACAGCCCTCCGTCTAAAAGCGGTGCGATAAAAACCGCCGGTTTTACACAGTGATTTACCGTGGGGACCACCGAGGCATCTGATTTGCGGGCTGTTGATCTGTAGATCAAATTGACAGTTGATATGCGATCGGAGGGGTGAACGGGGAAGAGCGGGCGCGATGAGACTTGCGAATACCGTCGGATCTATATAGATCGACGACGGGTATTGCACCCAACCATTGATCCGATAAGCACGCTATGGGCAAGCGCTTGGTTTCAGCACCCGGGTCATGTGGAGAAATGGCTTACGGGGGTTGGAGGAAAGGGGCTAGCCTGATATATGAAGAATATGGGTTTTTTGGCCTGTTTTCAATGCAATTTGAGGCCAAAAAGGGATAAAGGTAGAGGAAAAAAGGGGTTATTTGGCCAAATAAAGGGTATTTGTGAGGCTTAGGAGGGATTTGGTATGATTTAGAGGAACTTAGGGGGGGAAAGGAGAGGGAAACAGAGGCTAAGAGAGGATGAAATAAGGGGAAAAGGCCTTTGGGTATTCTTCTTCACAACAGAGAGGCTTATTGACTTATGAAACAATAGTGAAGGTTTATCAAAGGATAAAGGGCATAAAAAGACTTCAAGGATGATGTGTTTTCAGGGGAAATGCATTCCTTGAAGGCTCAAAAACTTTGTTGCCCCTTGTTTGCTTGTCAAAAAATTATAGGGGGCTAATAGTAGGTTGGGAAGAGAGGTATCAGACTGTAAAAGCTATTGGACTCAAAGTATGTAACTGGTCTTGGACATCAAATAAACGAGCAGATTCATAGGATCCTCGTCTATATTAATGGTAATGTTTTTCTTACTGTAATTGTTATTCTCCTTATGTTTCCATACTGTCCATTTTCTCTGATAAATAACAACAAATTTAGAGTAGGATTTACTGTAAAGTACCCTATTTCTACCTGATAAGCTTTATCTCTATGTTTTCTTCTAATTTTTGTTTGAGAATGAATCAATATAGTATAACCAGTCAAGGAATGTTGGTGATCCCATGTCTTGTAGTGTAGAACTTGATATTCTATTCTTGAATGTTCTTGAAAGGTTTGCTAAGTAGAGTTAGGAACTAGGGAAGTCTATGGTTAGCCTTGTCCTCTAGTTTTTCCTCCAACAACTACTTTGAAAATATCCCTTGAGTGTATGCCGAAAGCAGGATAGGTTCAAAGTCCTTACTTGATCTTAGGCCACTCCCTATGTTTATCTTAAATGTTTTTCTACTTTCTAAAGGTAGTCAAGAAGATTACTGAATTTTTTGTTTGATGAGCTGACTTTAGTAGGAGTATTGACCAAAGAATTCTATGGTTTTCCTTGTCCTTTGTCTTGCTTTAAAATAGTCACTTTGAAAGGCTTTTCCTTGTTTAGTGAAGTTAATAGATTCTTAATTGGTTATTAGCTTTACTTCCTTCACATCACTTCTTAATGTTTCATACCACAAACTCAACTTAAAGAGATATTTTGATATAGATTACTTGCCCTATGGAAACCCTTGAACAGTTGTTGTGCAAGTAAACCCTTTTATGACTCCATAGCATAATGGATTAGCACTATTTCTTGACCTATATTCCCATGCTAAAATATCCTTCAATTTATTCCCTCCTTCACACTTCACATGACCTTCTCATTTAATGATCCCCAACCAACAAACAAACAAATCCCTTGTGCCTCATAACTAACCTAATATCATATCATGAGCCTATAAGCATATCATTCTAAAACACATATAGAGAGATCCCTCTCTGAATACAGGAGGGCTAGATCCTAGGATTTCAAATTGGTTTTGATGTTTCCTTTTCATTTGGTATGCCAATCTACCAAATCACAGGACCCCAACATAATGGCGACTCCACTGGGGAAATTTTGAGTAAATTGCATCTTAGACATCCTTAAGAGCACAGAAGACCCAAAACATCCTTATATTGGTATTCAATTTCTGATGGTGGACAACAACTCATCTTAAAACATTTGAAATCATCCACCTGGAAACTCCACAACTCTCAATAGACATAAAGACTCCACTGAGAAACCCATTCTATCATAACATCACTCATACTCATTCAAGGAAACTTTGAGGATTAAGTTTTCTTTGTTAAAGACTAGTTTGCCTCTAAAAATTGTCATATTTGGCTAAATTTTATTTTCTATTGGTCTAAAATCAACATAGTGGCCACTCCACAACTCCTAAAAGACCAAAAGACTCCATTGGTGATTAGTAGGCCTGCTGATTACCCTTGGTTTCAGAAAGACTTCACTGGGACAACACACACTACCATTGAAACATCGTGCACACCCATGATTAGAAAGCGTCAAGGATTTAGTTCTCTTTGTCTAAGATTAGTTTGTTTCTAAAGATTGTCATATTGGGCTAACATTATCTTCTGTGGGTCTAAATATTAACATACTGGCTTCAAAAACAATTCACACCAGAGCCTATCATGACCAAAATCCTCCTGAAATAGTTGATAATCCAGAAAGAATTCTTAGGAAGTCTCCTATATCTAGGGATCCAACTATTATCAGTTCAAGTCATAGAGCTAATTTTGTCCTTGAAAACCTTTCAGCTCTTCAAGAGATCCAAGTTGACTTTTTTTTTCCATGTAATTTACCAAGAACTAAGTCACTTAATGATATAGATCAGACAGAATTTGAGCCCCCAAGTTCACCCCAACATAGTGGTGACCATAGTAGCAATAGAGAAGCCACTCCACCTGATATTCATTTCATTCATAAATTTGGTTTCTCTCACCCAAAATATACTTAACAGTCTCTTTCTGGTCCAAGCACTTCAGTTATCCATACACCCATTGTTCAAACCACTCCACCTCATCACCTTCATCCACTAGTAAACCCCCCATTCCTCCCACAAAATCCTACGATGGCTACAAGGTGTGCTCCTCTAGTCCTTCCTTTAATTTTAGTTGTCTTACCACAAGGTTACCAGTCCAATATTTATTTATATGATGCCAGTAGTCCAACTACTGCTTCACAACATGTGGACAAAATGAATGATTACTTTGATAGGAATGAAATAGGTGATGATACTATTAAACTCAGATTGTTTGCTCAGAGTTTATGGGGAGAAGTAAGAAAATGGTTCAAAATCTTAGCCCCACAGAGCATCAACGATCTTCTTGCCTTTCATAAACTATTTCTGAATAAGTGGAAAGTCAGAAAAAACCTTCTCCAAATTCTATCATAATATGAGAATATTAAAAGGAATTCAGGGGAAGGTGTACAGGAATATCGTGCTAGATACATTAGGGTGTACAATGTCATAGCAGCTCATGTGAAACCTCCATAGGGCCTAGCTTTAATTAAATTCCATGATGGATTTGATCCTAAAATGGCCTAACAACTGAGGGAAAAGGAATACCTCACATTAAAAGATATGCAGCAAGGGGCAGTGAGCGTCGAGGAAAATTTGATTGCCAAAAGAGTTTGGATGAGGACTGAAAAGAAAGTGACATATAGGGAAGACACTGCACCTTCCACATCTGACTCAAAATTAGACAATATAGCCAATAACCTTGATAGGTTAGAAATAATGATGGAGAGGATGGCTATCCAAACAAATGCTCAGAATAGGAACTAGCCTCAAAATCAAAATCGGAATTTTAGGAGGAACCCCTCTCAGATTAGACAAATAGATACTGATTAACAAATCAGACCTCCATTTCAAGAAAATTATATTGATGGAGATGATGGAATGATCGAAGAGCCAGAGGGAACTAATATAAACATGTTGGGGGTAAGTAATGAAGACCCTGCCTTTTTCATAGGAGATGACCAGGCCACATATACATATTATGATGATGAAGGCTTAGAATCTGAAGACTATAGGCAAGGCTTTGAGAATGCCATCATGGAGGTCCATAAATAATATGACCTTAGGAGCAAAAAGAACCAAGAAACTTCCCAAACAAATACCTCTGAAACTACTGTTAAAAACAAATATGAAAAGGTGGTTAGAAGGGATGTTGAAAACAACAAAACAACAGCTGAAATTTCAGGTAAAAACAAGGGGAAAAGCACTCATACCACTGATAAACAGAGTGTCGACCCTAACAGCACTAGCACTTCAGCTAGTACCCCTGTAAATACAGTTTTAACTGATGTACATAATAAAAATCAACAAGCTGATTTTGCTGATAAGTTGGTGACTAACAAAACAAATTTGAGCCTTTCAAAGAATCGGTTCCCTTTCAAATTGGAAAGTGAAATTGCTAAAATCAAGATCTCTATCCCCCTCACTGAGTTAGTCACTCAAGATGTATATAAATTTCAGGTGTTAAAGGCTTTGAACATAGAAGAAAATAATGACTTTTTCAACCTAAATGATGATCAACTAGCCCTTTTATTTGGTCCTAAAATTGAAGGAAAGTTCCAAGAAGGAGTGGTCCCTCCTTTCTATGTCAGTTTGAATATCCCTGATAAGATTTTACACAATGCTATGCATTATTCAGGGGCTTCTCATAACCTCATGCCCAAAGTAATCATGGAGAGATTAGGCCTTGAGATAACTAGACCATATAATTATTTGTATTCTTTTGACTCTAGTAGAGTAAAATTCTTAGGCATGATCAAAGATCTTTGTATAAAATTGACCCAAATCCCAGCCAAATGCATAGTGATGTATGTGGTAGTGGCTGATGTGCCCCCCAAATATGGCATGCTTCTTTCAAGATCATGCGGTGCTATGCTTCAAGGTACCATGCAAATGGACATGACATATGCCACCATCCCTATTTTCAGCCAACTTAGAAGACTTTATAGGGAATCACACATGAAATTTATGGTGCATAGTCAAGAAAAATTAGAAAATTCCCCTCTTTACTCTGTCCATATAGACCTAGAGTCATTCATTCTTTACAATGATGAAAGCTTTGATGAGTTAGAGTTGGAAAGTGAGAAATCACCCAACATAACAAAAAACATAGGAGGAGAGGATAGGAAGGGAGAGGCCCTCAAACAGTTTTCCAAATCTGAAAATTACAACAAATAAAATAGAGAGTATGAACAACCCAGTGTCCACCAGCTTAGTGCAAGTCATGAGAGTCAAGAAGAAAGTCCTCAACTCCATGAAAAATTTAAGGAATAAGACCAACATAAAAATGTTGCAGAACCCATAAAATTGCATAATGACAGTCAAAACACATAGGACAAAGGGGAAAGGAATGAAAACAACAACAAGTCTGAAACTAGCCCTCTTTGGAGTATGAGTTTTGATGGGTCTTGTAATAGAACTGGTGCAGGAGCAGGTGTGTGGCTTCACAACACAGAGAATAATTATGCTGAAAGCCATTCATACAAGTTAAACTTCCAGTGCACAAATAACATAGCAGAGTATGAAGCACTCCTCTTAGGACTAAATTTACTGAAGAAATTAGGAGCCAGGAGGATAGCTATTCATGGAGATTCTGAACTGATCATTAGAGAAATAAATGGAGAGTACACTACCAAACATCCAAGACTAAGAGCCTATAGAAATGATGCCATGGACCTTTTGAAAACTTTTGAGGGATGTGAACTTGTTTTTGTCCCTAGAGACCAAAACATTCTTGCCAATGGTTTAGCTTGTGCTGCCAGTTCATGCCAAAGACCCTATGACAACAAACAGTTCACAGTCCAAGTGAAATATAGACCAGTTGTCCCAGACAATGAAAAGTAATTGCAGGTCTTTGAGGGAGATAAACATATAGAGGACTTCCTGTAGTTCAGAAATGAGTTTGGATTGCCAAATTTAGACTCAAAAGTATGATAAAGACTGTCTTAATGAGGAACAGCCTATTGAAAAAGAACCTTCTCCCATTGCAGGAATAAATATGCTAACCAGATATTTCGAAAATCAAACAGAAGACTACATAAACTTAGGTAGAGAGGACATAGAGATACTACAGTCTAATGACAAAGGCTTACCCAAAGGACTAGCACCTCTAGAAGATTTGTTTGATTTTAATGATGTTGCCAAGAAACCAACGATAGAACCCACCAAATCTAATGTTGAGGAATGCAATATAGGCAGTAAAGGCAAGCCTAAAATGATCAAATTATCTAAGGCATTGCCAAATCACATGAAACTGAAATATATTGAGTTGTTTAAAGAGTTTTATGATGTATTTTCTTGGAGCTATGAATATTTAAGGGTACATGACACTGAGACCATTCAGCACAATATACCACTTAAAGAAAACCAGAAACCGTTTAGGCAAAAATTACACAGAATAAACCCTGTGCAGTTACCTCTGGTTGAGAAAGAAATTAGGAAAATGTATGATGCTGGAATTATTGTCCCTATGAGATAATCAGATTGGATATCTAATCTTGTAGCTGTAAGAAATAAGGCTCTGTATTGACTTTAGGAACTTTAACAGAGCCTCATTAAAGGACAACTATCCCTTGCCTAAAATGGAGCACATCTTAGAAAGGGTAGTTGGTTCTAGGAGGATTTCTTTGCTAGATGGATTTTCAGGATATAATCAGATATTGGTACTCCCTAATGATCAACTTAAAACAGCCTTCACTACTCCTTGGTACACTTTCATGTATGTGAAAATTCCTTTTGGATTAATGAATGCGGGTGCCACCTTTCAGAGAGCCCTGGACATTTCTTTCTCAGAAGAAATAGGCCACTTCATTGTGATTTATTTAGATGATATTATAGTATATTCCAAAATATATAAAGAAAACCTAGTACACCTAAGAAAGGTCTTTGAGAAATGTAGAAAGTATGGGCTATCCTTGAATCCCAAGAAGATATTGTTTGGTCTCCAAGAAGGTAAGCTTCTTGGTCATATCATATCTGAAAAAGAGATTAAAATAGACCCAAAAAGGGTTGAAGCTGTATTGCAGATCAGTCACCCCAGAAACATCAAAGAACTTCAATATTTCATTGGAAAGATTAATTTATTAAGAAGGTTCATACCCAACCTGGCAGAGCTCCTTAGGAACATGAAAAATATGCTAAAGAAAGAGATAGGAGTTAAATGGACCTTAGAAGCAAAGAAATCCTTTGAACTAGTAAAACATGCACTTACTCAAGCACCGGTTCTTATCAGTCCTGATTTCACTAAGGACTTCCTCATATTTTCATTTGCATCAGAACATACTGTGGCTACTTTCCTATTACCAAAAAATCCAGAAGGACAAGAGGAGCCAATTGCATTTTTCAGCAAGGCATTAAGAGATGCACCTCTGAAATACAATATCATGTAAAAACGGGCCTATGCTTTGGTCAAAGCCTTGAAGGATTTTAGATTTTATATCTTACACTCTCACATTATTGCATTTGTGCCTCATGTAGTGGTAAAGGACATTTTGTCACAAGACCCTGATGGAAAAAGAGGAAAGTGGATTGCTGTGATATTTGAATATGATTTGGAAATTAAACCCACTAAACTCATCAAGGGTCAAGGCCTAGCACAATTAATGGTTGAATCTAACTTGCAAGAACTTGATATAAACATGATAGATGCATTATATGGGCAGGAAGAATTACCAGCCCCACTTATTGAGGATCATTTCCGCAATTCATCCTAGTATGCTGATATTTTGTATGTGCTTATTAATCTCAATGCCCCTCCTGGATTGTCTAAAACAAAGGAAAGATTCTTGAAGTTAAAGGCTGTTAATTACTACATTTTAGATATTTTTTTATATTGGAAGAATGCCAGTGGTTTATTGCTTAAATGTTTGCCTGAGTTTGATGTAGATAGGATCAAGCATGAGTTTCATGAAGGAGAATGTGGAGGCCATCTCTATTGGAAAACCACTGCTAATAAAATCCTTAGAGCTGGTTATTACTGGCACACCCTCTTTCAAGATGTCCACAAAATAATAGTTGCCTACCATAAATGCCAAATATTTGAAGGCAAGAGAAAACTGCTTCCCTTTCCCTTGCAACCAATCACTGTTGAAGCTCCTTTTCAGTAATTGGCCCTATACTTCATTGGGGAAATCCATCCTGCCTCGTCTGCCCAACATAGATGGATACTCACAGCCACTGATTATTTCACCAAATGGATAGAAGCCATCCCTTCTAGGAATTCCACAGACTCAATTATCATAAAATTCCTTGAAGACCATATCTTGTCTATATTTGGCTGTCCTAGGAAAATTATCACTGACAATGCTACTGCATTTGGTTATAAAAAGATGGTTGATTTCTATCACAGATATCATATTGTTCTTGGTCATTCCACAGCTTATTACCCTCAAGGTAATGGGCTGGCAGAGTCTTCCAATAAGAGTCTGATAAACATGATAAAGAAGCTGCTGGAAGAAAAACAGAGTTCATGGCACAACAAGCTCGTACATGCTTTATGGGAAGATAGATTGACAACAAAGAAGTCAATTGGAATGTCTCCCTATCAGCTAGTTTATGGAGCAGATGCAGTTTTTCCTACCATTTTAGGAGTGCCAGTGATGAAGTTGGTCAAAGAAATACAATCAGAGGAAGATAGCATGATGACAAGGATAAATCAGACCATACATCTTCATCAAACCAGGGAAGAAGTTTATAAAAGAGCACAGAAAGTACAAGAGAATATCAAAAATCTGTTTGATAAGAGTTCAAAGGCAAGTGATTTCAAAATTGGTGACAAAGTACTCAAATGGGATTCCAGGAGAGAAAATAAGGGCAAACATGGCAAGTTTGACAATTTATGGCAAGGCCCTTACATCATTCAATCTGACATTGGTCATAACGCATTTTTTCTACAAGAGATGGATGGTATAGACCTGTTTGGGGGTCCTGTCAATGGCAGGATGCTCAAACATTATTTCTACTGAAATATCAGTTTAAAGCTTTCATTCTTCGTTGTAAATATCATTGCTTTATTTTTTTTTGAAAAAAAAGAAAAATACAAAAAACAATAGAAAAGGAAAAGAGGGCAGATCGAAAACAAGAAAGGTATAGCCCCATACCAAAAAGAAAGAAAGCACTTCTATTTATTCATGCAGCCCAATCATGACTAAATAGGCTTTCAATTTACTGTTAATAGGTTGGTGAATAAGATTTTCCAACCTGTTTAATCTTGGCTTATCAATAGATTAGATTAGGATAGAAAAGAATGGTTCAAACATGCTCAAAATATGAACCAAAGAATCAAAATAAAGGATGGCTCTAACAAGCTCAAAACCTAAGCCAAAGAAAGGAAAAAGAATGGTTCTAACATGCTGAAAACTTGAACCAGGTAAAGAAGAAGAAGACAGCTCTAAAAAGATCAAAACCAGAGCCGAAAGAAAGAAAGAAGGAAGCTTGTAATTTTCATATCTTAAGCCTTCACAGTTTTGTTTTAATTTTCTGTAAATTTCAGTCTATCTGGAGCTTGTTTTTATGCCATAGTCTTATAGAAAATTAGATAGTATAATCTTAGTTTGTTTGTATTTAAATTTCTGTTGTAGAATATAGAGAATAAGATCTGTCAGACAGCTTAATCTTGACAAATAGTAGTTAGGTAGAGAAGCTAATGAGTTCAACTGTTTAAACTAAACTCATGGAAGTTATAAGGGTAGATTTATATTAGTTTCCTTCTTTCAATAAAAGAATAAAATGTTGATGTCAAAAGGTTTCCAAGTCCAAGTGCACCTTATGAAGAAAAAAATGTTAGGGAAGTAGGTTGTGTAAATAGTTGTCTGGGAAGAAATTGATTTGTTATGATGTAATGCTAATCATCTTTTCAAGAAGCATGACCAAAGAAGAAAGGGTTGTCAAAATGCAAAGCACAGGTCTACATTCCAGAGATAAATCTCTGAGGTTCTTGACACCTCTAAGGAGATGCCATCCCCAAGTGGAGCCACTGTTAGCCATCCATAACTTTGATATATTCAAATGATGGCTAAAACAGGTCTTTTGGCCTTCAAGAAACAAATTTCAAGCAATCTGTTAGTTCTTGAATCCTTTTTGTGTCTCTTGTCCAAAAGAACCCATCTCACTAATATATTCACCTCAAAATCCCGCTTTTCCAAAGATAAAAACTGTTTTTCATGGCCTCATCTCCATCATTTCATTCCTCCATTTCATCTTCACAATTCCCTCCATATCACTCATTTTTTCCCCTTTTCTTATCCTTCATTTCTTCTGAAGAATCCCTTTATTTACCTTTCATTTCCATTAAAAGGCTATCAAAACCCCTTTTAGACCATTTTCCCCCTTTTATTTTGGTTTAATTTAGCCTTTTTAACCTATCAGAACCCCCTTATAAGGCTCAAAAACCCTCATTTTAGCCTTATTCCGATCTTTTTAGCATAAGGCCTTAAGCACCTTTCTCTTAAGACCCTGGCCCCGTTTCCGCCATATGACCCGACGCTATGACCGACCGCTAAGCCCATCTGCTTATCGGCACCTCGCACCTCGCGCTTCCCCGCTTCCATCTCCCATATTTCCGCCGATGGCCGATCCCCCAAGCAAATCTCCATCGTTGATCCTGTTTAAGATCTAATGGTCCACACTCCATCGTAAACCACAAAGGGTCACTTCCACCTTAATTTTCATCGCCAATATGCACTCCGCCGATTAAATCGTGGCCGTTGATCCTCCAACGATCTAACGGCCAGCGTGGTCCCTCCTTATTCTCCCCCTCCTTCTACCATCTTCCCCCAGAACAGATCTTAACCGTAGATCTCCCAGATATGACGGCTCCCATTAATCCTCTCCTTTCAACCGCACCCTTTCCATTCTCCTTCATCACCCAATATCAACCGTTGATCATCCGGATCCAACATCCACCATTGATCCTCGGTTCCAAACCCCTCCGAATAGACATTTCGTTACCCGAAAAAGTAGATGACGTCACTGCCGATCCCTCCCGATCGCGCATCTTCCCTGTCGTGTTAACCCTCCGCTGTAGATCTCGATCCCCCAAATCTAACGGCCTGCATTCATCTTCACGCTTTTTTCTCCGCAGAGGTTTAACACCTCATTTCAACGTGAAAAAAGAGGATTTGGGGGACACGTATTACCCACCCACCTGTATCGCGTCTACCCGTTCCTTTACCGCTTACGACCCAGCTCTCATGTGAATACCACCCTGGTTCTTTGCGAAACCACCCATCATATCTCCGCACCATATTTAAATTTAAACCCTGAT
Organism: Pinus albicaulis; assembly: GCA_034641835.2. Lineage (NCBI taxonomy): Eukaryota > Viridiplantae > Streptophyta > Pinopsida > Pinales > Pinaceae > Pinus > Pinus albicaulis. The sequence goes on along the minus strand of JAXQQM020058848.1, from coordinate 58,954 downwards.
TTTCACCTCTGCCATGGCTTTACCTTCCATCGTTGCATACACATTTCCTCGGCAAACGCTCCTCCACCTCCACCAAAGCACTCTGAAGTAGTTAAAATTAAAAACGCAGGATTTCATATAACATATTGGTTGTTTTTTGCAGGTTTCATGGTGTTTAAAGGTTTAAAGTTGTTCCTCAGTTAATACAGAGGCTAAGAGCCAAGGATGATGATCCCCCATGGCTCTAAAGGTAGGAAAGGGACCAAGCAGGGTAAAAAAATCATTTCTTAACCAATGGATCATGACCATTGGCCAACAATCAAGCCCTCCAGCGCCGTGTGGCCACCTGTCAACACCAGCAAAAGTTAAATTAAGAAGAAACCGTGAAGACCATGAAGAGTATCAGGAGATAAAATAAAAGATTAAAAATGAAAGCCTGAAGATCAAAAATCTTAATCCACAGTCAAAGCATAAAAGTACAGTTAAATCCAAAACAATGTTTGAAATGATGAAGATGGATAGATTAGCGAAGGGAAGCCTTAACTGCTATAACATCAAGGCTGTCTACTCCTCCAAGGACCAAAATGTTCCCTTTGTCCTACTTTGCACTCCAAGACACCATGACATTCATTTTGACAACAAAACCTCTCTAAAACTATCAGAGTAGTTATTGCACAGTCATGGGAGGCCTCAAAACTGAAATATGATAGTTTCTTGTCTCAGAGGTCAAACAGAGTACTTCGACCAGAGATATCTTCAAAGGACAGGCCTCAGAGTTACTACCAGCCTGCTAGCTGGCTTCAAAGTAAACTAAAAGTAGCTAAAGTGGTAAAACAGTTATTGCTATGATTATTAAGAAAAATGGGCATACAAATACCCTCCCTCATGCCTTAATTAATATTTATTACCATTTCTGCAGCACTCTTCGTTTTTTTCACCTATATGTATTCATAGAAAACTCATTGTAAAGGGTTGGAAAATTGTTAATTGCCAAACTGTCATTGAGTTAGAGTTGCTGATTAGTTGTAATATAGTAGGCTGGGAAGAGAAGTATGATACTGTAAAATCTATTGGACTCAAAGTATGTAACTGGTCTTGGACATCAAATAAACGATCAGATTCACAGGATCCTGGTCTATATTATTTATGATGTTTTTCTTACTGTAATTGTTATTCCCCTTATGTTTCCATATTGTCCATTTTCTCTGATAAAGAACAAAAAATTTAGAGTAGGATTTACTGCAAAGTACCCTATTTCTACCTGATAAGCTTTATCTCTATGTTTTCTTCTAATTTTTGTTTGAGAATGAATGAATAGAGTATAACCAGTCAAGAAATGTTGGTGAGCCCATGTCTTGTAGTGTAGAACTTGAGATTATGTTCTTGTATGTTCTTGAAAGGTTTTCTAAGTAGAGTTAGGAACTAGGGAAGTCTATGGTTAGCCCTATCCTCTAGCTTTTTGTTACAGGTCAAAATACCTCCTCATCAACTCAGAGGAGAAGACAAATATGGAAGGAATACAAAGACCTAAATTAAACCTATTTCTTCCAAGGTAACACCTTTCTATAGCAAATCAGGAGCGTTATAACACATAAGACCAGTGAATGTGTTGCATTAGTGGCTAGGGCAACGCTCTGTTTACACTAGAGGGCAGCGTTACTCGTGTTTTAAGTTTGAAATGGGAAAAACGCGTGGAAAATTATTTGAATCTCCGAATTTCCCTCACAAGAGAGTTAGTTCACAAAGGAAACTGCAAAGCACCAATTCATTATTGGTCACTGCCATAAAATACTGAACTCCCGAAGAGGAAAAAGCATAGAGATTAAAGAAACATCTTAGTTTTTTCTATTCCAAACTAGTGGAAAGAGAAAGGCAACAATGGCTTTCTCCCTCTCCTATAAAAAGGAGCTGAAGGCTCTTAGTTGAAGGTCGAAGGATTGCTAAAGGTTTTCTCATACTTGTGGAATAGAGAATAGTTTTATATTGTGAAGGCCAAGATTCAAAGAGGTTCCTAGAGAGCTTGTTGACTTGGACTTCTTCACTTGAGAGATAAAAGAGATTGGGAGACTGAGGAGGGCTTGGTACAACTGACGATTGTAATCCTCCTTCTTTCAAAATCAATAGAACTGTGTTCGTTTTGTCCATTCAATGCTTAATGTTGTCAATGTTGTTTGAAAATTTACAGAGCATGATATGAATGGCTCAGATGTGTATAATTTAGAAGTTCATTATATATTGACTTGATTGATAGGATATATGTTATGTTAGAAATTACACGAGTGCTTTGACTGATTGCAGGACTAAGATTTGGAGCCGGTGAAGAAGGACTCTTGTTTCGCTGCCTAGCGCTCTCCAAGGGACTCCAAGATTGTCAAAGAGGTAATTCTCTATCGCATTCCATCAAGTTATTTTAAGTTAATATGAACATGCTCAGGCCATCTTTTTGAACAGCACAGCTAATCTTACTGTCTGCCTCGGGCACCAGAAAGCCCTGAGAGGGATATTCGAAAACCAACAACCCAAGCAGTTTACCCTATAGAAGAATTGGCGACTCCACTGGGGAGTTTCCCCATATTTTCCGGACTATTTCTTCCCTCCTCTCTTCTTTCCTCTGTTCATAGACCCTTCTGACCATTTTTGATGCCTGTTAGTATGAATTCTTTGTCGAAGCGTACGAAAAAGAACCACTTTAGCTACGCATAACTAATAGCCCTAACAACAATAATGGCTGCAAAACATCTTCAGATCTGCAATTAGTAGTTAAGGTGCTGCAACAAACAGATCTATAAATGGAAAGATATTAAGCAGTAAAGTAAAGAGTTTGCTCCATGCATCCAACAGACAAGACAAGAACACGATTTTTGAATGAATTTCTATATTACAGGGCACCTGGGAGGAAACAAGAAGGTGTATCCAGATCTCCTCAATGGGATGGGTTCTTTGTAGTCCTCAGCACTTCAGATCTAAGCTTTCTCTCTCTTGTAGATGTAGAAAACCCAATGTAGAAGGTAGAGCTCAATGGGAGCAAAATGGCAGAAATGAGACCAAGTGTATAGATCCAGAGTGATCTAATATGCAACAAAAGGTGAAGAATGATGGGGAAAAACCTCCTATTTATAACAAAATATTGGGTCCTTCTAGATCTTGGTGCATGATTAAAATAATGTTAATCACATCTAGATCCACCTCTATGGAATATTTTATTATTATTTGTTGGAGGGAAAGGGTGTTTGACTTGGGTCAAATTCCTTGATTAGTGAAAAATAAATAAATAAATGATTTATTTATCTTTTTAAGGAAGTGGTTGGGATATAATCAAATAAATAATGATTTATTTGATTAATGGTGGTTGATTTGGTCGTATTTAACAAGGAATATTATTTAAATAATTATTCCTAGAAAATAATAAGATAACTATGGGTTTATCTCATTAATTTCTTTGTTTTTGGGTTAAACATGACTGGGAATAATAATTAAATTATGGTTTAATGAATTATTCCTTTTGGGGTTTCCTAATTAACATAGTGAAAGCAGTTTTACTTGGGGTAAAACTGGTCTTACATGGTGTACTTGGGTCCATCTAATGATGAAAGGTTAGATGACCAAAAAATGGTGTAACAGATTGCCCCCCAGCGTGCGAGTGTCAGGAGCAAATCGTATGACCGAAGTACATTGTAAGAATACAATCACTAGACAACAAAAGGGTATGTCAGAGAGAGAAGTGGGAGGTAGATAGTGTGCTGAAGGACTAGACCCTGAGGAGACGAGACTCGCAGGTGCAACAAGTCTCTTTTTATGAGAGGGTACCTGTGCTGAAGGCGGCGGGGGAGGCATACCTACGCCCGCCGTGACAAAGTACAAAAGAATAGTGTGTCCAGTAAACAAGGGACCGAACCATAGAGTACAGCTGGCATAAACAAGGGCCAGATAAAAATACAATGAAGAGTCTCACATACATGCTGTGCCTGGGATAACAGCCAGGACTAGTACAATAATATCTGAGTACATGAGATAAATACAACCCAAATGCCCCTTGTAAATGGGGAAGGGCTCACAAAATCTGAATGATACATGCAAATCATAGAGGTGCTGCAAGTGGCTAAGGCCAACATCATCAAAATCTGGAGCGGCATCAAAGGCTGCAATGAAGAGGTCATCCGGGCATGTGGGGGGCTACCTGCAGGGCCACCCCCTCATGAGGGTTGAGACATCTCACACACGCCCGTGAATCATCAAGAGCTGCTGCTGGGTCACTGGACTGTCCAGTATACGAATCTCGATCATGCTGAAAGGAGCTGGAGAAGCAATCAAGTCAAAGGGAGGTAAGAAATCCCCCTGCCTGATCCGAGGCACCGAACAAAAGTGGAAGCTGGAACCAAGGCACACCGCCCTCTAGACCTTGCTTCTGGAATAAGTGTGTTGAGGTCGACAGAAGGAGGCCCGCCTTAGGTGAGGCAATGAGAGATCCTCAACTAAGGCACGAGAGAAAAGCAATAGAGTGACGGACAAACTGACACTAATGATGATGGCGGAAATGGGAAGGGTGGAGTGGCAAATGAACGACTTCCCTTGTTAGAGCATAAAGGGCATGAATGACATGGCAGCGACTGACACAATATCGAAAGGGACAGGGGACAGTGGGGCTGAAGGTCATGAGATGCGACACAAGAGAGGAACCAAGCAAAAAGAATGGAGGGCTATAGTAGGGTGTAAAAGGATGCAGGATAGACTCCATGAATGCAATGATGACTCAACTCGGATGCTCTAAACAAGGGCGACATGATAGTGCTGCCACACAGTAAAGGCCCCAATGGGGGACCCAGGAAGCATGAGTATGAGGTGGGCACTCATGACGAAAATCAACACGAACATGGACAAGTAAGGGGGCGATATGGTGCCCCAAGTACGAGTGTCGTAAGTGAGGAAATTAGATTTTAAGGAGCGGTGAAGTGACCCTTCGTGGAAAAAATGTGTCCGGGTGAAGTATCAAATCACCAAAAACTAACTAAAACCCATTTGAGAGCTCGGTGAGTTCTGTCCAGCGGTGCTGACGGTTCGTCAAACGGGGCTACGGTGTGGTTGCAGCAGTCGAAAGGAGAAACATGGGTTCTCTTGAATGAGGCAGTTTTCCCTCCAAAATCATTCATTTTCTATTGTTGCTGTGGTGAATGTGGAGAGAAGGCCCTAAATCTTGCGGCGAACGTAGCGGACAAACCGACCGTTGGAAGCGAGATCTGTCAGTTGGAGGTACGAGGCCTAACCTTGCTCTTGCATGTTGTTGGGTGACATTTGCAGTTTAGGGCCCAAAACCCCCAGAAACAACCCCTCCTTCATCTCTATGGCCGGGTCGCACTTTTTGGGGCAAAAAGTACGACCCAGGACGCAGGTTTGGGGGCAAAAAGTGCGACCTGGTCCAGAAAATGGCAGAAAACTGCGACCTGGGAGACGAGGAGGGCTTGGTGCTGCTTGATGGCTGCGAGTTGGGTTGTGGTGTGTGGTTATGGTTTTCCCGATCTGTACCCTGACAAAAAGAATGTGGTTGTGCAGGTATGGCAGAGTTGCGGGTCAACTGGAGAGAGAGGGATCTGGGAACACTTCGGACAGAGATCCAGGCGGGTCAGGGCGTTCGTCGTGTATTGGCCAGATATAGGGGCATATGGTGCCCTCTCGGATGTGTGTAGGGGCAAGTGGTGCCCCCCAGAATGTATGGGGGGGGGCATATGGTGCCCCCAGTTTTTGGATTTTGTTTGTAACATGCTATGGGCGTGTCTGATGTATATGTATGGGGGGCGTATGGTGCCCCCAGTTTTTGGAACATGCTATGGGCATGTCGTAAGTATATGTATGGGGGGCGTATGGTGCCCCCAGTGATGTATGTAGGGGCAGGTGGTGCCCCCATTTTTTGAGTTTGTGTGACATGCTGTGGGCATGCCAAAATGTATTTATAAAAAGGGGAATCTAACCACATTTTAATGATGTGGTGTGCCATTTGTTCTGGTTATGGTTATGCAGTTTGAGAAAGGAAATGGAGTGTTACCAATCTCTGTTGGTACTGCATGTAGGGATCAAATGGACTTTAAGTTTCCGAATTGGCATACCTGGTGTCACTATCCCAAAAGGAGGATTTGGAGATAATGAACTGATGCTCTCGTAGAAAAGCTATAGGTTGGTCAACAATAATGTCTAAGAGACTGGGTTGCTGATGTAAGATGAGGGAACGATAAGGGGTATCGTCCCGAGAGTGATCCGAAGTGATATGGGACTCTAGAGGTTCTTCTAAATGTGGAAGAATACTGGGTCTAGAGTCAACACGACCAGATACACTAGGAGAGTGGTGGAGAATGGCTTCTCTTGGTCTCTCAAATGTGGGTGCCCCCTTACCCAAACATTGGGTTTCGATGTAATGACCACAAGGTGGATGTGGTGTGAACGCATGGGTTCGATGTAAGGGGGAATAGATGAGGTCAGGGGTGGGAATTTCTTCCATAATGTCGTCATCGTGATAGAAGATGGGGTGACTAGTGGAAGAAGAACTACCTGACGTGGTGAAGTGGCCTGAATCATCATCATGAGAAGAGAGGTTCACATGCGCATCGTCACAATGGGTGACCGAAGAGTAAGTAGATAAATGATCTACCGATGTTGAGCCCAAGATGATCGCTGAAGGAAGGTCAAGCGAAACAACAGGGGAGGATTCAGATGGAATGTTCCCCAAGGGTCTCATGGATGATGATAGGTAGAAAATGCTAGACGAAGGCTCCGTCATCTCGACATCCGGAGGGAGAATGTCAATGGGAGCAGTCATATCTGGTAGTTCTGCTGAAGCAGAATGCGCAAATATGGGAGAGGTGTACTCATTGCGCTTGGCCTCGAATTGGTGGACGGCGGCAATAGAGGTGCGGAAGTCCTCGAGGCGGGGACAAATATGGGTGTGATGGCCATGGAGATCACACAAAGCACGGGGGTGGTTGGTGTGAATAGTCTTGGGGTTCTTGGCCGTGGTTGTGGGAGGAACAGAGGCTTCTGGGACCGCGGACTCAGGGAACGTGACATTAACCATGGGCTTTAGATGAAGTAATTCAGGATAGGTATGGGAGCCGTGACCGACAACATCACACAAAGCACCCTGGATGGTATGCTTTGGAGGCTGAGGAGGAGCAGGGTTTGTCGGGGCAGCCTTGTCCTTTGATGCCCCCTTGCGAGCTTTGCCCTTCTTACCCAAAGCGGTCGCAACAGGAGGTGGTTCCTGTTGAAGTGACTGAGGCACTGATGCAACGGGAGAAGCCATGGGGACCGGTTGAACCGGGGTCAAAGCGATATAAGGTTTGGGTTGACCAGGCAAGGTGGGGGCTGGAGGATCAAGGTACCAAACGGGAATCTCAAGTGTCCAGTTAGGAAGAGAGAGGGTGGCCATGACTGGTACCGTGTGCACTCCTGGTGGGGGAGCTAGGAACGGTATCTGACCAGAGGGGGCATGGCCAGGTGGGACGGCTCCTAAATGGATAAGGCCTGGAGGAACCGTGCCAAGGGGATAAAGGGGCTCATGACTACCAACCGCAGGTGAAGGGCTAAGAGCAGGTTGCGAAGGGCAAGGTTGCTGACTAGCCGAAGCAGGTTGCTTAAGAGCAGCCCGAGACGATTGCATCATGCAAACATTCGATGAGCTGGGGTCAGAGATAGGAGGAGGGGGGAGACTAGGAAAAGTTCCAAGCAGGGAGGAATCCTTGTAAACGCCGGGGGAGACACTGGTCAAGGAGTCAACGGTTTTCTTGTTGGCTACAGAAGAGATGGTCGTCTCAGGTGAGGTTTGAGATTTTGGCTCATGATATGTCAACTGGTCAATGGTGACTATCTTCCCGTTATGGGGGCAAGACATCTTACGGAAAACCGCGAATGGGACAGCAGACATAGCATACGTGTAGCTTCGCCCCAATAGAATGTTGTAATCTAGCGGGGCGTCGATGACGTCGACGTCAACGCAAACAGTCTTACCGGCGAGGGTGATAGGACAATTACGAAACAGGCCAATGGGCTGGGAGGCATGACCATCCCATGCTCGAAGGGTGATCGTGGAAGGGGCCAGTTCAGGGGATCCGAGTTGCTTCCAAACCGAAGCGGACATCACACAGGTGGATGCCCCCTCATCAATGATACACCGGGATACGTTGGCATTCCGGATTTTGACTGGGATTTGGAAGGCGACGGAAGGAGGGAGAGGAGGATGGTCTGATTGAGTGGCGTTGAAAACAATCATTTGGTCGTCAGCAGGATCTACAGCGCCCAAGGCAGATAGTAGAGCCTTCTTTTGGGAAGGGCATGACTGGAGGAGTTCCAGTGTGGAAACGACGGCAGGATATTGCGCCAAATCATCTACTATGCTATAAGAATGGGCAACTCGACTGGGAGCAGCGTTTCGACGTAGTGGGCCCTTAGGTATCTTGGTATGAACCTCAACTTTTGGTTGAGGGATATGTAAGGGGCCACTAGGTGACGAAAGAGGCTCTATAGAACCTGAAGAAGGATGCTCGGAGGCAGACTGAGCAGGAGGGTTGGGGTACTGGCGAGACCGAGTTTGAAGGTGAAGGTCGACGGTCGGGGAAGGATCAGAGTTCATCATGAGGATCTGGTAATTGGAGGAACCAGAATGGGAAGGTTGAGGGGCCACCTGTCCGTCAGGTGGTTGGGTAGCCATGAATCCCTACTGTGCATTCACCTGCTCTTGAGGGGGCGGTGACTGCTGTTGCAGGGGTTGAGAAGGGAAGGGAGGCGAAAACGCATATGCTAGAGGAGTTGGCGCACCAGGCTGTGGATAAGGGTAATGGTTAGGTTGGGTAACATTGAGGTAAGAAGGAGGTTGGGCAAAAGGATGAGGCATGCCATATCCTGGATGCGTGCTACTGGGAGGGGGAGAAGTGCAAGAAGTGGTGCCCCCTCCCCCAGGAAAACCATAGCTCATGAGAGGTTGAGCGGATGGATGAGAGATAGATCCAACGATACTGTTGGCGGCATGAGGTGCCCCCGGTGTATGGGCATCACCGGGTCTGGGGAGATCAGGTAGGACAGTAGGATCATAACCTGTCTGAGCATAGATCAGGTCATATTTTAACGCCATTTGGAGGGCATCTTCTTCGGTTTGAGGAAAATGTGATGCGACATCTTTCCCAATAGAGGACAAGAGAGATCGAAGGAACCAGTCCATGTAGACACGGTCTTCGAAGGGAGGAGATTGGCATAGGTTTCGTCTTCTTCGCCATTCCTGGACATGGGTAGAAAGGCGGGTCGAAGAGGTTTGCTTGAAGGAAGTCAAGAGTTCGATACCAGTGTCATAACGAAGGGGAAGCTGGAAGTAAGATAAAAAAGCTCGGGCAAGAGTTGCAAAGGTGGTATGGGAGGAAGTGGGCTGATCAACATACCACTTGGAAGCTTCGCCTATAAGCGTGCGTTGGAACAATCGAAGACGAACAGAGTCATCGGTAATGGAGGTCGATGAACACCACATGTGGAAAGATCGAACATGATTTGAAGGATCTTCTCCAGCATGGCCTTCAAACTTTGGGATGTCGGAAGGGAGCTTTGTTGGCATAGCAGGCCAACTAGCATTATGGTGTATAGGGTCGTTTGTCAACCGGTCCAAATCGGGGAGGCTGAGGCCTGCCAAGAAGGGGAGCATGGGTGAAGCCGAGGTAGGTCCTGTGGTGGTTCTGCTAGTAGTAGTCCCGGCATTAGGGCCAGGATTCCCGCTAGTGTTAGCCCCTGGACCCGACATAGTGGACGTGACAGGGGGGAGAACCAGAAGGAAAAGAAGAACCCAAAGAATCAGAGAAGGACTGGCTCGACGACGGTGGGACGGAGCAGGTCGATCGACCGGAGACTGAGGGTGAAGGCCAAGGAGGCTCCAGGAAAGGTGCCTTGGGGGCGCAATGATGACAGGAAGAAGGAAACCGACAAGGGCAGAAAAGGGACAGAATCAAGTAATGTCAAGGGAAGATAAGGTGCAGTGACAATTGATTTTAGAGTCTTTGCCAGGCGGTGTTAACCAGGCGCTTCTTCACTTAGGGTCAGTGTGTGGCGTGCGTTAATTTTTAATTTTTAAACCCTTTCCGTTTTGAGAGCAAGAAAAAAGTGTGCTGCGTAGCTGAAAATAAACCTACAGAGAACAGAATAAAATGCTGAAATAACAGAAAAATAACAGCTACTTGTGCATCTATCTAACCCAAGAAGGTGGGTCTCTCAAAACTATGCTAAAAAGAAAGGGAAAAACTATGGAAACACACACAAGGGAAGCTCAACAGATCTAGGGTCAAAGGGGACAGAGATCTGGAGGATAAAGCTGCAGATAAGGGGTGCAGATCACAGCCAAGAGACAGAGGCAAGGTGGCTGGAAAAAGGGAAATCAGCAAAAAGCCGGGGGGGGGGTAAGGCAGAGGCCTTTAGGGGAGGTCCAAACAAAACGACAAGAGGTGATTTGAAAGGAAAAGAGGCCGATTTCAATGGATCTGGAAGTGAGGTCACAGATCTGGAAAAAGAGGGGGCTGAAGCTCTGAAACCGACGGCTGAAACAGCTGAAACTCTTCCACAAAAAGTGGAGGGTACTAAAGCCCCAAGGGGCTGGGTTCCCACTTAGATGAGTAAAAACAGATCAGATCTTGGTCAAGGCGGGCTGAGACAGAGGCTGGAAAAACCCCGGGCATTTTATAACCCGTAAAAATTACAAAAAAATGTCAGGCAAGGCAGCTCAGGTGTTCCCACCGATCCGAGTTGAGGCCAGTGAAACAGCCAAAAGGAGGCTCCGTGTCGGCGGTTTTGGGCCACAGCGACCCCCCCGTTCCGGCCGTTTCGGCGGCAGATTTTCTGAAAAATTGCCGTCTCAGGTACGGCTGGTGTCGCTTACCTGCGCAATAGGGCCAGAAACACACGGAAGTTAGAAATTTTAGGTTTTTAGGGTTTTATGTGAGAAAAATGACATGAAAAGAGAAAACTAAGCAGCTAAAAAAGAAGCCCTAGGGCCTGAAGTAGCTGGATATGCAGGAATATGAAAAACGACAGCGGTCGTAATTTAAAACCCGTGTGGAGTCGCCATTTGTTAGTATGAATTCTTCGTCGAAGTGTACGAAAAAGAACCACTTTAGCTACGCATAGCTAATAGCCCTAACAACAATAGAGGCTGCAAAACATCTTCAGATCTGCAATTAGTAGTTAAAGTGCCGCAACAAACAGATCTATAAATGGAAAGACATTAAGCAGAAAAGTAAAGAGTTTGCTCCATGCATCCAACAGACAAGACAAGAACACGATTTTTGAATGAATTTTTATATTACAGGGCACCTGGGAGGAAACAAGAAGGTGTATCCACATCTCCTCAATGGGATGGGTTCTTTGTAGTCCTCAGCACTTCAGATCTAAGCTTTCTCTCTCTTGTAGATGTAGAAAACCCAATGTAGAAGGTAAAGCTCAATGGGAGCAACAATGGCAGAAAATGAGACCGAGTGTATAGATCCAGAGGGATCTAGTATGCAACAAAAGGTGAAGAATGATGGGGAAAACCCTCCTATTTATAACAAAATATTGGGTCCTTCTAGATCTTGGTGCATGATTAAAATAATGTTAATCATATCTAGATCCACCTCTATGGAATATTTTATTATTATTTGTTGGAGGGAAAGGGTGTTTGACTTGGGTCAAATCCCTTGATTAGTGAAAAATAAATAAATAAATGATTTATTTATCTTTTTAAGGAAGTGGCTGGGATATAATCAAATAAATAATGATTTATTTGATTAATGGTGGTTGATTTGGTCATATTTAACAAGGAATATTATTAAATAATTATTCCTAGAAAATAATAAGATAACTATGGGTTTATCTCATTAATTTCTTTGTTTTTGGGTTAAACATGAATGGGAATAATAATTAAATTATGTTTTAATTAATTATTCCTTTTGGGGTTTCCTAATTAACATAGTGAAAGCAGTTTTACTTGGGGTAAAACTGGTCTTACATGGTGTACTTGGGTCCATCTAATGATGAAAGGTTAGATGACCAAAAAATGGTGTAACAGATGCCCAGTAGACATATCAAACACTCGCAGAGTTCAATCCTGTTTCTGTTTGACCAACTGAAGAAATTTTCCCTGGATAACGCTACCTCTGTAGGTTGTCCAGTGCATTATAATGCTATCTATGATTAAATACAGTGCGTTACTTGCTATCTTTACTCACAGAGAGAGTGTTACTCAACCAAAACCTTGTTTTTCACTGATGTGATGGTGTTTTAGTTGTAGAGTTTTTTGGCCATCAGTACCTTTCGCTGACTGAATCCCTGTGCTTGTCTACTAAGCTGGCATTTCTATTTGTTTCTCTTGTTTGAAAATTCAGTGTCCAAAGCATTTAATTTTTAAGAGAATTTTTTTTATTATTATTATTTTTCTGCATCTAGTTGAGTTTATTCTAAAATTTTCAGTTCATAGACTGTTTAAGAGAGTTAGATAGAAGTTTGAATCTTTAAAAGTTGAACTGTGCTAGTTAAATGTTAGTTCATGGATGTTGAAAAGAAACCTCTCCCTGTAGAAACACTCTTCATCGAATTTAATATCTAGAGCATGTTTTGCATGGTTTCTTGAGTCAGAGTCTCATCACATTTGATACGTCCACTCCCCCTCCGCAAGACTAATAATCAAGTACACTAAGAATAAAGCGATAATAAAATCAATCACGTTACTCTTTTTTGAGCTCACACAAACAATAGTTCATGCTAGGATCTTGGGTTAGGAATAGTGAGAAAAATACCCAAGATCTCAAAACTTGAAACTAGAGTCATTAACGAGTGAAATCCTACTACACTCATATTATCGGGACTGTTCCTTTACCGGAGCTCAGCGCGAGACAACACTTGGGTGCACAAGAAGGTAGCCTGCCTTCGACTACATCCGATGGGTGTGCTATATATTGGGGTTCCCTCCGGGGATGTCGAAACTAGATCGGGGATCTAGGTATTCTGCCCATATAGCACACTTTCCTTGACCGTGGACCCCCCTAATGATGTCTGTGATTTGAGGTATCTTTAGTGGCCATAATTTTTAGGGAAATACACAAGGTGACTGGGACGGGCTGTCCTGGTACCTGAAATAGATGGACCCACTCTGTCTTCGGTCTTTAGGAGGGTACTCGTCTTCACGAGAGTGCTTACACCTATCGTCTGAGGTTCAGGCGAAGCTCTAGAGTGACCGTAACTGTACTTTCGACCATCCCTCTCTGTATACTATTGTGATACTGGATTTAATCAACCAGCAAACGGTAGTACTCAGACAGGGCACCCTATTCTGGCTGCTTGCTGATTGATTTTAGAGAGTCCTTTTTTCTTTTCTTTTTTTAGGTGTGTGGTTACTGTCACTGAGACTTTATAATACATCACAATTTATTAAAAAATTTTAAAATTAAGCAGGTCACCGCGGTGTCTCCTGACCCACGCCATCTGTCTAGATGACAACAAGGTCTACCTCCTCTAACTATTGAGGAAGAACTGAACCTTGGTGAACCCGTGACTTATACGGAAGAGCAGTCTCCACTGACTAATCTTGATTATCACATAGCCTCATATCATCCGGAATTTCTGGAGGACCCTTTCATTGAAGGGGTTGTACCTCATTACAATCCTCCGCTCACTAATCCGTTGGGGCCTGTGATAATTCAGATTCCACCACGCCAAGATATGTCTTCGGCCGCACCAACATCCATTTCACCACCGGCATCCACAGGTTCATGCAAATGGAAACCATCCTAGGTTCGCCACCATCCTCCCCGCCGGTGGTCAGTTCTATGCCATCACTGGGTAACCCCAGTAGTCAATATATACCTACTCCCAACCATACGGTCATCACAACTGTTAGTAGCTTGCCGAATCCTTCGGCATCTACTCCTACCGTGACCACGTTGGGACCCACGGTAGCTCCTCCCACGAGTATGAGTACTTCAATACCTTTTAGCAACTCTTTCGGTTGGAACCCTCTGCTGAGTTCAAACCCCTTGGCCTCTATGCCAGGGGGCAGTGTCACCAGCATGCAGGTAGCAGGGAACATTTCACTTCCTCTGCAATCCTTAGGACAAATAGGACAACCTATTGTTAATACTCTTCCTTTAAGTGGTTCAAATATAGGTGTAGGGTCTATGCCGTTGCCAAACTATGCAAGTAGTAGCATGCCTCCGGGAAACTCTATTGCATCCATTTGGACTAACCAACCCCAACCTCCATCTAGAATGGGAGGGCACTTTTATACTGGGGGCAACCAATAGTTCACCCCGCAATACAACATGCCCTATGGATAGCAACCGTATGTCCCTACTCCTCCGCCTATAGGAAGCTTTTACCAAAGTCCTACTTATCCTCCTGGTAACACATTGATGGGTGGACCCTATGGTCTAAATAGTCAGCCCATACTGCCTTGGTTAGATTCGGGGGAAAATCCACAATTGCCATTCTTGGCAGCTTTGGACATCCCCGATATCCATAAACTGACTAATGATCCCATCAATCACAACCCGCTTTGGCCTCCAGTACCGCATAAGATTCCTTCCGACATCCCGAAGTTCGACGGGAAACAAGGGGACGACCCAGCCGCACACATCACTACCTTTCACCTATGGTCTATATCCAATTCCATGGTAGATGATAGTGTCCGACTTCGACTGTTTCCCCGCACACTTACAGGCAATGCTGCCAAGTGGTACATTGAATTACCACGCACCACCATCAATATGTTTGGTGCTTTAGCAACAGAGTTTCTAAAGAACTTCCAACTACCAATTAGATTTGAAACCGGAACGGAACTATTAACCTCACTCCGCCAAGACACCGCCACCCACATCTCCGATCACATTCATGAATGGAGACGTAGGAGGAGGCTAGTCAAAGCGCCAATTCCGGATCATCTCTTAGCCAATTGGTTTTTCAAGTCTCTCTTACCCCACATAGCTAAAGACATTGGCCTTTTTGGTGCGGTTACAAAATATCAATGCATCCGCCGTGCCCAGCATTTAGATTTAATCTATTCACAATCTGGCACGCTATATGATTTGCTCCCCCATGCCCCTGGAAACCCAAATCCTTCGGCTACTCAGAAAACCAGAGCTCATGCCGATGGTCTCATTGGCATGATCTCTGGCGTAGCCATAAAGCAGTCTCGGGGGCAAACCTCCCAGCCATCTTCGGCTGCCACCGCCCCTCACCAAACGACTACTCTTCCCACTGCTGAGGTAAGTTCGGTGCACACCTCACAAAAACCTAGCGGGAAAAATAAGAAGAACAAGAAAAAGTCATCTTCTTCGGAAGAGCAGTCGGATAATCAGAATAACACTAATAAGAAAAACGTTACCAAAAATGACAAAGGGAAGGATAAACCCATGAAATTTCCTTGCAAAATCTATGCGGAGGACCACTTGACATACAAATGTCCTCGGCTATAGGAATGCACCGATTTTATTGCCAACAAGGATTCTGGGCGAACACCTGTCATTCTTCATAATCCTTTCCCTAATCAACAGCAGCAACATCAACACATGGTTGACAATCCGCCACAACCCCATCAACGGGGCAATGGTGGTTCATATCCTTCCAGCGAAGGACCATCTGCCATTTATGGCATTGAGAGTGTTGACCTTCAAACTCGAGCTAAGCTTTATGGAAACCCTACCATAGATGTTCAAGAACCTGGTACTAGTTCAAATCCACCACTGCCAAATGATTTTCATATTGAACGACCTACTACTGACCCCGTGATTCATCCCCCCAAAGGGACACTTCGACGCACGACTCATAACACCTCTGCACGTGCAGCTCAAAACTACAACATTGTACAAGATTTGGCGTAGGCACCGTCAACTATTTCTGCTCTCGAAGTATTATAAACCTATCCAGCACAATGGAAAGCATTACTTTCAGCCATTGGTGGAATAGACCCCCAGGATTCCATGCTAGCTATCTTTGATATGGAAAAGGCTAAACCTCACCTCTCACACCAACTAGCATTCCAGGTGTAGGTTGTGTCGAAAGGGAGACCAATCCATCGCACTGTCATAGACGAAGGTGCTTCGACCTGCGTTATGTCACAAGCTTGCTGGCTCAATTTAGGTTCTCCCACCCTCACCCCGCCATCGAATTCCCTCAAAGCTTTCGATGGCCACACTTTCCTCCCAAAAGGTTACCTTGCTAGCTTTCCCATCACTCTGAGTGGGAAAACGGTAAACGTGGACGTAGAAGCCGTAGAGCACCATCTAGACTATAATCTATTGCTTGGTCGCAGTTGGTCTTATGCCATGACTACCATTGTGTCTTCGGTCTTCCGACTCATCCTATTTCCATTGGATGGGAAAATAGTCACAGTGGATCAGCTATCCTTCTGCACCCTTGATTATGCCACGTTACCAAGTAGCACTGTACCCATAATAGGAGGCTTTCCTAACTCTTACGTCAGTCTCGGTACTGGTCTTCTGAAGGCATCTTCCCTACTAGGTTGTTTTCCTCTCCCGCCACCACAGATCCCAAACACGGTGGCAATGATATCCACCAATTTGGATGTCTCTATCGACCCATGGATCATCCCGGCACCTTCAGACATTGATTCCTATGGAGATCAGATGCCGCTTTCGCCGTCCGAGTTGGCTTATCAAGCCATCCAAACCGCATCTGAACCCTCCACTGCTATGGTTTCGACCGAAGGTACAAACCTCCCTCCCATCACTGTTCTCTCTAAGGATCTCCTTAATGAAGTCTTGCCTATAGACGAAGCTATTTGAGAGATCATGTCTCTAGAAGAACGACCTTGGGGAGAGTTTCACCATCGCACTTCGATGATTGACTCGGAGGTGATAAAAACTGAAATACCATCTTTTGACCCACTTGAGATGGTTCCCTCCGCTTACACGACTGTCCAAACTATCGAGTTAGAAGGGAACATGGGTAATATTTCTAAGACAATTATCATTGATATCTCGGTCAAAATGGGTATCGTGGAAAATATTCAGATTGGAGCCGATTGCAATCCAGAGAAAATTGCACGCTTCACATCCCTTTTTAAGGAATTCCATGACGTGTTTGCTTGCTCTTATGACGAAATTCTCGACATATATCCTTCTATTGACGAGAAAGAGATCAAGAAATTCCGAGCATTCTTTTTATGGTATTTTTCTTGCTTGTTAATCCAAAAAACCTCGAGTCCTCTTCTTCGGGCTCGTTAAACTTACACGAAGAAGCTTCGAGCATTATTTTTACGGTATTTTTCTTGCTCGTTAATCCGAAAAACCTCGAGTTTCCTTCTTTAGACTCGTTAAACTATACGAAGTTGATATCGAGCGTTCTTTTTATGGTCTTTTTCTTGCTCGTTAATCCGAAAAACCTAGAGTTCTCTTCTTCAGACTCGTTAAAATCATGAAGAAACACTGAGAATTCTTTTTAAGAACCTTTTTCTCGCTCATGAAACTGAAAAAACCCTGAGTTGACTTTGTCGGGCTCGTTAAAATACCACGACAGAGAGCAAGGAGCTATTCTTTTCTCTTTTTCAAAAGCTCTTTAAACTGAAAAAGTAATCGAGTTTTCTCCACGTGACTCGTTAAAATTTCACGGAGGGCACCGTTTTTCTTTGTTGGACTCGTTAAAATTTCATAAAGAGTATTGAGTTTAATCCGTCTCCTCGTACTCATAAAAAAATGAGGTAGACGTCCATCGAACATAGATTTCTCACTTTTCCAGCTTCAATGGACTAACTCACGGAAAATGAACTGTTTCGGGCTTACTATTACCCCTTTACCATGCTCAGTTATCAAGACATGACAAAGGTACGCCAATGGAGTCGTCTTTTACAATATTTTTCAGACTCTCTAAACATGAAAAATTCACGGAGTTTGCTCGTTTGGACTCGTTAAACTTAATCAGACGGAGCGTGGAGTTGTCTTTTATGATTTTTTTCAGACTCTCTAAACATGAAAAATTCACCGAGTTTACCCATCTGGACTCGTTAAACCTAATCAGAAGGGGAACGGAGTTGTCTTTTATGATATTTTTCAGACTCTATAAACATGAAAAATTCATCGATTTTACTCGTCTGGACTCGTTAAACTTAATCAGACGGGGAAAATTTGGACAAAATGGATACTACATCTGTTACATTTCAGAAAAGGTTGATTTGGCAGCAAAATTATTGAACATGGCACTTCCCAGAAAACTCTTTCACAGTTAGCCGAACCCTACCATCCATGAGTATTAGCCTTCATTTCCCAGTGTCCCTGCACTGGTAAAATCCTAACACACTCTTTGGTGTTCAACAAGCTTCAGCTGCCTAGTACCCTGTTAGAGTGCCTTCTATTGTTCAAGTAGATCTCGCTATCTACTGCTCCTGTTATCAACCAAACCGCTCATTATGCCAGAATTTATTTGTCGTCCAACATTCCCATTCACTCTTCATTATCTCAATCATAAAAAAAATTAGTTGGTTTCCGTTTCGTGTTGACTGATGTAGGGTGCCTCAGTGTCTACCTTTCAACAGATCTCTTCCTATCGACTTCAACATCTTATCTAGGAAGTTGATCCAGAAACCCATCAGTACCCGGATACTTGCAGAAATCAGTGGTAGGTAGTCTTGTGTTTGATAAGGGGTCTTCATCATTGGCTCCTGGTCGAATAATTCTATGAGTGCTCGACTTCAACTCATTTTTCACACTCGCTAGATTGTACTGTGCATCTTAGGGACCATCATCATTATCGGTGGCCACCTTCGCGTCTGTTAACAGTTTTCATTACCGACTGGTAATCAGACAATTTCTCACATGTTCGACGACAACTCCTTCATTCACATGTTGAGAAATATGCAGTTTAAGTGAATCGGCGGTCAAGACCTTGGGGCAAAGGCTACATCATTAAAGTTGTGTTTCCTTCCCCAAGCTGTGATATTTTTTATGGAGACAACTTCTTTAGCCTGATCCTGTTATGACAGACACTTCCACATTGTGCTTATCGGTGGATAGATTCTTCATATCTCTATTCTAGAAAAATCATGTTGTTTAAGCTACTGAGCATGGGAATGCCCGACTCAAGGTAGATACTATATTTTCTGACATATGTTGTTGTTTCAGGTCTTCCCCAGTCTTTCAATCTCTTTATCTATACACAAAGTATAAAGTATTTCAGCCATCTTCTTCGTCTCCGACCTCACACTTTAGGGGGCATCTGTTACAGGTCAAAATACCTCCTCATCTGCTCAGAGGAGAAGACAAATATGGAAGGAATACAAAGACCTAAATTAAACCTATTTCTGCCAAGGTAACGCCTTTCTATAACAAATCCGGAGCATTATAACGCATAAGACCAGTGAATGTGTCGTGTTAGTGGCTAGGGCAACTCTCTGTTTACAATAGAGGGCAGCGTTACCCGTGTTTTAATTTTGAAATGGGAAAAACGCACGGAAAATTACTTGAATCTCCGACTTTCCCTAACAAGAGAGTCAGTTCACAAAGGAAACTGCAAAGCACCAATCCGTTATTGGTCACTGCCATAAAATACTGAACTCCCGAAGAGGAAAAAGCATAGAGATTAAAGAAACATCTTAGTTTTTTCTATTCCAAACTAGTGGAAAGAGAAAGGCAACAATGGCTTTCTTCCTCTCCTATAAAAAGGAGCTGAAGGCTCTTAGTTGAAGGTCGAAGGATTGCTAAAGGTTTTTCATACTTGTGGAATAGAGAATAGTGTTATATTGTGAAGGCCAAGAGTCAAAGAGGTTCCTAGAGAGCTTGTTGACTTGGACTTCTTCACTTGAGAGATAAAAGAGATTGGGAGATTGAGGAGGGCTTGGTACAACCGACGGTTGTAATCCTCCTTTTTTCAAAATCAATAGAACTGTGTTCGTTTTGTCCATTCAATGCTTAATATTGTCAATGTTGTTTGAACATTTACATAGCATGATATGAATGGCTCAGATGTGTATAATTATATTTCTGAGTATTTGTCTGCTTAGACAATACCATTATCTGTTGTTGAGTGGAGGATTGTATCTGGAATTCCTGTGCAGGAGTTTCACCTCTTCCTTTGATGACTCAAGGAGGAAATTTTGTTGAAATGAACCACTATTAGGCTTGAGGCCAAGCTCCTAATTACATTGGTAGCGCTGATCCATTGAGGGCTTTGCTATTTCTGCAAGCTGCAACAAGTGGTGATCTAGATATGCAGAGATCTACTGTATTTTGAGAGCCTCTCTCCATGGAGTGGGTCCTTTGACCTCTTGGAAGAGTGTATCATTTCTTGTACTTCAGATCTGAAATTATTGAGTAGTTTTCTGTCTTTTGAGCTACAGCGCTGTCCCACTGGGAAAACTGCGTTATTTATGTACGAGGGTTTTCAGGTTGTCTTGCTCATAGTTTAGATCAGAGATCTCTTGTGCTGGGCTTGCCTTCCACTTGGTGATCCATGGATTGGCTTGCTAATCTATGTTCTGTTCAGATCTAATCCATTGTAATGAAATTTCATATTCAGAAATTTACTGCAGCAGTTTCCAGATCTACAACTTGTTTCTCAGATCTACTCTTATTCATGCATGCTTTTGTCAAAATTCCAAGTGGATCTTGTAGAGAAAACTATATAGAGTTTTCGGATCTGACATAGATCTAATATTTTGTCCATAGATCTGCTCTAGATCTAAGTTGTAACTCACATCTGCTAAACCTCCTGAAAAATAACGCTGTTGAAGCATTTATGCAAATATATATGTGCTCCTGCTCTCTTTTCTGAAGATTTACTGTTGTATTGGCTCATGCTTTCTACTGTATAATGAAAGGGCTTTATCATAATTATTATTTGCTATTGTAATACTAAGATATAAGTTCTCTTGCTGATCTCCACTGAACATTAGCTAAAACTGTGCAATTCCTGAAGCAGTGCTTGCATTTGACTGCAACCTTCCCCTTTGGGTGCTTTTTAGCTAGTCTACTTTTTGGGAGATCTGTTTAATGTGTCTAAACTGATTTTTTTCTGATGAAATTCCATATAGAAGTCACATACAGCATAAATGAGGGGAACCCAACCTTTATCTGCGTTATTTTTGCACAGTTTTACTTATACAACTTTTTTCTTGAACACCTTGTTGAAATTCCTTAAAAGGGGTTATTCCAAGTTCTATAGACAGAGTCTACAGTTGGCCAGGTAGCCTCTGGATCTCACCCTTTCTTTGAAAGGTGACATATGCAGTAAATTCCTCTGTAGTCCATCTCTAAAATAGAATCTTGAGAATCCTGAAAAAGGAATATTACAGTGGTATCAGAGCTCCACTCTTGGCACAACCTGTGTTAGCATTGGAGCACCAGTCATGATGCATTATGAAGATGAAGATCCTCTTTCTGAGAGGGAGAGGAGATATCATAATAGAAGTCATAAAAAGTATGACTATACTACTGTTGACCTTGACAAGGGTCAAGACAAGGGGAAAGCCCTTGAATCTGTGAATGATAAAGATAAGGAGGCAGAGGAGTTTGCAAAAACTCTCTTGGAGGCTATGCAAGATTTGCCCAAGGAGATAAAGGAGATAGAATGAGGGAATCCCTTGGGAGATTCAATCAAGGATAAAGTTCTGATATGTCTCAATTTGGGACTGGTCAACCTGTGAGCTTGCCACAAGCTCCACAGGCCTCACAACGCTCTACAATTACTACCTTCTTGGCTGTAGAGAATGAAGGACTACAAGAGCCAACCTCTTTGGAAGGTTACTTTGTAGAATATGACTCACAAAGTCAGAGGTTCAAGGATAACTTGAGCTTTCAAGAATTTTTCCATCTCAAGGACCGGAGGAGGCCATGGCAACAGTACAAAGATGGAGGTTTCCTTCATGGGAGACAACACACTATGGGTAGGTTATTCTTGCCTAAGTTCGATGGATCACCCTCTTGTTCTGCCAAAGCATGGGTGGAGAAGTTGGACATCTATTTCTAGTTGAATAAAGTGCCCGAAGTAGAAGCCATCAAGATTGTTGTGCTGCATTTTGAGGGAGAAGCCCACAACTGGTGGTTTCATGGAATATCTACTTTGGGACATAGCAATGTGTCCACATATGCTGAGTTCACTAGGAGACTAGTGGAGATATTTGATCGGAAAGATCCGAAAGCCCCTTTCATAAGCTTGGAAAATCTTAAGTAGATAGGAGATGCAGAGGCCTATATCTATGAATTCCTGAGGTGGTCTGTAATGGTCCCTGATATATTAGTAGCAAGGAGAGTCTGCATGTTCATTGGTGGCCTGGAGGAACCTTTGCATGGGTTGGTTAAGTCTACCAAGCCCGTCACTTTTCATGATGCCATTGAGAGAGCTAAGGATCTCCAAGATGCCTTGCCAAGAGCAAAGGAAACTTTCCTAAGCAGAACCCCTCACTCTTCTAAGGGGAAATAAGGGAAATCTGCTCCATCCAAGGAAATCTCACTGAAGAAACCTCTTGAAATTGATCTCCAGAGGGAGTTGAGGAAAAAGAGATTATGTTTCACTTGTCAAGAGCCATGGGTACCGAGACATAAATGTGCTGCTGGAAGAGCACACTATATTGAAGTCTTCTCTGATTTTGAGGAGGAAGAGGGAAATGATGGACCTAGGAGAGGTCACAGTGTTGGTGATGGTGAGGAGGAGGATCAATCACCATCAAGAGAGGAAGAAGGAGCCTTTGCTCCAACAAGTGGGACTCTTGCTTCTTTGAGAGGAGTATCCAAGTACTTTACCCTCAGAGTGCAAGGTTCAGTTATGAACCAAAGAGTGTCTATTTTGATTGACAGTGGGGAAACCCACAACTTTATTGATGCTCACCTTGTGCAGAGGAGAGGGATCCCCACTGATACTTTTGATGGGTTCTCTGTTTTGGTTATGGGAGATAGAACTATTCAGTGAATGCAGTATCTTCCATCACTTTCTGTGACTATGGGAACCTACACCTTGGTGGACCATTTCTTTGTAGTTGACATACCAGACACCAACATCATCTTGGGTTTCCAGTGGTTGATTACCTTGGGAAAATTCACCACTGATTGGAAAGCCTTACAGATGGAGTGGGTGGATTTGAAAAGTGGTAAACAATAAATCATTCAAGGCATGCACACCTATCCTACACCTGATGTTTCCACCTAGACAACAAAGATGGAATTGCACAGCGGGGGAAAGGACCTCACAATTCCTGCTCTCATGTTTATGAGAATGCTGCAAGGAAAATTCCTACATCATGACAAGCCACTTGGAATGCCATTAGATTCTGATCATGTGGAGGAAGCCTCATCAACTACTGGAACAATTGAAGAGAAAGCCACTACGCTGTGGGAGGAAGCAAGGGGGAGGATCAGCCTTCCCACAAATAATTTTGGCATGTATAATGTCAAAGAAACAATCAGAAACAAGGCAAGCACCACCATAGATGCATCAACAACGCTGTCCTTGTTGAGCTATGTAGATCCTTATTGGAGATCTCAACTCCTTGTGGAGTACTCCAAAGATCTGCACACCGGGATGATATTAGATGGCATGAAGCAAGGAGGGGGCTATTTTGTCCATGAAAGGGTTATCTATCATCTTGGTAAATTATTCTTGTCTCAAGCTTCCAAGCCTAAGCAAGAAATATTACAAAGAGCACATAAAGAGTTCCTTTCCAGGTATATGTAGTCAGCAAAGATTTACTCCCTGATCATGAGGAGTTTTGATTGGGAGGGTATGAAGGAAGAGCTACATCAGCACTATGATTGGGAGGAACTACATCAACAATTACAAGAGTGCAATAGTTATGAAGATATGGGGCAGCCAACTGACTCTATGAAGGAGATATTTCAGCCATCTCCTCCTTCTCTTAAAAGAGGAGGAATGCCCATGCCTAACTCAATGTGTGTGGGAGACTTACATGGTAAAGAATCTGATCTTATCGAGCATGTTTATTTTTCTGATTTGACACATTATCTTACCTTATGTATGCAGGACATGGCTCCTACAAGGAGTGACATTACATGCAGATATCATGGCATTGATGAGGCCAATAATAATTCTAAATCTGGCCACTCCCTTGAAGTGCCAAGGGACATTCCCTATCATGATGGGTGCTTCCCAAAGGCACCTAACTTGGGCCTCACTTTCAGCCATGTAAAAGTGACCCATGCAGCAAATAAGTGGTGGGAGTACTACCGACCACACTCAGATCTACTCAAAACAAGGAGTGCACTGCATTGGTACCTTATGTGGGGTTGTGACCCACCTCCTCAAGTGCAAATTTCAGTTTTCATATATGTGATTTTTCTTCCATACATGGATGATATATTGGTTTTGTTTATGGGTTTGTATAGAAAAAAAGTGGGCAGTGTATATGTACCACATGGGATGGAAATTTATCCTGTACTTCATGATACATGTTTTAGATGTGATATTGCTTCACCCATGTTCATTTTTGTTGAGTTTTACACTCCTGAAGGGATATACTATGCCCCTATCATGTTAGCATTGGAGGAGTAGTTTCTTATGTATAGGCTTGATGAGCACTTAGGCCATGAGGAACGCTTGATCCTTGATGGTTCCATCAATGGAGAAGGAGAAGGACTACAACTCTTACCCTGTCAGTTTCTTGAGGACAAGCAACGTTTTGGAGGGGAGGACTGTAATGTTCCCACTTAGCCTTAGATAAGAGGACATTCAATTTTTTTTTAATTTATGTTTCATGAATAAATGAATAAAGGAGGACATGTAAAACTCCTAAAAAGTCTGAATAAATCAATGCCAATGTGAACAAGGACAAATCAGGGCTATGTAAATAATCACTTGCAGGTGTGAAAGAGGTTTGAACTAAAGACTGGGACAACCTTGACCAAATCAACAACGCTGTCTAGATTCATTGCATCTCCAAAAGGGACAGTGAAGTTCTAGAAGGGGCCTATAATGTGAAAAGGGCTAACTCATTAAGGTGGTTTAGGTTTTACAAGAGCATTCTCATCTTATAAAAGGACAAGGAGGGCAGCAAGAGAAGGTTGATGATAGATTATATTTATGAGTATTTTTCTGCTTAGACAAATACCATTCTCTGCTGTTGAGTGGAGGATTGTATTTGGAATTCCTGTGCAGGAGTTTCACCTCTTCCTTTGATGATTCAAGGAGGAAATTTCTGAAATGAACCACTATTAGGCTTGAGGCCAAGCTCCTACTTACATTGGTAGCACTGATCCATTGAGGGTTTTTCTATCTCTGCAAGCTGCAGCAAGTGGTGATCTAGATCTATAGAGATCTAGTGTATTTTGAGAGCCTCTCTCCATGGAGTGGGTCCTTTGACCTCCTGGAAGAGTGTATCATTTCTTGTACTTCAGATCTGCAATTATTTATTAGTTTTCTATCTTTTGAGCTACAACATTGTCCCACTGGGAAAACTGCGTTATTTATGTATGAGGATTTGCATGTTGTCTTGCCCATAGTTTAGATTAGAGATCTCTTGTGTTGGGCTCTTCCTTCCACTCGGTGATACATAGGTTGGCTTGATGATCTATGTTCTATTCATATCTAATCCATTGTAATGAAATGATATATTCATAAATTTACTGCAGCAGTTCCAGATTTGCAACTTGTTTCTCAGATCTACTCTTCTTCATGCATGCTTTTGTCAAAATTCCAAGTGGATCTTGTAGAGAAAACTATAGAGTTTCAAAATATGATATAGATCTGATATTTTTTCCATAGATCTGCTCTAGATCTAAGTTGTAACTTACATCTGTTGAACCTCCTGAAAAATAACACTATTGAAGCATTTATGCAAATATACATGTGCTCCTGCTCTATTTTCTGAATATTTATTGTTGTATAGGCTCATGCTTTCTACTGTATAATGAAAGGGATTTATCATAATGATTATTTGCTGCTATGATACTGATATATCAGTCCTCTTTCTGATCTCCACTAAACATTAGCTAAAACTACGCAATCCCTGAAGTAGTGCTTGCATTTGACTGCAGACTTCCCCCCTTTGGGTGCCTTTTAGCTAGTCTAATTTTTGGGAGATCTGTTTAATGTGCCTAAAATGATTTGTTTCTGATGAAATTTCATACATAATTCACATATAGCACAAATGAGGGGAACCAAGCCTTGACATGTGTTATTTTTGCATAATTTTACTTATACAACGTTTTCCTTGAATACCTTGTTAAAAGTCCTGAAAAGGGGTTATTCCAAGTTCTATAGACAGAGTCTACAGTTGGCCAGGTAGCCTCTAGATATCACCCTTTCTTTGAAAGGTGAAATATCCAGTAAATTCCTCTATAGTCCATCTCTGAAATAGAATCTTGTGAATCCTGAAAAGGATCATTACACTCCTCACTGAGCCTTCTGAGTTGAGTTCAAGTCAATTTGGTATGTATCATTTCAGTTCGTTGACTAATTATTTTATCTTTTCTTTCGGTTCTATGTATCTTTGGTTTGTTGAATGATCACCTTAGTTTTCATTTAGCTCTCCATTCGTCACCATGAACATAGATTACATTACTCATCGAACTGGTTCGAAAGCCCTTTTTTCTTGAAGGAGTGCATCTCTGTTTTGAGTGTGTTTAACTCGTGTTAGATTTATCTCTTTGTTTTAGATCTTTTCATAAAAATTGCTCAAAGCTAGTGTCCATTTTTATTTTTAGTGTAATAGTGCTTTTTTCTTCTCATTTATTTAAAAAGAAAAAAAATTCATTCTTTCTCTTAGTTTGAAAATGGAAAGTGTTCTTTTGCATTAGTAGATTTTAGTGAACAAGGAAAGAGATTTCTCATTTTCCGCTTTGGTTGTCTTAGATGCATTAGGGAAAATTCTCTTGTATTCAATCGATTGCTGCTTTGTTAAACACTCTTGTCCCTCTCTTAGCTAGCATTCATTGAATTGGAATGATTTTATTTTGCATATAGTTGTGAATTAAGGATTCGAGATCACATTCAGTAAGTACTTGAAATCGAAACATTAATTCAAGATCAACTTTAAAACGAATTCAATCAAACTAAGGAAGCATTCAAACCTAATGCACATATTTTAGAGGTTTAGGCTAGTGGCATGTTACAACATCATTAAACCTAGTAGCTATTGTTCACCATCTACATTTAGACAATGATAGTATGGATTTGTGCTCCCCATACCGTCAAGTATATAAACGGAGACCCTCATAGGTTAACATCCTTTATCCATAGGAATCTGACTCTGCCACCATGTAACCATGACACACTGAACACAACATTCGGGGAGACTACCTTCACATACATCAAGTCGTTGGTAATTTCTCTTTCATGGAAACTTATTACACCCTCTTTCTTAGATTTCGTAAGTAGTCTTTTTGGTCTTTTTGTGACTCTCTAAAAATTGAAAAGATCCTCGAGCACTTTTCCTTTCACGCTCGTTTCAATCTGAAAGTGACTAGAGACACCTTTTGTCCTTTTCTCGATTGTTAAAACATGAAAAGGAAAAATTTTGTTTCAGTGTCTTAAAATTGACTGCACATGAAATATTCCCGCTTAAAGTTACATTCCTTAGTGATACTTTAGGGTTGATTGCAATGGAAACGTTTCCAGATTTCACTAACCAATGAATCTACTCAAATGGGAATCTTGGTCCTTTTCATTCATTTAGGAATGTTCGTACCTTGTATATGGAAACATTGTCCCTTATTAGGTTTACTGCTGGTTTTCCCATGTGTTTATTTTCGACCTCAGTGGTCTTGAGTGATTTGACCCCTGTTCAACCATCTCCTTCGCCTGAACAACATCATGTTGATTCTAAGGTGGACCTCTCGCCTTCTTCACCTATTTCTTCGTCCTCTTCTTCTACTTCGCCTGGTGAAATTTTGGAATTCAGTAATCAAGAGGCTAAGAAGAAGAAGAAGAAGACGAAAAAGAAGAATTCAGATAAGCAAGAGGCCAATCCTACTGCTATTACTCGTAAGACACCTTCCATTGATAAGCCACCCACCCTTTCATAGAAAGTCAAATTCCCTTGCAAATTTTGTAAGGGTGACCACCATATTCAAGATTTCCCTGGCATCCGCTAGGTGCTCGAGGTATGGCCCAATGTCCATATTTTTTTGTCTTTGGCCTCTCAAGGTCATGTTGGTGACACATCTTTGACTAGTACCGACAAGACTCATAAGAAAAATGGTAAGTTCAAGAAACCCTGTAAGTTGTGTGAAGGACATCATCCCATTCACCTTTGTATGTACCTGGATGAAGCCATGAGAGTGTTTGACAACCCTACTATTGCTGCCTTCTGCCTTCCAGTTGGTTACTTGAATCTTTCATTGATTCCTCTAGTTGATTAAACGACCAGTCAAGATTCATCTTTGGTCGATCCCACTCCCCTGTAAATTCAAAATCACAAATCCATTCCTGACCAATAATTGGTCGTGGAATTGATCGATCTGATCCTTCCTCGTTCATCAGGTCTTTTCCGTTGAGAGTAGATCTCATATCCCTCACGCTCTTCTTGTTTCTTCATATTCCTTAGAATTGGAGAAATATCCTCCCATTCCTATGGTGCAGGAAGCTTCTCCTCCCACTCCCACATTTGTGGTCCAGGAGGATACTCTTCTTGCTCCCGTAACACAAGAGGATGACCATTTCATTCCTATGGCACCCCCTCCATGCAATTTGGTCACTTCCTTTGATTGGAGTCGATTCACGGGATATCGTCTTCCTTCTTACGTGCCCTTTGAGATCATTGTATAGGCCTACAATATGGTAATACCAAGAACAATTATAGAATAAGGCATGTCTATTAGTATTTTTTCTTCAAATACTTGGAAAAATTTTGGTTCTCCATCACTTGTGCCTGTTACGTAGAATATTTTAGATTTTAATAGAGGAACTAATCAACAATTAGGGATCATTTTGAAGTTTCCTATTACTTTGGGAGGGAAAACCATCTATATAGATGTAATGGTGGTCCAAGGCCCCTTGGAGTTTAATTTACTCCTGGGGTGCAACTATGCTTATGCCATGGGCACGCTTGTATCTTCCCTCTTTTGTGTGATATGTTTTCCACATGAAGGTCAAATTGTGACCATTGATCAGATTTCATTCTTTGGTCCTGATGTGACATATGGTCTACCATCGTCCCTTCCTGGTCCATACCTTCCGGTGATATCTTCACCACCACAGGTCAATTATGTGGCCACCTGTTCCATGTTTGTGTCCACTGATAATTCAGTCAGTGAGGTAGTGCACAATGTACTGAAGGCATTGAATCCTAATTTCCAGAGTGTTTTTATCCCATCAGATCAGAAACTCTTGGAAGCCATGACTTCTTATTCATCACGACAAGCTTCTTTCAAAGCATAGTTCATTTTCTTGTGTTAAGCTCCTTAAAAAATGAAATAAGATTCTTTCGAAGAAGAATTCATTTTCTTCTGTCAAGGTCCTTAAGAAATGAAACAAGGTGTCATGAGGATAGCTCTTTTAATATGTCAACCTCGTTAAAAAATGAATTAGCTCATATGAGGATAGTTCTTTTACTGTGTCAACCTTGTTAAAAAATGAAACGGGTTCCATTTTCAATTCGAGCATTTGAGCAGATATCGTAAGATCCCAGTCGAGTCTTTTGCTTGATCTCATAATTGAATCTTCACTCCATCCCCCTTTCAGTAATTAGCAATCTACGTCAGTAAGTGTAATAAAGCTAGGGGGCATGTACTTGAAATTGAGTCATCATTCTAGGGGCATGCAAACTTATTTCAAGCATAGTTTGTTTCCATTTTAAGCTTGTGTAAAAATGATACTGGTTTCAAGCATAGTTTTTTTTTTTAAAGTTTCAAGCTTGTGTAAAAATGAAACCAACTTCAAGTAGAGTTTCCTGTTTTCAAGATTGTGCAAAAATGAAACCATTCTTATTTTACCTCTCATGATTTCCATTTTATTAGCCTGTTTTTCCAGATAAACCTTGGTTTTCTCATTCCATCATCACCATCTGCTTAGCCGATCATACGCCTTCACTTGATTTTTTTCACCATTCTTGAGGAACTGCTGCAATGTGTGGTCTTGTTATCTAGCCTCTTAACCTTTACTTGTTCTGAGCAGTTCCACCATCACCGGGACCAGTTTCTACCCTTAATACCACTCGTTCCTCTAGGAGGAGTCAACTTTCAACTCTTTTATGAATCTCAAAAATTGAAAAGATTGCCAAGACTCTTACCATTTTGAACCTGTTAAAGGCTGTGAAACGCCATTTTCCCAATATACATTTACCCCTTTTTCGGGTTGGGTCAGATTATTTACGAAAAATGAATACCTTAGCCAATTGCGACCAAGAGGTTCTCTCAAACATACTTTTCTACCTTTTCAGATCTATGAGACTACCTACGAAAAGGGACCTACTGGAGTTTTCTTTTCCACTTCTTTTCAAACTCTCTAAACATGAAAAGACATCAAGTTCTTTCTTTGTCAGACTCATTAAAACTTAAATTACATTGGAAATTGTCACCATGGTGTAACCGATTTCCTCCTTCCTAGGGCTCGTAAAATGTACTAGGATGGATTTTTCCAAAGGAAAAACTTATATGAAAAGAACATGCTATCCCCTTGAAGCTTTTTTTCAAAAATAATTGGGGTAATTCCCAACAATGGTAGGGAAAATGGTACCAGTTCTTAGTCTTGTCGGCAATATGTCGCTCTTGAACATGACACTCATTTACATTTGTGTCGGGTTGGGGACATCCTATTTCATCATATTTTTCCTCCATGGGGTTGGGTAATTTTTTTTGACATCTCATTCGCTCTTGGCCATGTCATCATGACTTCAGAGCCCCTGATGTCAAATACTGAAAAATTCCAAAGTTGTGTCGCCTATATGTTCAAGATAAGTTTCCCTATGCAGTTTTCAACGTCTGATCCTCTTTTTGGTCCTGATTCACTTCTTGTCGACTTCAGCTCATTATCCAGAAAGCTGATCTAGTGACTTTCTTCCGGTATTTTGGAGCTTGCATGCCTCAATGGAAATTTCTTCACATTTGATGGCAAGTGCTTGTCATTTTCCTTTGATCAAGTGACTCCATGGGTGTTTGACGCCAGCTCACTATTCACATTTCGTGGATTGTACTAGTTTTACCTTGAGAGCCATTGTCGTTATTGGTGGTTTCTCTTATGCCTTTTAACAACTTGCATTATTGGATAGTAATCAGGTGACTTTCTTGCATGTTCGACATCAGCTCACTCATTTTTCATGCTTGAATCTGTAATTTTTTGTGTCGAGATAGAAAGAAATACCTTGGGTTTTTTTTTATAAATCCTGGTTGTGAGACAATTTGGTTTAACATGACTATATGCATGACTCTTTTGATTGGATGGTTGCAACCATACCTTAGTCTATTTCTTCATCCTTCTTGCTGGATTGTTGCATCCATAACTCAGATCTTGTTTTTATATATGTACCCTATTATGGATGGCTGCGCCCATGCCACATATTCATGTATCAGAGATATCAGTTGTACTTTTACTTGCAGGTATTTCGAGGGTGGTGTTTGGTTTGAACACATTCTCATGAAGCATTTCACTCCTCCCTCTCTCTCAGACCTCATGCTTTAGGGGGCATCTGTTACCAGTATTTTTTCACCATCCATGAAATCCCCATCCCAAATATTGGAGGACCATTTCAGTGACTTATGTTTATTTTCATACCTTGCAAAAAGTATCATTGCATTCCTTGGCATGTGAAAAACATTTTCTCTATTGACTATTCTTGGAGCATACTCTAAAAAACACATGATTTTGGGTCGGAGCTGGTAGGAGGTTATGGCCTCACTCCCATAGAGAAATTAGCATTGGGCCTCACACCCATTGGTGCTCTGTCTCAGTGGACTGCTCACGTCGAGCTATTTTTGGAAATTTTTTTAAAATAGAAATGAAATTTCCATACCCAACCACTTGGTGAGCAGAGTCATCATGGTTTTTTTGATTGAATAATATCAAATACCTTCCTTTGGCTTCTTGTTTCCTACATTTGAGCTACTTCCCAAAGGATAAGGTCTCCCTTCCACCTTATGAGGGATCGCAAACCACCTCTTCCTCTCCTATAAATACATCCTTCTCACATAGTTTCAGCTAGCTGAAGAGTCCTTACTATAGCTGGTGTGAGATAGAGCAGAGAGAAATCCATTGTCGAGAGAGAGTTTAGGCCCATTTCCTCACCAAGTCCAATTCCCTGATGAATGCTTGAGATGCATTTGACTGGACCCGTCGAAGGAGGCTGCAATGTTAAGGCTCTTTGGTTGTAAACTTATTCTATCTACTTATTAATACATGACTAATGTTTTGGTTCTCGTTTTTCGTTTGATATGTTTAATTCTATGCATTGCATTTAATTATTCTTGACCAATTAAATAGTTATGAATGCAAGTATGGTTTCGTATTTTGTCATCGTTCTCTAATACTTGTCTAGGCACCCGAGTAATACCGCTGAAAGACCGCGATGTGTAAAGACGAAGATCATGAGATCGCTGCCACAAGCTACAAAAAGAGTTTTAGAAAGAGGTAGGTCATCTATCTCAACTCATTTTCATTCATAAACTAGAAATCCGAAGGATTAGCATGTTCCCTTGTTGCTAGACCTACCCTAGGGCTAAAGGGATCGCCTTTGTCCGCAGAGGGGATTTACCTGCACAACACTAAGGCTTGTTTGAACTGTTGCATCTCTCGATACAAATGTAAATCTAGAATGGTAGGTTGTGGCTCAGGCTTGCTTGATGTGGCTTTGAGGCTTGTAGATAACCATCATCACCCCCATGTCAGATACAAGGTGACATATGACTGAAATATCCTCTTGGTTGTTAGTTCCCATTGCCAAGAAGCGATCAACCCAAGATGAATATTTTTTTCTTTTAGGAGGAATTTTTCTTAATTATTCGTGTCAATAATGAGTGTGATGACCACAGTGCTTGCACGGGTGAAGATCAAAACAATTATATTTCATATGGCCAATTCGATTACAGTGTTGGAATTTTACAATATCTTGTTGTTTTTGTGGAAGAGGAGCGGAATCTAGAATAGTTGAAGGTGATCTATCATGAAAAGCAGTCAAGAATATGAAAAGACACTCTTTGTCATATCCAAGACCTATTCTATGCTTGTTTTTGACAAGATCTTCCCAAAGTATGATGATGGGCTTGGGAAGTGCAGGATGGATTTTTGCTTCTGAATTCAAATATGTTCTTGTACTAGACTCAGTGATCTAAAGTATTTCTTGTAGTTTATTACAGTGAAATTTGGACTCAAAATGGGTTTATTAAGCTCAAAATCATGACTACGCTTTTGTAGCTCCTCTTGCTGTAGTAGAGATTCAAGCTGTAAAAAAATAAATTTTCTCATGTGCGTTTTGCAAGCATGTCTAAATGTTTGAAAGAGAGGATTTGTTGATTTGGATTGTGTTATCAGCAGAAAAAATTATTAGAGCTCTTAATATCTCTAAAAAATATTCAATTTGAGCCATTTAAACTTCAAAAAAATGTTTCTTGGTATTTTTGTAAACCCACACTTCGACAATTAGCTAATCAAAAGATAATGAAGAAAATAAATACTCACTTAATATGTCCTCGAGGAGATATCATCACTTAAGGATGTAGGTTATTCAAATATGTCTCCATACATCATATGGCCATAAAAAAAATACATACTCTAAAATACCACATGGACCTCTTACCGAATGTCAAGATAATTATGTTGGAATTGAGTGTATCTAATATATCTTTATTACACAAAAAATTTCATGAAGTATGTTGGATAACTTCCAATGAGTACAACATACAAGAAAAAAAGCAATATTTAGCCTCTCGCATGGATAGAAGCACATGGTTCTCATACACAACATTATCCACTAAAGGGATGCTTGTACACATAAACAACTACAACCACAAAACTTGTGTCCAGATCATGAGTCCATGATGCAGAAATGGTTCCTGGAATTGGAGGGACTCGTCAACTGGATAATTCCTAGAAATGTCGGGCAGACGTAGGAACTTCCTTAGCTCTGTCTCCCCCATGCTCCTTCCATTGGAGAGCTCTACAAAATTTTTAGAAGTAGAGGTATTAGTTTCTAGTGGAGTAGGCAATGATTCTTCTTATTCGGAAGCAAATTAGGGTTGATTTCTTCCAGCTTCTAATAGCTTAAGCTCGTTGATATTAATCGATTCATATCAACATTGGGTGATGGAGAGGATGACAATGCCAAGAGTCATGGGATACACTGCTACCTCCAACTGGAGACGTCATTATTATCAATGGAGCCTCCAAAGGCACCACCGAATAAAGCCTCGCTCATGGTTCAGTTATTCACCGTGTTATTTATAAAACTCTAAAGACTACTGATGTTAATTTGGCTCATCGTGCTAACCTTCCCAAATCCTTCCAAATATGCCATAAAGGGGGCATTGTTGGTGACCTGGGTGGGAGATGTTAGCGTTCTATAATTTAATAGATATTTTGAGAACTAATCACATAGGCCAACATCAAACCAAGTTTTGAAACTGGGATCTAGCCATGCCAGTTTCAGAGAGGGCTCTCTCTTTAGTATTTAAATTTGTTTGGATAAGTTTTAGGCTAGTAATGATTGTAATTGGGTTTTGAGTGTTGTTTTAGATTTTGGAAACTTGATTGTATTCAATGGATTAATGTCTATTGGGAAATGGATTCAAAATATAACTGGATAGTTGCATCAAATTTTCACAGATTAAACACAGGGAAATCTAGGAGTATTTACTGGATATTTTAGAATTTATAAATGGATTATGACAGAAATATGAAAAATATTCAGCAGAACTAAAGATAAATTAAGAATTCTTTAGTTTGGCCTTTAGTGGAAAACATTATGATTATAAACACAACCAGAATAAGGTAGTCAAAATTAAATCCTATTCATCACACTTTCTGCTTTGCAATTGGAATTCAGATTATTACAACGAAATATAAAAATGAGACATACTAACAGAAGATAAACATCACCAGTATTTAAGCCACAAGAATCCTATGAATGATCTGATTATTATTGATGCTCCAGTGCTTTGAAAAAAAAAAAAATCTTGATCTCAATCAATCGACCTTTGATACTTCCATAACTGGAGTATTTATACAAAATATTACAATAATACAGTCTCTAATAGTCATGGTATTTTTAGACCTAAACTTTGATTTAAAACACTAACTGTAACCAAATTATAGTCTCAGTGGAATGCACTGTGAAAAGTAGGTGCTGATGTAGTGGGACAGTTAGGACATGGACGATAGGATTGAAACTGCGTTCTAGGGTGAGCTCAGATGATAATTGGTTGCAGGCGAAGGGGTCTCGAATAACCAAAGGACGGAGTGAGCCGTTTAATCGGGCGGTTTTTAAAACCTCCAACTTCGGAAGCGCACCGCCTGCCCCCCCCCTCGATTGGTAACCATCATATGGAAAAGGGGGGCCAAAAAGAGATATGGGATGGTGGATGAAATAGGAATGAGCGAGACTAGTTGAAGGATGAAAGGATTTTAATGGAATTGGGCGAAAAGGTGAATGGTGGGTTCGACCACAATTAATATAGTATGATGTAATGTGATATGTGGGGTGTTCGCATTTTATTTTGCACAACTATTTAACCATTCAAACTTTGGTTAATTTTTTTTTATCACATATTCCATATGTCCAAAGTTATGATCTTAGGATAAAATCCTATTTTCATCTCCAATTTAATTTCTTATTCCCTACCTACCCTTGAATTTCCATTTCTTTTTTCTACCCTAACAATTTTCTCTTTCATCCGGGTGCATTTAGACTAGCAACTCAACATTTTTATTTTTTAACAACTAATTGTACTTCTATGCCTTTTCCTTCCTTAATTCAAATTAAATTATTGAACCAATTTTTATTTTCTACCTAACTATTAATCTGTCAAGATTAAAAAATTTGACAAATAATTTTTTACTACCTATTAACAAGAAATTTAAAACTAATTCAATCATGCTTAAACTGTATGATTGAATTTTATTGAACTATTGTGGCATTTTAAACAAGATGCACACAATTTATTTTCAAAAATAAGCTAAACTAAGAGTAGTGTCATTTGGAGGTGCAACACTTTCAGAATTTATTGTTTTTCTTTTTGATGGGGTTCATATTCTATTTTTTTTTATTTAACATATACACTCTTTTGACTTTTTATGTTATCTCCTTTTTTTATTTTGAAAATTATTTGCATATTGGAAATCATTTTACAAAATAAATTTGACATATAGAATAAACTCGCTCACCTTGAGATCCTATGAAATATAGGACCCTAACAATGGCTCCAGCTAGGGATGAAACTTCCATGCATTGAAGTGTCAAGAATTTGTGATCAGTAGCCTTATCCATCTACACATTTGAGAAATATGTTGTCTGATTCCTTTTCTTATTCACATATTATGATGGTTTGTTGACCATGGCTTAGGGCCTTCTCTGCAGTCTTGAACCTTAATCAACAAAAAATCCAATCCAATCTATGTTGACTATGATATTCACAATGATGTAAAAGAATATTTAGACTAGCAGAAATAATGCTTCAAAATCCTGCCATTTACAGGACCACCAGGTAACTTTGTTCCATTCATGTCTATGAGAAAAAATGCGTGGTCGCCTCTAAAATAATTTATAATATATGGTCCCATCCATATATTATCAAAGTTGTTATGCTTCCCTTTGTCTTCTCTCCTTGCATCCCATTTTGAAACTTTGTCACCAATAGCAAAATCAGCTGCCTTGGTCCTTTTGTCAAATATTTTCTTGATATTTTCCTAGATGAGTAGTGTTCTGTTATACATCTCTTCTCTTGCTTGCTGCAACTGAGTGGTTTGATGAATCCTTCTGAGTGCATCATTTGGATCCACTTGTACTCTTGCATTATCCACTTCAATGGCAATGCTAGAGAGGATGGAAAAACAACATCCATCCCATATAAAATTTGTTATGGTGACATACCAATGGACTTGTTGGTAGTAAGCCTATCAACCCAAAGTGCATTGATTAACTTATTATGCCAAGACTTTTTATTCTGTTCTAATAACTTCTTGATGATGTTTACCAGACTCTTATTGGATGATTCAACCAGTCCATTACCTTGTCGGTAATAGGTTATTGAATGTCCTAAAGAAATATTATATTTCTAACAAAATTCAATCATATTTTTGGACTTAAAGGTTGTTGCATTGTTAGTGATGATTTTCCTTGGGCAGCCAAATCTGGACAAGATATTGGTCTCAAGGAACTTTGTAATAACAACATCAGTGGAATTTCTAGAAGGGATGGCCTCTATCCACTTAGTGAAGTAATATATGGCCGTTAAAATCAACTTGTGTTGGGCAGAGGAAGGAGGATGGATTTCACCTATGAAATCCAAACCCCATTGCTAGAATGGGCTTTCAACATAAATAGGTTTTAGTGGCAAGGGTAGACATTTCTGTTTACCTTCAAAAATTTGACACTTTTGGTAGGTTGTGACTTTCTTATGGATATCAGAAAAAAGGGTGGGCCATTAAAAACCATCCTTGAGAATTTTATTAGCAATATTCCTCCAATATAGGTGGCCACTATAATCTCCTTCATGAAAATCATGCATAATCTTGTCTGCATCATTCTTCACCAAACATTTGAGTAGTAGGCCACCATAATCTTTCCAATAAAGGACATTATCAATGATGCAAAATTTTACTGCCTTTAATTTCAGAAATATAGCTTTAGTTTTTGTAAGACCAGGAGGAGTATTCAAATTTAACAATACATAAAACAGGTTTGCATACCAGGGATAATTTAAAAATTCTTTATTGATTTTTGGAGTCGCTTGCTCCTCTTAATCATCCAAAGTTGTCACCAAGTTTATGTCCAGAGCTTGAAAATTGGATTCAACCGTAAGCTGGACAAGTCCTTTCCCTTTAATTAGTTTGGTAGGTTTTATTTCCATATCATATTCCAAAATAACTGCAACCCATTTTCCTCTTTTTCCACTTGGTATATTCTGCATTAAAATATCCTTTACCACAGAATTAGGTACATAAGAAATTACACGTGAATGAAAAATATAAACTCTAAAGTCTTTAATTTCCTTGATTAGTGCAAAGGCATGTTTTTCCATGACGTTGTAATTGAGAGAATCATCTCTTAAATCTTTGCTGAAGAAAGTTATTGGCTGCTCAAATCCTTCACTATTTTTCTACAATAAAACAACTACAACAATGTGCTCAGAAGCAAAAGAAAAGATTATAAAATCTTTAGAAAAATCTAGATTGATTAACAATGGTGATTTTTTAATTCTTGTTTTACCATGTCAAAATATTTCCTAGCCTCTATGCTCCATTTGATTTCAGAGTCTTTCTTGAGCATATTGGTTATGTTTCTAAGGAGTTCAACGAGATTAGGAATAAATATTCTTAGAAAAATTATTTTACCTATGAAGGATTGAAGTTCTTTAATGTTTCTTGGGGGACTCATATTTAGGATTGCTTCAATTCTCTTAGGGTCAATTCCAATTCCATATTTTGATATGATGTGTCCTAATAGTTTGCCTTCTTCTAGGACAAATAGTGTTTTCTTAGGATTTAAAGATATTCCAAATTTTTTGCATTTCTCAAAGACTCGTTTCAAATGTCTCAAGTGTTCTTCATCATATTTCAAATACACAGTTATATTATCTAGATATATTACAATAAAGTGGCCAATATCTTCTAAAAAAGAAATGTCCATTTCTCTTTGGAACATGGCCCCAACATTCATCAGTCCAAAAGGCATTTTCACATATAAGAAAGTGCCCCATGGAGTGGTAAAAGCTATTTTATCTTGATCTTCTGGATCAACCAAGACTTGGTTATAGCCAAAAAAACCATCTAGTAATGATATCCTACTTGATCCTATCACCTTTTCTAAGATATAGTCCATTTTGGGTAAGGAATAGTTATCTTTCAGAGAAACCTTATTCAGATTTATGAAATCAATGCATAACCTGATTTCTCCAGTTTTCTTTTTGGTTGGTAGTATGTTTGACACCCATTTGGAATATGTGAGGGGGACAATTATTTTAGCATCAAAAATTCGTTTAACTTCTTTCTCAAATAAAGGTAACAAAACTGGATTTATCCTCTAAAGTTTTTGTTTGAAAGTTTTTTGTTCTACTTTAATTGAAATTTTGCATTGTATAATGTTGGAATCATAAACCTTCAGGTCCTCATAATTCCAAGAGAAAACATCACTGCATTCTTTGAATAGGGCTATATATCTCTGTTTGGTGATAATAGGTAAAGTTTTTAACAATTTAATCATCTTTGGGTTTCGCTCAGTACCTATGTTTCACTCCTCAACTTCTGCTCCTGTGGGCTCAATTTTAGGCTTCCTTGCTACATCATTGAAGTAAAAATGATCTTCTAATGGAGATAATCCCTAGGGAAAAATATTATCTTTTAATTGAAGAATTTCAAAATCTTATTTTTCAAGATCTATTTTATGAATTTCTAATTTAGGCACACTGTCATCTAAATGATTATTGACATCTAATCTATCACAATAGTTTATCAAAGGATTATATACAACTATTTTATTTTCTACATGATCTTCTGGTTTTATTTGATTTTGTTCGTGATTATACAAACATAACTGAGTCTCCTCAAACTCATATTTTGACAGTAAGAAATTTTCATTCTATTTGTCATTTCCAAAAACCTGCCAGTATCACATGTTATCTGGTATTGCAGGTCATTGTTTTATTTCAATTGTGTGTGGTTTGTTTGGGTGAGGTATTTTACAAGTGCTTGCATAGACAACAAGACTATCATTTATGGCATTTTGAATTCTTGGAATTACTGCTAGATCATATTCCACAAAAGTATCTAAGAAATATAGCACTGCATTTCTGTAGGCTCTTAATATAGGGTGTTTGGTAGCACATTCTCCTTTAATTTGTTTGAGGATTAGTTTTGAATCCCCATGCATAGTAATTATTTTGGCACGTAATTTCTTAAGTAACTACAAGCCTAATATGAGAGCTTCATATTTTGCGATATTATTGGTGCACTGAAAATTAAGTTTATAGGAACACCCTTCACAATGATTATTAGATGAATTTTATAACCAGACTCCTGTTCCAGAGCCTTCTTTAGTACAGGCTCCATCAAAGCTCATATTCCAGAAGAGTTCCAGAGGAGTATCTAATTGTTCTAGTTGAGCTGATTTTTCAGGTGTATCAATGTTATTTCCAAATTGTGCTTCAATTCCAGTATCATTGAATAATATGAACGAATCCAAATTAGTGTGAAAATAATATAGAGGGTAATTATTACATTTTTCTTGATTTCTTAACATATAATTCATGAGAGTTTCCCTATACAACCTTCTTTACTGAGAAAATACTGGTATTGTAGAATAAGTCATATCTAGTTGAAGGGTTCCTTGTAACCTTACTCCCCAAGAACGTGATAAAATAATGCCATATTTAGGAGGAATGTCTACTACGACATTGTCCATAACTAGGCTTCTTGGGTGTAGGAATTACACTTAAGCAAACTCCTCAACACTTAACTTGTCAACCCGGGGGATTCATAAACTTAGAGACGAAGCACAGGAAATGCCAGAGATGGTATGAATATTTCTAATGTAAATCCCTACTTTCTTTAAAGGAAATATTGCAGAATCAAATCAAAAGAGAAGAAGGCAACTTGAACCATAAAAAATAATCTAAGACTGGAATGAGAAAGTATGCATTTGCAAGAGAGAATAAAAAATAAAAGGCAATCACTTCCTCTAATGGTTGTTTAATCTACTGAGTGTGTGTTTTCCTTTAGCAGAGACACTTTAGTAGTCTCGTTAGATGGGCCCTTAAACCTACTTCCTTAGATATTCCCTTCTGGCATTAATCTGTCCTGCACTAGTGCTTGCACTAGTGCAGGATCAAAGAGTTATGTAGAAAGTATAAATAATGTCTCTACATAACTCTTTGATCCTATGTTTTAGCTACGAGTTGCTCTAAGTTCTGTACTTGAAGCTCTAGCTCGACTATCCGAGCAGCAGGAGCTACTGAATATTTTTCCTTTTCTATCTCAATAGGGGCTATTTTTTGTTTAGCGACCTCAGTATCCCTTGGGGTTTGAGTAAACACTTCTTCCTCTTCCAGTTCTTCTTCTTCTTCTAACTCTTCCAGTTCTTCTTCTTCTTCTTGCTCTTCTGGTTCTTCTTCTTCTCCTTCTACTTCTTCCGGTTCTTCTTCTTCTTCTAACTCTTCCGGTTCTTCTTCTTCTTCTTGCTCTTCTGGTTCTTCTTCTTCTTGTGTCGGTTCTTCTTGTACTGGTTCGTCTTACACTGGTGCAGGTGGGGATTCAACATTCTGTGGGGACTGTGGTTCTACACCAGGTTCTTCATTCTTTTTCCAGCCCTTAATAAAGTCGGCCAACAGAGTGTCATCTTCAATTTCCACAGATTTTGCTGCATCCGCAAGGACTGACAGCAAATCGGCTTCTTCGGGGGTCTGTTCATGCAAAGGTGGCATCAGAGGAGTTTCCTCAACAGGTGTACCCGCTGTCTTCTGTTTCTTTGGAGATGGGCCCTTTTCTTCTGCTGATTTCCCGGTTTGTTTCCTTCTTGCACTGGTGCAAGAAGGACTTCTCTTTACATTTGGACCCTTGCTTGTGCTGGCGGGGGTCTCTGTTTTCTTTTCAACAACTGTCTTCTTTAATGTAGAGGGATTTTTATCTAGCTGCTTCAACAACTCCTTCTAGGTCATGCCCTTAATTTCCAATTGTTTCTGGACCAAGATTTTGATCAGGCTGTGGTGATATAATTTCTTATCGGCCTGGTCCGCCCATGTGCCCTGCACACTCTTGGCCATCTTTTCTAAACTCTTAAGTAAAATTTAAGTGAAATCCATCCTCCACCGGACGTGTCGGCTGGGTTCGAAGTGTTGCAGCATCCTGAAATGATACACAAAGGTGAGGGAGTACTTTCCTTCACAAGTCACGAATTTCTGGAGAATGAAAAGGAGGTCCCGCCACTGTCCCAAAAGGGTGCTGCACAAAACTACTTTCTTCTAGTCTACCTTCATGTCCTTATCAATGAAGAAACACTACCAGTGCTTCCTCTCGAGCTTCTGATTTTTAAAGTACTGCACACTAGTGTTCTGCAAGCCCGTCGCTGCTGCTATCGATTTTTCCGTGACTTGAAATTTCAGGGGCCCAATATTTACACGACCATTTTTAAAACTCTTTGTGAATTGTAGGGCCACTTTACTGTTGTGGCCGTTGAATTTCTGCAAAAATGGAAGAAATCTCGAGTCTCGCAATAGTGCAAGAATATTGTGAAACTCGGCAGTCTGATCTACCTCACTAAGGGACGAAGGTTCACATCTAATAGGCGGCATCTCTGCTTTAACAGTTATGAACAGTCAAGAAATTCACATGCAATACCGGAAAACTTGACTCTTTATAGATAGGGATCAACTATCCACCATCCCTTCTGTCTTATCATTGATTTATCCCACCAAAATAGCTGTAGATGCGCGACATGTTTAGAATCGTGCGGGATTGGTACTTGCGGCGACATTTTTAATGGCTAAGTGAGGTAATCACCATAAGTGAAGGACATTTAGGATCATGGCGGAAAGGGTAATCATATCCAAGCAACGTTAAAGATTTCCGCACTCCTTCATAATTCAAAAAAAAACTTTAGCATTTATTAAAAAATGATCATGATTCTTAACTAAAAACACTTTGTACTTTAAATAATTTTCTCCTAGTTAATATGATAGCATAAGTACTTTATCAAGTAGTGAAAAAGGCTGCTTGTAAACTTTTATGATGACCAGTTCTTATGACATATGCTCAAAAAAAAAATTGTACTCTGCTTCTGTCAAGGTGCATGCTTGCACTGATCTGTTTACACTTCTTACTATATTGTTCTGCTGGTACCATTCTGCTTATATTATTATATACGATGATCTGCTTGCACTAGTGCAAGCATATTGTCTAAAAAAGAATAGATAATTTAAGTAAAATATAGGTTGGACTTCTAACATAGCTTTCCTCAACTGATACTGAAAATTTGCTTCTCCCTTTCTTGATGCTTCAGGGCATCTTTTTTCTATTTAGGTATGAGATCCTGCAATGAATTCATGAGGGAACAAAGAAGTGGGAAAGGGGAAAATTTCCGAATGGGAAGGAATTTTGTTACAGGGATTCTAGGAATAGTACCAAAGAGGCGATAAATAGAAGTGGGATAGGGAAAGAAAATTCAAGGGTAAAGTGGGATTTTTACGAAGCGGGTAGGGTAAATTCAGAAGAATGTGGGAAGGTTAATCATTCTGGGATTTAAAGAAGAAAACTGAGGGAATATTACGAAATGGGATATGAAGAAAGGCAAAAAATTTTCTGGAAGGTTTGCCTGCACTGGTGCAAGAAAAATAACTACAGCGAGTATTAAGCGTTACTTGAATAAAAATATCCATGCAAATTACCCCAATGTATAGAGGTCTACTGAACCTATTTTTACTCGGTGGTTGCTAGCATATCTAAAGATCAAGCAACATTCTTTTTTTATTAGAAATTTTTTATCTTCTTGCCAGCAAGCTGGTTTTCAGGTTGACCCTTTTGCAATTATGTCAGCGAACTGATTTTCACAATTACAGGAAAATATTTTTTCTTTACTTTTTTATTAATTTATTATTTTTTTTTCTTTGAGAAGAAGAAGAATTCATGTTTTCAAAAGGTTGTTATTACCATTTACCACTACCGTCCCGAATTGCTGTTGGACTTGCTGTGTAAAGTCTTTCTTGGAAAGTGGCTGAAAATACTTCTTTAATTTATGCCCATTTACCAAGAATACTGAATCTTGTCCATCAATAGTTTTGACTTCTACTGCTCCATTCTCGAATACTTGGATCACTTCATAAG
This sequence comes from Pinus albicaulis, assembly GCA_034641835.2. Lineage (NCBI taxonomy): Eukaryota > Viridiplantae > Streptophyta > Pinopsida > Pinales > Pinaceae > Pinus > Pinus albicaulis. Next base: position 15,079 of record JAXQQM020058848.1, on the reverse strand, counting down.
GCCCCATCCAACATGTATGGAACTTCCCTTTAAAAAAATTAAATCTAGAATGATAAATGAGTACCCAATCACCTGGTTGGAACTGCTTTTTCTGAATAGTCTTGTCATGCCACCCTTTTCGTTGCTTCTGAATTAGGATGTTCTGCTGAACATCATCTCTGCGAAATTCATCTAACTCATTTAATTGGAGAAGACACTATTGTTGTGCCTCGGAGAGATCTATTCCTAACTAAAATACAGTTCTGAAGGTTTTAATCTGGAACTCAATTGGTAATAGAACATGTTTTCCATATACCAGCTCATATGGTGTATGTCCCGTGCTATTTCTCCAAGTGGTTTTGTATGCCCACAAAACTTCTAGTAATATTTCAGCCCAATCTTTTCGATGCATATTGAATGTCTTTGTAAGAATGGACTCGATCACTTTGTTTGTAGATTCCACCTGGCCATTTTCTTGCGGGTGATACGCCGTGGATTTCTTGTGCTGGATCTTGTATTTCTCCATCACACCCTGTACCAGATTAGAAATAAACTACGGACCATTGTCATAAATAATTTCTATAGGAAACCAAATCTATTAGAGAGTTCAGAAAAAGGAAAATCAACAACAACTTTTTCTATAGCAAAAGAAATAGCTTTAGCTTCTACCCATTTTGTAACGAAATCTATACAAACCAAAATATACTTTTTACTTAAGGATGTTAGATTTATTGGCCCTATAAAATCAATAGCCCATTTTTCAAAAGGCTCAATCATAACTTGGGGGCATAAAGGCATTTCATTGGTTTGATTAGGTTGGCCCATTCGTTGACAGCTATCACATCGCCTGACATATTGTTTGGCATACTTAAACAAGGAAGGCCAAAAGTAACCAGCTCGTAATACTTTATATGCAGTTTGATTATCAGCGAAGTGGCCTCCACAAGGCTCGTCATGAGCAGATTTCAATATGTCAAACACTTCCTCCTCTCTTACACATCTGCGGATAATCAGATCTGGACCAATGTAAAAGAGATCTCATTGAATCCAGGAATATGAAGCACTTTTCTGAATAATATTCCGCTTTTCGCGAGCGGACAAGTGGGGTGGTGTCTTCCCAGTAACCAAGTAATTAGAAATGTCAGCAAACCATAGAGAATCTGTAGACATAGCAAAAAGATGTTCATCTAGAAAATAATCATTAACAGGAGTTGCTTCACCAGGATTATCTAATCTAGAAAGAAAATCTGCTACAACATTAGATTTCCCTGTTCTATCAACAATAGTAACATTAAACTCCTATAACAATAGTAACCACCTAGTCACTCTACCGCTTGTCAATGGTTTGTTCATCAAATATTTAATCGTGGAATGATCAGTATGTACAAATACTTCATATCCTGTAATATAGTGTCTAAACTTATTAATTGCAAAAATCACAACTAAAAACTCTTTCTCTGTAACTGTATAATTCAACTCAGTGGAAGACAAATTTTTACTAATATAATAAATAGCATAGGATTGATTGTTTTCCTCTTGTCCTAAAGCTGCGCCAATAGCCAAATCTAAAGCATCAAAGGAAATGTGAAAAGGCAGGGACCATTTTGGACCTCGCAAAACTGGTGCCTGTACCAACTTTTCCTTTAATGTTTCAAAAGATTGTTGGCAAGCCGTGGACCAAGAAAATTCACTATCCTTAGATAGAAGTTGGAAAATAGGAGTAGCTATCTTCAAAATTTTTTCAATGACTCTTCTATAGTAACCAGCATGTCCTAAAAAACCTCTTACTTTCGTTTGAGTTTTGGGTGCAGGAATATGCAGAATGATTTCAATATTTGCTAGATCAACCTGGATACCTTTATCAGAAATCAAATGGCCAAGCACCACTCCCACTTTGCACATTAATCTACATTTCTTGTCACTCAAAGTGAGATGGGCTTCCTGACAATGAAGAAGTACTTTCTCCATATTTTTGAGAGCTTCTTGAAAAGAATAACCAAACATAGAAAAGTCATCCATATAAATTTCTACAAATTCTAGATGAGCAAAAATAGCCAGGACTGCCCTTTCAAAGGTAGCCAGGGCATTACATAAACCAAAGGGAAGCACTTTGTAAGAAAATTCCCCCCATGGACATGTAAAAGTAGTTTTATCCTGATCTTCGGGTGCAATCTGTATCTGGTTATAACCACTGAAGCCGTCCAAAAAGGAGAAATATTTATTTCCTGCAAGGGTATCAAGCACCTGATCAATGAAAGGGAGAGGGAAGTAATATTTAAGAGTGGATTTATTCAATTCTCGATAATCAATACAAATACGCAATATTACATCTTTCTTAGGTACCAGTACTAATGGAGAGACCCACTGACTGTCGGAAATAGGATAGATAAAACTGGCATCTAAGAGTTTTTGTACTTCTTCCTTCACAATATCTCTTAGAGCTGGATTCATTCACCTTTGGGGTCGTCGGACAAGTCAGGTTCCTTCCTGAATATAGATGTGATGTGTACAAGTTTCAGGAGGGATACCCTTCATATCTTCATAGCCCCAAGCAAAGGCACTAAGATGGTTTTGCAACAAATTCACAAGCTACTCCTACTGAGATGAGTCCAAATCTGAACTAATATGCAAGGATTTACCAGGGCTAATCTCAACAAGAGTAGTATCAGGCTTAGGAGTGCTCAAGGGAGTGGTTAAATGCAGTGGTACAGAAGAATGAGAATCATGTTTTTCTTGAAAATCAAGGCTGAAAATTTGGCTCAAAGGCTCATAATTAGGCATAGTGTCTAGATTATTCAGAAAATCTTGAATCTCATCTTCTTGTGAAGACCCAGTATAATGATGGTTAAGGAAAATAGACTGAGTCTCCTCATCACTGCTTTAATCCAACCATAAAGTATCTCGAAGGTACTGAATGGATCTGGCAGGGGGGTAAAAGGTAACTTTCTTCCTAGAATCTCCATGTGAAATATACATATCACCGGAATGACATCCAATATATGCATCAGCCGTTGCAAGCCATGGTCGACCCAAGATCAAGGGACGTCCTCCTAATAGGTTCTTTGGCTCAAGCACAATGAAATCAACAGGATATTCCCAAGAATCTAATGAGATGATCACATCGTACAATACTCCTTCTGGCTTAATTTTAGATCTATCTGCTAATTCAAGCACAGTGGGAGTACGACGAAGATGAGATAATCGAAGTTGATCCATCGTTTGCTTAGTAATGACATTAATGGCTGCCCCCAGGTCTATAAGAGCATTAGAGACAAGGACATTACCAATCTGAGCTGAGACAACAGGGTTTCTGGGATCAATATATTTTTCCACAGACACACATCCCGTCATCAACTCTGCTGCCCTACCAACAAATTGAATGGTTTGGGGTTCCAATCTCTTCCTCCTGGGTTTATTGAGACAGAGTTCCTTAATAATCTTGGTACAAATGGGGATCTCTTTGATGGCTTGAAGCAAAGGTATCTTAATAAAAGGTTCCGAAGCTCAGATGCCAAAATTGTCTCAGAAATAGGCTCACTCCTTTCAATTACTAGCCTCTCTGGGAAGGGAGGCTAGTTGGAAGAATATGACAAGGATTCAAAAGGTAAGGGCTTCTTAGTGACAGCTTTCGGAGAATGGTTAAGAGTTTCCTCTTCTCCTTTCTCTTCAACGATCACCATAGGTTGCTTCTGATTTTCTGACGTTACAGTCCTTCCAGATCTTAATTGAATATCTTGAACCCCAACTAGAATTGACTAGTATTCAAATGGTAAAGGTGGGTTTGTTACATAGATCATTTGCACTTCTTTATTATTATTAGGATTGGGAATAGGTTGAGCAGGAAAATGAGGAGGTTGAAAAGGTGGAGGTAAAGGCAATGGTGGAGTGGACTGACTCGGAAGTTGAGGCATTGAATAAGGTGCATGTGTATATGGATATGATTGCATAGGTGGCTGGTAGGTATATGGAGAATGAGTTGGCCCTCTCCAACCTTGTTGCCATGGTTGAGAAGGTTTCCCATGTTGATATTGATTCCAATACTACCACTGCTGATGAGAGTTAGGATAAGAATATGCATGTGAATTATAACGAAAATAGTGTGGAGAAAATTTGGAGGCCATACCTGTACCTACCTGAGGCCAATTCCTTCTTTCTCCCATAGCATTCAAGTATTTAGCTTCAAGCTGTCCTCCTGTAAATACAGCTTTAAGTTCTGGTATAGAGGGACATTTTTCTATGATATGGTTTTTTGCACAAATAACATACTTATTAGTTTATTTCAAATTAAGAGGAAATTCTTTAGGAGGATGATTGTCTCTACATTTATGACAGAAAATACATAATGACTCTTGTTCCTTCATGAGTTTCTGTTGAAATTTTAAGGAGTCTAACTGTTTTGTAACTCTGTTCATTATATCAATTTTCATGTTTTCCATTTTATTTTCTAGTCCACTAATCACAGCATCAATAGATTTAGTTTTTCTATTTCTATTTCGAGTTCCTCTACCGGATCTGTACTAGTTTCTTGAAACTTTCCTGCATAATTGACAAATTTGATCAAAAGTTTGCTGAGAAATATCACCTTGTCCTAATAGATTCAAATTATTTCTAGCATTATCAGTAAGTCCTCTTAAGAACAAGGTTCTAATAGTGTTGAGATCAAGCTTAAGTTTTGACCTTTGTAAAATATACAGAAATATTTCCAAATAATCTTCAAGCATTTCATCATCATCTTGTATGATTGTAAAAATTTCATCGTGCATGTCCCAAGTCTTGCAATATTCTTGATATTTAGACAAAAAAACTCTCTTCATCTGATCCCAAGAGGTTATGGTGTTTCCTCCTAACCCCATAAACCAGTGAAGAGCTGAGTCCTTGAGGGTAATAGGAAATAATCTTAATTTCTGAGCCTCAGTTGCATAATCATAACTTCTACACAGAATATCAAACTCAAATAGAAAAGAGTCAGGATCTTCATGAACTTTACCATGGAAATGAGGGAGAGCTGATGGTGGAATATTCTTCATCTACGACATAGTATCAGGATCCACAATTGGAAACACAAAATTGGATTGTCCTTCACTTACCTGGCTGTCACCAGTCCCTTCCAAATGTTCTTCTTGGTCCACCATTGTTCCCATTTTACTCGTACCACTCTCCACAGGCTGATCCACACCTGAGCTGTTATTACTAGAATGCAGGTGGATTGTTCCTGCGTGATGGGTTTAAATTGGATTGGGCTTCCTGCTGATAGAAGGAGACCCAATATGAAAATTGTTTATAGAATTATTTCGGCCCTGAGTGGGCTTCGAACCCCTACCTTTCCTAGGAATTCATTTCAAAAGGAAATAAAAAAGAAAGATAGCAACAACTTCTAAAAAATGCTATCAGAAATCAATTAACACCAGTAAAATTCCTTCAAAAAACAACACTGCAGAAATAAAGAAAAATTACCTCTATTGCATAATCAGAAAATTCTTACCAAATCAAATCGCCTCCTCGACAACGTCGCCAAAATGTTGGGTGTAGGAATTACACTTAAGAAAACTCCTCAACACTTAATTTGTTAACCCGGGGGATTCGTAAAATTGGAGACAAAGCACAGGCAATGCCAGAGATGGTATGAATCTTTCTAATGTAAATCCCTACTTTCTTTAAAGGAAAGATTGCAGAATCAAATCAAAAGAGAAGAAGGCAACTTGAACCATAAAAAATAATCTAAGACTGGAACGAGAAAGTATGCATTTGCAAGAGAGAATTAAAGATAAAATGAAATCACTCCCACTAATATTTTTTTAATCTACTGAGTGTGTGTTTTCCCTTAGCAGAGACACTTTAGCAGTCTCGTTAGATGGGCCCTTAAAACTGCTTCCTTAAAGATTTCCTTCTTGCGTTAATCTGTCCTACAATAGTGTAGGATCATAGAATTATGTAGAAGGTATAAATAGTGTCTTTACTGAAGGCTTTTTACTTCATGTAAGGGCTCAAACTTTTCAAGGTTCAGAGCACTCAGATCTTGTGGCAAGAAACTGGTTCTTGTATCGGATCAGAGTTTCCTGCACTTAGCTTTTAATCCTTCAAAAAAGTGTTCAATTATTGCAAGTGCTAGTTTACTATCGAATCAAATTGCACACATAAAAGTGAATGTTTCTGATCTTAACAAAATGCAAAAGTAAAGAAATAATCATTTATCCTGTCGTAAGCGTTTAAAGAAATAAAGAAAGAAAATCACGGAAAGTAGATTAAGGAAACTTGCTGCATCACACCAACGTGCATTGGTACAGGTTCATTTATCTTGCTTGTACCAGGCAGTGGAAAACCAAATAAACAGAATTGTAGGAAAAATAAATATCACACCAACGTGCACTGGTGCAGGTTTGTTTCTCCTACTTAGACCAGGCGGAGAATTCCAATCTGAAATTAAATGCAGGAAAGTAAATTGCAGGGAAAGAAAATGTAACTACTTCACACGACAGATCCGTTTTCAATAAGAAAGGAATACATGTGCTGAAATTTAAATCACACTTTAATAATTTAAACACACATTACAAGAAACAAAAAATAGGGTAAACGTGCTGGGTTGGCTGGGCCCTAGCCAACCAGCGCGTTTCCCTTTTTAAGTTAAAACGGTGCTAAGTAAACCAGTTAATTCATCAAATTAAAAACATAAACATAATTTCTGAAACATGAGATGGAAAAACCTTTTATTAATTTATTGAGGCGAATACATGCGTTGATACAATGGGGCGATAAAAAAACGACCGGTTACCGCCTATCAACTTCGCTCTAAGAAAAAATCTGCTCCCAAAATTCTCCTTAAGTCCTATTTACACTTTACATTATATAGATCTATTGGCCAAAGGCAAAAACAGATCGTTCAACTAATTCATAACAAAATGCAGAATTTAGTTTCGGCCTTCAAGATAAGACGATTTTGCAAAAATGGCTGTAGCTAACCAGCTTTCGCCCTTCACGGATTAGTCTCGGATGCCTTTGAATCATTCACTGTCATGGTTGAAGTGGCTCAAGACAAGGCAGTGATCGAGGAGGTCAGATCTGCCGCAAAGATCCGTTGTGCTGGAAATGGTGCAAGATCTGGTCCTGCACTAAGATGAACGGTCACGATAAGCACTTTAACCATCAAATAACCTTGGAGATATCGATAAGTTACAAAGTGATTTAGAAATAAGAAATCATGTAATAAATATTTAATTAATGCTAAATTGAATTAAAACATTAATAATAAAGGTTTATACGAAATGTGTCACCATGCTTGGACTGGTGCAAGATGAGGGTGCATAAAGGAGGTGAAACAGAGGTAAATGGTTACAATTTAGGAAGGGGAAAATGATAAAAAGAGAGAAAATTATGGGGCTAACACCCTTAATGACCTTCCCACCTCACTTCCCAGTGATAGGAATGTGGGAATAGTGGAGCATCGTGTAGAAGGTTGTACTGTTGGTTGCTAACACCATGAATGTGAAGTGCCGGAACTTTCTCCATGATGAAACCCTCTAGGTGATTCCTTCTGCATTTCTAATCTCATCTCCTTGATATATTCTCCAATGTTTTGCATGGTCTGGAAAAGAAGTTTTGGGATCTCTTTCTTCTCCATTTCTATAGATGTATTGCCCCACAAGCTGAGCCAATATTATGCTTTGATACCACTGTAATATTCCAAATTAGGAAAGATAGTAATATTGAACAAAAAAATGGAATGTACAAAAAATAATAATTTAAAACACATGAGAAAATCATAGATCCATTATATTATGTATCACAACAGCAAAATGTACAATGTGTTGAGGAACAAATCACTCAAACTAGGCAAACAAGCTTCCAAAGCCCAAATACACTAGAATCCCAAATGATGCTGCTATATAGAAATGTCAGAATACATGACAATGCAGTCCCAGTGAGGGTTACTGCTACTGGAAAATGGAAACAAGTAGATCTACTAATATGATACTCAAAAAGAGATGAAAATGGAGAGCTAGTCTCTCAAACACAATCCTAAGATAACCCGACAAGGTTTTCTTGAAATACACAAGATGCAAAAAGTGTAGACTACAAATTTGTGGATGAATCATGCTGTATCATTGAAGCTCTACTAAAATATGGCTGAAATAACAAATATATTGTTGTATCTCCTCCTCCCTATCTTTCCGAGTGAAAGGCTGCACCTTTCACTAGGAAACTAGCTCATAAAGAGGGTTTCTCAACCCTCCACTGTAACACACTGCAAAATAATACAGTTCCTCAAGGAGACTGTGTTGTGGCTGAAGGTGGCTGCTTGGAACAATTCCATATGGTGGATATGAAGCTTAGAATAGCTCTCTTAAGTGGGCACTCAAAATCCCCCGAGGTAGAGTGTAGGATTACCGCCTGGAAATTCCCTTGTACTAAACAGTACAAAAAACTCCACTAAATAGATGAAGCATGCAAGAAGTCATAAGACTAAAACATAAACAATATTTTGAATGCCTGTCATGGCTACCATCCCTTTCCTTATATTCTTGGTGAGCTTCCTCACCCTTGGCCTCATTCATTTATGATGTTACTTCCATACAAAGACTCCTCCTCCAAAACTGCGTTGTCTCCACTAGCTCCACTCTCTCCTTTGGTAGTGCTATTGATTTGGTCAACCTTGACCCAATCTACGTGCGTTGCCCCCATTTCACACCCAAGGTGGCTTTATTTTGACTATCTAAATTTATCCACATCCATACTAGAGGTGGTTTATTCCTACTAAAGAGATTTAAGGGTCTCTTTACCCCACTTATTCATCTAGACTATGAATACAAGAAAAATATAATATTCCAACTAGCTAAAAGCTAATTGGGAATATTACAGGATAATGGACAACTGATGCACTTCTCCTCTTGGATTGAAATTGTTAGAGTCCCGTGATTTGGCTGATTGGAAAGCCAAATAACAATGTAACATCAAACCAGTCTTTGGAGCCCAAGGACCTAGCCTTCCTGGACTCAGAGAGGGCTCTCTCTATTTGTGTAAGGGATATCTGTGAGTTTGCTTATGGTGTTCTGATTTTAGGCTAGTTATGAAGTAGGTTTTTGGTTTTGGTTTTTAGGTTGTGAGGGATGATCTGATCAAAGATATAAGATAGGTAAAAATATGTCAGATCAACTGGGCTATGGGGTCGAAGAGGTCAAGAAAGCTATCAGATGGTGATACAAGGTTGTTGAAGGGCCGATTTGATTCGAGGTAAAATGGATCTTTGGGAAAAATGGAGTAAGATGGACATCAAGTTTGTGAATAACAAAGGATTCCAATCATAAATATTTTAATAGCTGACATAAACATGGTAGGGCAAACCATTAATCATGAGAAATGTAACTTTAAGCTAATCAATACATAGAACTAAACATTCAAGCCATGCATAGAGATATATAACTCTCTAACTTTGGGAAATGGCTATCAAAATTTGGGGAAATACACTTAAGACAAACAAACAACTCAAATCACTATGCCAGAACGCCTAAACACAATACTTCAAGCTATTGGGCACTTTGAAAACAAGATTGCATAGTCTTAGGCAAAGGGCAAGATCAGAACAAGACCTCCTTGGTTCAAAAAATGACAATCTAATCAGTCAAAAAGAAATTTCATGGATGGAGCTATGGCTAGCCATGAGTAAGCAGGGCATACTGTAAATCATACTTAACATGCATAAAACCATGAATGAAACAAGCAAGAATATCCTTAAGTTATTAAAGAGAAATCAAGAATTCTTTAATGTGACTAAGAATGAAGAAAACATGGAAGCTATGAAGAAACAGGAAATTTGAGGTGCCTCCAAGGGCATGTCTAAATTTTTTCTCTACTGTCCTATAGCAAGCAAGAACATGGATTTATAAATGAAAACTAGGAAACAAAACAAAGAGAGAGACACTATACCATTCTACCAAGTCATGGAATCCAACAACAATCCTCTTTCATCATCCAAGAACATCCAAGAGACTATCCAAAAGCATGAGACAAGTATTTCTTCCAAAGATTATATGACCATATATTGCTTCTATTCATCAAGTTCAGCCTCGTTTACAATGAAAGCCTTTGGAATATATAGGCCCAAGTGAGGAAAACCTCTTATTTCAACTTGCAATCTCATTGGCCTATCCAAAATATCTTATTTTGTCCTTGACGCTTTTCAAAGCCCGAGACACAAAATATCTCATAAAATATCTAAAAAATGCTAAAAGAGGGAAATAAATTGAATTTTCATAACTTCTCATGTGCAAAAATAGCTAAACGCACATGAGGAAAAATCAGTTTTGAAAGGTTCAATTTTTACAAAAATACTCAAAAAATACATCAGCAAAAGGTCCCCTGACTTGCCGACAACTTTTGGAAGCCTTCCCGATGTCAAAATGAGGCTCATGATAGCTCGTTGGAAAGCTATGAGTGTATAATTTCTGAAAATGTTAAGTTTTATCCCAAATGACCAATGGAAGTCCTCAAAAAATAGGCCTGTATGAAAAAACCCAAAAAATAAGCCTTGCTCATAAACCGGGCAGAGTGTAGAAAAAGTGAGCATTTTTCGCCATTTTGGGGGAACAAATGATCTTCAAATGTACTTAAAATCACTGAGTATGTGCTCATAAAATTATGGAATCCAATGAAACCATTCTCATCCTTTGATGATGCCCCAAACTGAAATGGCGATGCCCATGAGTTTTGACCAAAAACCCAAAAATGACAAAAAACCAAAATATGTCGAATTTCGCCCAAACTTGGCGAGCATGACCCTCAAGGGTTTTCAGCAACATTTTGTGAAGCAGAGGCCAAGATTTGGAGTCTTGAGGTGTCTTTCCTCAATTTTTGTGCTGGGCGCTTCCCTTTAGCCTCCTTGAGTTTTTCTTGAGCAGCCTTCAACTTCCGCTGGGCAAAATGATTTAGCTTTTTATAATGCCCCATCATCCTGCGTTGAAGGTCCAAGTCCCTGTTTGCCTTCTCCAATTTCCTCTCCAAGTGATCATTAACTCTCTCAAGCCATGCCTCCCGATTTTTCTCTATCTCTTGCTCGAACAATGCAGTGATTGGAGAAGGGCAGTTTCTTCTTCTTTTTATTTCTCAAGGGCCTTTTTTAGCCCCATGGTTCTTGGCCTCTTTTTCCTAGGCTGATCTTCGCCTTCACTTTCATCGAACTCACCCATGAGTTCTTCCAACCTCACTTGTGCTTTGGAGGCCTCCTTCTTGTATTTGATTGCCTGTGTCTTATAAACAACCATATGGACACTCATCTGCTTGTTTTGAATTTGCAAAAATTGATTGAAGTTCCTAGCTCTATGAAGATCAGCCTTCAAGGCATCAATTTGGATTTCTCTATGGATCAAGAGATTTTCTAGGATCCGGGATTCATTATCACTATAATCACTTTGGATTTTGATGATGTTGAATTCCCTTTCCTGTTCATGACTGCTTTCTTCCTTGCCCATCCCTTTTCTTTGGGTGGCTCTTCTTGTACTCTTCCTCTTAGGAAATTCGACCATGGGATTCTTTGGAAATTTTCCCTTGCTTCGGAAGGCCCTAGTCACATTTGGAGTTACAACTCTAGGCACCCTTTTCTTTGCTGTCTGGGGCTTGGCCACTTTTGGAGAAGAGAGCATGGCCCCTTGCCTCGGAGAGGCAGCTAGCACATGCTCCATGGGCTCTTTACCCTTGTCACTTTGCCCTTCATTTTTGCCAATTTCTTGGCTCTCTTCAAGGATGCCTAGGCTGTCTTTTTGCATCTCCCTTTGAGGGCTGTCCTCCTCACTACTTTGCAACCTTTTATCCTGTTTCCCCTATTCTTTTTGAGTTTGTTTTTCCTCTTGAGGAGGCTGCTGTTCTTCACCCTGAGGCTGCCTCTGCTCATATTGCTATAGCTGCTGTGTATCATATTTTGGCTGCCCCTGTTCATCACTCTCAATTCCTTGTTTATCGCCTTCATGCTGCTCCTGTTCAGTGTCTTTTGGCTACTGTGTATCATACTGTGGCTGTTGTGTATATAGATGTGGCTGCCCTTGTCCAACGCTTTCATGCTGCTGTGTATCATCTTTTGGCTGCCCCTGTTCATCACTTTCATGCCCTTTTTCATCATCTTCATGCTGCTCCTGTTCAACACTTTCATGTTTCTCCTGTTCAGTCTCTTTTGGCTGCTGTGTATCATCATAAGTCTGCTCACCCTCATCATAAGTCTACTGTGTATCATCAAAAGTCTGCTCACCCTCACTGTGTTGCTTTTCTTCATGCTGCTGCCCTTCATCACTTTCCTCATCATCATGGTCATGCTCTTCTCACCTTTCAGGCTCTTTTGCTTGCTTTCTGGTAAACTTGAGCTTCTTGGGAATAGGTCTGCTAGAAGAAGGCGACGGATGGTGAGTAGGAGGTGTAAGGGATGTATGAACTGGAGGGACAGTGGAGAAATCCGGATGGGTGATGAAAGTATCCCAAGAGACATCCCTCTTGTCAAGCTGATGAAGAATGATGATTTTGATGAGAGAGTGATGGAAGAGGCAGGATGTTTGCTGTGAAGGAGGCTTCTTCTGAATAGTGGAGGCCATTTTCTCAATGCTCTTGTGTAAGAAGAAAGGAAGATTTAGAAATTTGGCCGTAGTGAAATTCATGAGCAGTCAAATGTGATATGCATAAACTTGGGAGAATCTTCCCTCACAAGTGAAGTATTTCATGATGATCTTCATGAGGGGGGCGTAGCTAGCCAAAAGATATGAGAAAGGGAAAATAGAAGGACATGAATCTATGTGCTCAGGCTTTAGAAAGGGTTTGTATTCTTCTGAGTCTAGGTGGCTTTGTTTAAACCACTTCTCCCCGACATAAGGGATTTTAGTGGCCTTGGAGATGGAACTTGGAGAGAATTTGAAATCAAGGCCCGCCAGCTGGAAATGCTTGTCTTGAAACCTCAAAGCACAAAGGTGTGTCAAAGGAGAAAAGCTCTTCACCTCTTGCACTCTTTGAAAAAAATCTAAACACACAACCTCATGGAAATTGAACAAGTCTGATGGGTGGGCATTCACTTATTCAGTGGAAGTAGGCTCAAATCTCTTATGCAAACCACTCCTACTGTCCTGCCTGGGGGGCATCTTGTTTTGAATGCTCTCTGCAACACCAAGCTGCCTCAAAATGGTTTTGAAAATGTTTTCTGAAACAAAATTCTGTCTTCTTTGTTAGTCACTATTTGACCAAGACAGATCTCTTCAAATGCTATGTGAAATGATTCTTTAACACAAAACTCACTGCTCTTTCCAAAACACTGTCTGTCTCCCTTTGTATGCGAATTAACCAAAGTTATCAAAATAACAAGCACATAGTGAAAATGTTACTGTGGCTGGGTATGTTTACAAAGATCCTTTATGTCTTCATAAAAACAAGACAACCTTGTATTTAGACAGAGGCAAAACACTGCTTCCAATAAAAAACACCCTCCTTGTACTTCACTGTTTCTCACACACAGTTTGACAAAACACCTTCAAATTGCAATAATAGCTTTACTCACTATAGTCTGTTTCATGGATAAAGAGGTAGCACTGATTTTTCTTTTCACCACACAGAGAGGAATTTTGAAAGTGACAAATTCATTTATGTATGATCACTATTGTTACTCGGACGTTTAAACAAAAGGTCAAACCTTCTTACCACTGCTTTCACCACTACAACATAGCTGACAAAGTTTACGATTTTGCCCTATTACAGTTAAGGCACCTCCAACAATTGTAAAAACCTTCTACTACTGTGTATATTTTGACTTGCAGGTTTATTCTTTTAGCATTGTATTGAGGGCAATTTTTAGGCCTTTTGACATCATCATAAACACACCATTATCACTATGTCAACCTTGGGAAATCATAGCCACAGTAGTCTTTGGATTTTCAACAAAAATTCAACCCTCCTTACCACTGTTTTCACCAATACGTATAGCTGACAGAGTTTATGGTTTTTTTGCTAAAACAGTTAGGATACCCTTAATACTTGACAAAACCACTAAAATGGTGTTTATTATGTCTTGCAGGGAGTGTGAGGTTTTAGCATTGTTTTTAGGGCGGTTTAGGCTCTTTGAAGCTAGAAAGAACCCTCCACCAGTCTCCCACTGTAATAAATTTCTTCAAACTATTCACTCAAATCACTTTGATTTACACCATGAGTTTCATTTTTTCGCCACCACTTAACAGTTTGAATTTAGCAAGGAGGCAAACAAAATACCTTGAAGATCGATGGTGGGATTTTCTTGAGGATTTGAGCAGCTTCAAGATTTTTTTGGAGGAAATTTGACCGTTTAAAACATGTGTGGCATGTTCAACAGGGAAGGCGCCGCGCAATAGAAAGGTGTCGGGTCGATGATGGGTAGTTGTGACCGGTGCCTACAGGCGCGCTGCGCGCTGCTATAGGCGCGCCGCACAATAGTGTAACCTCTTCGTAAAATCGCTCCTAAACGCGCCGTGCGCCTTTCCAGGCATGCCGCGCGGTCTCCAAGCTTCAAACTTCTGAAAATTTTCTTGAAAACTCCTTCTTCGGTCTAGTGAACAGCAAAGGGAAGTGTTGCTTGTGTTTTGAGAATGTCAAATGGGCTTGCAACAGTCTCCTTATTCTCTTTTGAATGCAAAAGCCAACTACCCTTGAGTTTGATTTGTGAAGGTTTTGAAAACTTCTTTCTTTAAAACCACTGCCTTTGTTTTTTTGAAAAGAAACCAAAATGACTTTGAACGTGCTATAAGGGGGCCCACATTTTAAATAACGTTGGTAGAAAGGCTATGCATACTATCTGGCTAGTTTTGGTAGATATGACTCTTTCATCTTATAAGAAAATCATTTAAGGGCCAAACTCTTTTCACTGTTTGTTTATTAAAGGGAAAAATGTCTTTCCTCTGCTTACATCTACTTGTTAGAGGGAAAACTGGCTCAAAGCCATATAGTGACTGTAGATGCATTTTCCAAATGATGTTTCTCTTTGACTGTGGGTGAGGCCTAGTTGTATTTACCTAGGCTTTATCATCATCTATCCATCAAAAGGGAACTTCTTTCAAAAACCTTTGCTTTACTCAAAATTCAACAACCAGGTGTCTTTGACCTCTTTTTATAAGGA